>QANY01006742.1:0-120217 GCA_003255025.1 Datisca glomerata
CTTACGAGCCTTGGAAGTGCCTCCTTTACGTCTCCCTAGGAGAACCCTGGGCACGAATCCCCATGCGACTCTGAGGAACCTCGGAGGTGTCTCCCCATGCCACCCCAAGGGGAACCCGAGGGTGGCTCTCCATGCCGTCACGGGGGGAACCCAAGGGGAAACTCGAGGGTGGCTCCCCATGCCACTCCGGGGGGAACTTCGAGGGTGGCTCTCCATGCTGTCATAGGGGAACTCACAGCATGGCTTTTAATGCCACTCTGGGAGAACCATGGAGGTAGCTCCCTATGTCACCCCGGGAGGAACCTCGAGGGTGGCTCTCCATGCCGCAATGTGGGGAATCTCGATGGTGGCTCCCCATGTCACCCTGATGGTGGCTCCCCATGTCACCCCGAGGGTGGCTCCCAATGTCACTTTGAGGGTGGCTCCCCATGCTGTCACAGGGGAGCCCTGAACGCAGTTTCCTATATTACATCATTTTAAGGATGCAACACATTTTAGGCATGGTGTCACATTTTTAATGTGTGATCACGTTTTAAGCTTGGACACACAATTTGCATGTAGTTGAAAGGGACATGCGTATGGTCCTCACTCGATCCCATCTATATAAAAGGGTCCCTAGCACCATTATTGGAATAATCACTTCTCTCAACCCCGAGATAAAACACTGAGAATATTCTCTCCTCGAGTTTTTCACCTATCCTGGATTCTTAAATGCATTTGTCACCTCGATAGCTGCCTAAGTGTGCTTGTCATTCACTCTCAGATAACCAATTCCCACGTTCCCAGACATACTTGACATATACTAGATCACCCATACACACATCACCCTAAACCGAGAAGAATTTTGGCGACTACACTGATGAGTGATCTATCTACCACCTTCTTCTTTCTTCGAGTATGGCTGGACGTAGTCGAATCACGAGAGCATCTTCTCGTTTGGAAGGAGATAATGTTAACCCAACTATTGAGAACCATGACATGGAAGATGCTACTTCCAAGGTGAGAATCAACCTCCCTGTCGTTACTATTGCTACAATGATGGAGACTGAGTAGACTAACGTTATTAGAGAGCTCTAGGCCTCCAACGCTGAGATTCGTACCCTTCTAAGCATGTTGAACGCTCTCCTTGCGGGTGCCTAGAATCCTCCACCACTACCACCTGTCCTTCATATCGTCCATCCTCACGCGGCGAACCAAACTGACGCTGATAGATATATTTCAACTATAAATCTCAGGGGCTCGTCCGGGTCGAACGGTAAACAGTGACCAAAATGTGGGTCACGCGAGTGACCCTGCCAATGTTATCATTCCACCAACAACATTCCTTGCAGCCTTTGCACGTCCCACGTCGGCACATGACGATGGCACTGACACTGGTCCTTTCATTACCAAAGAGATACTGCAAAAGATGTTGGAGATGGAGTGCGTCAAGGCTTCTCTAAGCGATACGATAGTGGACTTTCGCCCCCTTACCCATGTGAGTTATCCGTGAAGCCATACCCATCTAATTATGTGCCTCATAAGTTTTATAAGTATAATGGGAAGGAAGGATGTTCTAGAGAGCACATTATACGTTTTATTCACGATTTGGGCCAACACGGATGTGATGAGTCCATGAGGCTGATGGAGTTTTTAAAATCACTGACTGAGCGAGCATACACATGGTACATCAATCTGGCATTGAGATCAATTTAACATGGTCTCATATGATTTCTGCCTTCATGACAAAGTTTTTTGTGTCTGCGAAAAAGATGAGCATTCTCGAGTTGGGGCATGAGCGTCAAAAGAAATATGAGGACCTGATGACTTACATCATGTAGTTCAAAGATAAAGCATTGGATTGCCAGGAAGAGTGGAAGGAGGGAGACTTGGTGAAGATGTGCACCTGCGAAATGATGAATAAGTATAAAGCACATTTGGAGAATCTCAACATCGCCACTTTCTCACGCCTCCATGTAGCTTCTCAACGCGCCAACACTTTTGTGTCTAGGATAAATGTTATGGAACAGAGTGAGCGTGGGGGGCTTGCATGGAAGCCCATAAGATACACGCCGCAAGTAGCCATGGTACAACCCCAAGGACGAGGTGTAAAACAAGATAAAAGCGACAAGGATGATCCACCACCTTTCCCCTGCTCCATGGATAAGGTAGAAGTGTTTTTAGATGCCTGGGTCAAGGATAAGGTTGGCGGAGACCTTGGGTGGAAAACTTTCCCACCAGAGAAGAAATAAAATCACCTCGGTATTGTCACTTCCACTAAGACACCACTCATGTGACTAAAGATTATAAAACTTTGAGAAGGATTTTCCATGACAAGCTCTAAAAGGGAGAGATAATTTAACATGAACATAGAAGTTACGAGGAACCAACCATTTCCACCGCACGCTGCATGAGCATCATGACATGAAGTGGCTGATATGGTACAAAACCTGAGGAGGGGTATGTTAAGTACAAAGACAATCATGTGCTGTAAGGTCCAAAGATTATGTATTCGAAGTAACAATACACATGTTTAATTATGATATGCATTTTCTGAAAAGTACAATTATTTGTCTATGTGAATGCTTGTACGAATAGGAAGGACCACATGAACCACTTCTATGGTTGATAGTATATGAGATGTCCCTCAAATGCTTCAAATCGTATCGACGACGTTCAACTTGAATTGCATAAAAAACTATCATGTTTTGCATTGTAACTTCTACTTTAACTTTTGAAATCACCAAAATAGCCCAAAAAGTTATAATGGGCCCGTCATCGTGAAATGCAATTAAGACATTTCGGCAAAGCTTGTTCCTGAAATATGTGTAAGATGTTTTAGCAAAGTTAGCTCCGAGAATGCATTTGAGACGGTTCAGTAAAAGTTTCTCCTGAAACACGTTTAAGACGTTTCGACAAATGTTGTCCCTGAAGCGCGTTTAAGACATTTCAGAAAAGTTTGTTGATGGAACGCATTTAAATTGTTTCAGTAAAATTTTTTCCTGAAATGCGTTAACGAAAATTGTTTCCGGAACGCACTTAAGACGTTTTAGTGAAGTTTGTTCTTGAAATTCACTTAAGACGTTTCAACAAAGCTTGTTCCTAGAACGCATTTGAGACATTCCAGCAGAGTGTGTCCCGGGGATGCACTTAGGACGTTTCGGTAAAGTTTGTCCTAAAATGCAATGAAGACCTTTTAGTAAAGGTAGTTGGGTGAAACCTAATCATTGTTGCAAATCCTTTCAACGCGGAACTCGGCCGCCAGTACGTGTTTGAAACAGATAAGTTATCTTAACTATTTTCTTTTCTCGTCACCACGACATATGACTCTTGTCATAAATTTAATCTAACTTAGAGTTTTATTATGAATATGCTCATTTTAAAAGTCGTATGTAAGAGCGACGTATGTGCAAAGTAGGGATGTATGATAATGAGCTATGATAACAACTCGAAGCAG
The DNA here is from genome assembly GCA_003255025.1 of Datisca glomerata. Taxonomy (NCBI): domain Eukaryota; kingdom Viridiplantae; phylum Streptophyta; class Magnoliopsida; order Cucurbitales; family Datiscaceae; genus Datisca; species Datisca glomerata. The sequence continues at coordinate 3,437 of QANY01006742.1, forward strand.
GAATGAATGAGCATGTCTGATGAAAATTCAAAGATATGAACTGATGCATGATAAAATCTGAAGTAGAGATGAGTATATAACCATTTAAGCAAGACCATTACGGATAGTCCAAATGCGAATCCTTAGGAAACTTGATTACATTTTTATGTATGGGTGCGCCTTCTAGGCAGTATCATGCAGGTTCCTACGTGTATGCAATTTCACAAGTCGAATCGTCTACGAACGGTCCTCCAACATGTGCACCCGCCGCCGAGCCATTTCTTGATGAACTTCGCCATAGTTAGTTATCTCAAAATCGGAAAGTTGTGGTACATTTGTTCATGATTCTAATGAATTATCTCTAATAATGGTTATGAACACATCATTAAGCTGCATTTGTCATATGCGAGCATGATGTAGGTATAAAAAAATTATTGACTGACTATATTCACTTGTCATGGTACTTTGGTATATAGCCACACGGTATGACCATGAAAATGATGCATATATTACCATGTATATTCACTCATCATGATACTTTGATATGTATGCTAACATTAAACTTGAGGTTGTGCATCGTAAGTGCATGTATTTTTTCAGACTATTCGTTTAGTTGGAAACACCTCAAGGTTTCAGTGGACACTTTGATGGGGTGGTATTTTTTTTTTGGAAAATGTGAATATCTCTCTAGAGGCCATTTGCTTAAAAGTAAAGTGCAAAATATGAAAATGAGATAATGACCCTGGCCGGCTGAATTTATAGAGAAGGAGAGCTCCTATGCCCCCGTCCCGTCCAATGAGGGGTTGTTGCGTCTCATCTAATGGAGGACGGATGCAACGCCTCATCTAATGGAGGACGGGACGCAGCGCCTCGTCCAATGGAGGATGAGGCGCTGTCGCGCGCCTCGTTTGAGGCAAGACGCAACACCTCGTTCGAGGCATTGTCAACACATCTCGGCGATGTGACGCACCTCTGAAGGAGGCATTCTCACACGTCTCATTCGAGGTGCTGACACGCCTTTGAACGGGGCGCATATAGGCCTCGTTCAAGGATAGTGGTGTAATCGGTTCAGTTCAATGCAGTTTAAGGGGTTTTACAGAACCGAACCACAAGTGTGGTTTTCTATTAGGTGAAACTAAACCGAACCAGTTCATGCTCAGGAACCACACCGAAACGAACCGTAAAATATCACATAAAATCGGACCGAAACAATATAACTTGATGATGAAATTTTTGGGCGATAATGATGCATGACGAATCCAAGCAACAACCATAAAGATGAGCACCCAGAATCAATCCATGAATGAAATAATCAGGTACACAGAAATAATCATATAATAGATAGAAGAGAAACTCCATCTCTATTCATAATAATAACTAAAAAATGCCAACTCTTTAAAAATAGAGGAGAAATTTTGTTTCTACACATACATATCACAAGTATCTGGACATTTTGAAATCTAAAACTAAACCCTAAAATTTGGGACATAACAAGAAAAAGTAATAAAAAATAAAAACAAAATCGAATGAAACTTTTAACTCACAAAACTAGATCTCAGATAGTGATGGATGCCAAATATTTATAGCTAAGAGAGATAGAACGAGGAGAACCGGAGACATGGCTGAGCGATGATGAGTTTTTAGAGGAGGCAAGAGGCAGCGAGAGACTATTGACTCAAAGGGAGGGTGAAGGTGAAGTCTATGAAGTTCACAGGCGAGCGTCTATGAGACAGAGAAGGAGGTGAACGACTGAGAGATGAAAAAGGTGAGCGAATCAGAGACAGAGAAGGCACCGAGCGATTTAGAGACCCCGAGATGGTGGCCAACGACTGAGAGATGGGCTATGAGTTTTGAGACTATGAATATGGGGGGAGATTTCTTTGAGCAGCACACTAGAAAATAAAGAAGTCTAGGTTTTAGAAAATGAAGTTTAAGGAAAGTGGAAATGAAGGGGTACTGTCGTATTGAGGTGGATAAAGGTTAATTAGATAAATACATAGTATAAAAAAAGAATTAGGATATATGTATATATATACACGTGGTTCAGTTCGGTTCGGTACAGTTTCTCTACTAAAACCACATACCGAACCGCACAAACTACTTAAGCCAACTGAACCTATTGCACTTCAGTTCGGACGATTTGGGCAGTTTTAGTGGTTTTTCTTACACCCATATTTGACGCGTTGACACGGTGCCTAATTCGAGGCGCAGGCAGGACGCCTCGTTCGAGGCACTGTCACATGCCTCATTTTAGGTGAGATGCAACGCCTCGTTCGAGGTGCTGTCAAGCCTCATTCGAGGCGCTGCCACGCCTCGTTCGAGGTGCTGTGGCATGTCTCTGAACGAGGCCTTCTCACACGCCTCGTTAGAGGTGTTATGACATACCCCGCCTTAAATGAGGTGCCGACATGCACCTCGGGTAAGGCTTTCCTGCCTCGTTCGAGGTACGATGAAACTGCTTGGGACTTCCCCCAAACACATCTACTCGTAAATAATGGCAGATCTAAAATTTTATGATTTGATGTTTGTATTTATCAGAGACAAAAAAGACGTCTGTCCCACGAACAAGTGCAAAAGACGCAGGAAAAACTCAAATCACAAAAAAATTTCCAAACTTGATTGTTGTGCCATCAATCTTGAACATGGGGCTATTGTAAATTGTGAGTCACGTAGTTAAGAGTAACGTATCAAAGAGAACACATGACATATAAAGATAGATTCATGTGGTACTTACGTGGAATAACGTTTATCTATGCGTGATAATGACAAAATAACATCTGTAAATGATGCTCATATTTTATAAGAGATGGCGATCCCATTATATGAAATCAGGTATTAAATGTGATACTTCGTCTTCAACTTTAGTGACAAAGATTCGAATGTCTTTTCTCGCCTGGGAACAATCTGGCGATTGTGGTCTGGTAGGATTAAGACAAGGGTCGCTAAACCAAGATGGGAAGATATCCTTGAAGGATGTAGCCACCTTATGAGTCTTGGAAGTGCCTCTTTTATGTTGGCCCGGGAGAACCCCGGGCGCAGTTCCCCATGCCATTCTGGGGGGAACCTCGGAGGTGGCTCTCCATGCCACCATGGGGGAACCCCGATGGTTACTCTCCATGACGCCACGGGGGGAACCCTGGGCGCGGCTCTCCATGCCACACATGGGGGAACTCTGGAAGTGGCTTCCCATGCCACGCCAGGGGGAACCATGAGGGTGGCTCTCCATTCCTCAATGTGGGGAACCCCAAGAGTGGCTCCCATGCCACCCTGGGAGGAACCTCGAGGGTGACTCTTCATGTTTCCACAAGGGGAACCCTGGGCGTGGCTTCCCATGTCATTCTGGGGGATGCCTAGAGGTGGCTCCCCATGCCACCCTGGGGGGAACCCCAAGGGTGGCTCTCCATGCCACCATGGGGGAACCCCGGGCGCAATTTCCCATACCACGACTCTGAACGAGGCGTTCTCACACGCCTCATTAGAGGTGTTGTGATATACCTCGCCTCAAACGAGGTGCCGACATGCACCTCGGGCGAGGCTTTCCCGCCTCGTCCAAGGCACGATGAAACTATGGGGACTTCCCCAAAATGCATCTACTCGTAAATAATTCCATATCTAAATTTTTATGATTTGATGTCTGTAGTTGTCAGAGACAAAAAAGACGTTTATCCCACAAACAAGTTCGAAAGATGCAGGCAAAACTTATATCATAAAATATTTCCAAACTCGATTGTTGTGCCCTCAATCTTGAACATGTGGCTATTGTAAATAGTGAGCCACGTCGTTAAGTGTAACGTATCAAAGGGAACACGTGGCCTCTAAAGACAAGTCTATGTGGCACTTACGTGGAATAGCGTTTATCTGTGCGTGATAATGACAAAATAGCATCTGTAAAGGACGCTCCTGTTTTATAAAGGTGGCGATCCTATTATATGAAATTAGTTATTAAATATGATACTTCGTCTTCGAGTTTAGTGACAAAGATTTGAAGGTCTTTTCTCACCTGAGAAATTCTGGGGATTATGGTCTGGTAGGATTAGGACAATAGTCGCTACACCAAGATGGGAAGATATCCTTGAAGGATGTAGCCACTTTATGAGTCTTGGAAGTGCCTCTTTTATGCTGCCTTGGGAGAACCCCGGGCGTGGCTCCCTATGCCACTCTGGGGGGAACCCTGGAGGTGGCTCTCAATGCCACCACAGGGGAACCCCGAGGGTTGCTCTCCATGCCACCACAGGGGAACCCTGATGGTTGCTCTCCATGCCGCCACGGGGGGAACCCCAGGAGCGGCTCTCCATTCCACACTGGGGGAACCCCGGAGTCGGCTCCCTATGCCACCCTAGGGGAGCCCCGAGGGTGGCTCTCTATTCTGCCACGTGGGGAACCCCGGGAGTGGCTCCCCATGCCACCTTGGGGGAACCCTGAGGGTAGCTCTCCATGCTGCCACGGGGGGAACCCTGAGGGTAGCTCTCCATGCTGCCACGGGGGGAACCTTGGCCGCAGCTCCCCATGTCACTCTGGGGGATCCCCAGAGGTGGCTCCCCATGGCACCCCGAGGGTGGCTCTCCATACCGTAATGGGGGGAACCCTGGGCACAGATTCCCATACCACTCTGGGGGGAACCCTAGAGGCGGCTCCCCATAGTTTCCGATGGTGGCTCTCCATGCTGTCACGGGGGAACCCCGAGCGCAGTTTTCTATACTACGTCATTTTTAAGGATATGACACATTTTAGTTATGATGTCACGTTTTTAGTGCATGATCGCTTTTTAAGCCTGGACACGCGATTTGCATGTAGTTGAAAGGGATATGAGTGTGGTCCCCACTCGATCTCATCTATATAAAGGGGTCCTTATCACCATTATTGGAGCTATCGCTTCTCATCAATCCTGAGATCAAACATTGAGAATATTCTCTTCTCGAGTTTCTCAGGCACCTTAGAGTCTTAAAGGCATTTGTCACATTCCGACGACTACCTAAGGTTGCTTGTCCTTCTACCAACTCCCACCAACTCCCACGTTCTCATGCAAACTTGTCATAGACTAGATCACTCATACACACATCACCCTAAACCCCCGAAACAATCTATAAAATAATAAATCAAGAAAAAGGCGCTCCAAGAAGCTTTTTAAAGAATAAGGAGTGACTTGGTAGAGAATGCGAGAAATGCCATGCACTTACTAGACAATATGAGTGACTTAGTGCCTACTGGGAGCACTCAAGCAAATATTGATTTGCAAGAACATAACGTGCGTAGAAGCATACATGGAAACATTCATCATCGATGAATTGAGATTAAAGAGGAAGCTTTCATGGTTTCTTAGCAAGTTGATGAGCTAAGATCATATTAGGAGGCTCTCTCATCTCTTTCTTCCAAGGAATGGATTAAGGCGATGAATGAGGAGATAGTCTATGAGGACTAACAATGTTTGAGAGCTTGTGAACCTACCGTCTGGGTGTAGGATCATTGAGAACAAATGGGTTCCAAAGGTCAAGCAAAATGCATATGGTTATATAGAACGGACTTCGTTCTACAATTTTAAAATTTCGTTTGCTGCTTTTTACTACAATAAGTGGATTGAAAGAAATTGCAATAAATGGATTGACTTCGTTCTACAATTGTTTTTGGGGATGGTGATATTATCTTCTTTTTTATATTAAAATAATTATGGATAGATTTTGGTATATTGAAAAAATTGAGAGATCATTTTAAATATCAACCTCTAAGAAAAAGTGGGGTCTATTAGAAAGTATTTCTTTGTAAGGTTTTTATAGGTGTTCTTTTGTTACTTGTTTTATATATCTAGATATGACCCCTTATAACTTGTAATTTATCTGATTGAAATATATTTATCTTTTAACAAAAAAGTAAGATGATTCAATTTAAAGATATAAGATTCGGCTGTGGCTAAATTCTACAAACAGAAAGAGACTTGTAGATCATGAAGAAACCATCTCACTCGCATTAAGTTTTGCCTTGATTCACTTGATACTTGCCATTATCACACATTTGGATCTTGAAGTTCACCAGATAGACCTTAAGATATCATTTCTCAATGGAGAACTAAATGAAGGGATCTATATGGATCAACTTGAAGGCTTTAAATGCAAGATCTGAATGTAAATTTTGCAAGTTCAAATGTTTCTTTGATGGCTTAAAGCAGTCATTTAAACAATGATATCTAAGATTTCATCAAGCCGTTATATTAAATGGGTTTATGATGACCGAAGAAGATCACTATAAAGGGTCAAAAGGAAGTCTCCTAGTCCTTGTATGTAGTTGGCATCTTATATGCGGCCCAAGCCTAAAAAAATACTTTCTAATAGACCCTACTTTCAAGGGTATAAAATTCACTTTTTACTTGAGGCATTTTTTTTACTATAATTCATACTTGAGGTTTGAGCCTATTTACAAGGGATCTAGATTTTTTTACTCTTAAATGTTTTGATAAAGTTCAAAGACACCCCTCTCTTTGACATATCTATATAAATTATATTTAAAAAAATTAGCATTTGTTAAATCTTTTTTAGTTTTATAGCATGATCCCTTGCATGTTTTCAATTTTTAACATTTAATTTTCAATTTTACTCTATTGCTAATCATCTTTAATGATGTGATTGTCTTTTTTTAAATGTGTAATATTAAAATTATTATTTAATGTTAACTTACTAGAGCTATTTAATACTTGACATTTTTTCTAAAGCATGATTTTCTCTTGGTATTATTCATTGAAAATTAAAAAGCTTTCCGAATTAAAAATATTAAAATCATTAATATAATATCAACTAAGTTTAAATTTTAAAAATAAACGAATTTTAAAAGTATTAAAACTTATTTTAAATTAGTAAATTTTCTTTTAAGAATTCAAAAAATTTGATGTCAATCTATGAGTCTTAAATGAGCATCTGCATCACTATTTTTCGGAATCTGAACATCCTTGTGATTTCTTCATCCTGACATAACTATTTTTTGTTCCCAATGGAATTTTGAAAACTAGCTCATTAAATGGGTCGGTCATAAAATATCATATGTTGTATATATATAAATTTGAATATAAAACTCTCTCATCATATTATGTGTCGTTGTTCCCTAACTCTCATTGTGACACATATCATTATTGTTAAGTTATATTGCGCCACATGATATTGAATATTTTATAAATTAATCAATTAAAAATATAATAAATTTAGTTAATTGATAATTAATTATAATCAATAAAAATCAAAAAGATTATTGTTAAATAATTAAGGTATCAAAATAATTACAATAAACATAATTAATAGTTGAATAATATTATTGTTAAATAATATTATCTCATGTACGTAGAATGTATAGGCTTACTATTAACTTTGGAGAAAATATGAAAAGTTCTTTACCTGAAAATTAAATAACAAATGTATTGACCGTAAATTATATTCAAATACACAGACAATAATTAATTACGATATAATGGGTAAATGGAAATGTGAGATTGAAATAAATGAGAAAATGTATAACACAGCACAATTGTTTAAAAGAAGTGTCGCACAAAAACAACTCCTCAAAAACTGGATGATCTTCAATTTCTTTGACTAAAATGTTCTTTCAGATCTTTTTATGAAGGATTATTACCATAAAAATATTGAGTTATTCTATTTGTAATATCTGCTCATTAATTTCTTTTTTATATTGTGAAATTTTAATTATTTGTTATACATTGTTATTATCTGTCAATCAAGAAACCATGACAGAGCTGCGGAAGACAACATCTCGACTTTGTTTTTATATGTTTTCTTTTATAAAGTTTAAATATGTATCTTAATTCTACAAAATCGTGCATAGCTCGGCTGTTAACTAGTGTTAGAAGATGAAAGAATATCAGTCATGAATACCAATATTGTAAAGACGCTAACTTATTGGCATTATTATACATTCTGCACCACTGTTACATTATCTAGACAATTTATAAGAAGAATTACGACCAACTGACTCTAAAAACCATTTCAAATTGTCCTTGGATGATAAAGGAAAACTGATGGCCTCACACATGAACATAACGAAAATAGTTTACCCCTACACATCAGTCAGCTCTCAACTGCTCTTAAACCACAAAAGCAATTCAATAGACCATGGAATCTTCTACCACCAATTCAAGACATAAGTGTTCGATAGAGAGGAAGATAAGAGAGAGAAAGGGGAGGCGGCTGGAGGGAAAGGAACGACAGTAATATGTACTAAAATGATAGCATTCGTGATTCAGTTCATTTTGATTCGCACTTCTCACTTGTTAACCGAACCAAAGCAGTAAACTAAATAAACCATCGTAGTTCTTTTGTAAGATAACCATAAGATTTTTTACTAGCCTTCAAAGTTTCGAATCCACTGCTTCTAAGTTTGAATGTGTGAGATTAGCCATTGACACTATCTCAAATCGTCTTGTTAGTAATTGAGATTGTGAATATGTATTTCACTAACTGGATAATGATTTTGCCGAATCAATTGAGATTGTGAATATGTATGTCAATCGGTCCTTTGAGGGTTTTATTCCCGCATTCACGGCTAATGGATGAAGTGGCTGTCTTCATCTTCTTCACCACCGAGGTAAGTGTTAGATCCAACATCATTTTTGCTATAAACCGTATCTCAAAACTCCAAGAACTCGTGTTCGACACAGCAAGAATCAAATAACTAATTGAGCGAAAACATACTTGAATCTATGACGATAGATCACTGTTTAAAGTCGAACGGTTGACTTTCCAGATCTACACTATTCTCTATCAGAGAGTCCATTTTGTTTAGCCTTGCTGTTTTCTCTCTAACGATAAGATACTAGAAAAAATATAATGATTCTACCTTAATCGTGTGAACTGAGAACCATAACAACTTATATTGAGATAACATCATATCTGTTATCTTTTGATATTTCTCTTTTAACCCATCATAAAAATAGAAATTATTATAAAGTCTTCATACACTAGAAAGTTCACATCCTATCATATACGCATTAAAACCCAAAATACTAAAACTTTAGTTGATCACTTTTAATTTGGTTTAACTTTATTTAATAGTTTACAATACATAATTATTTACATATAAGTCCAACGTTAGATTAAGAATCCAACAGTAAGTCCTTTTATTCTCCTTTCGCCGGAGTTCATGGACATTTCTTCCATTAAAACACTTCAATGTTGTAAAATAAAGTAATTGCACCAAATAGACAAGTTTCGAAAATTATTTTAAAAAATAACAATTTTTTTAAACTTTAGGTAAATAGACAAGTTTCTTGCTACGTCATCAATCATTATTTGATGAAATTTTGATGAGATAATTTTACCCTTAAAATTATAAATTACAAATATGATTGTGAGTTTTTATTAATTTAATCACCATTTTATTAATGATTCTAATTCTTTCTTTAAAATTAGCTTATATCAATTTATAGAAGATTTTATCTAATTAATGTTATCTAATTACTTCCTATTATTCAGCAAAATTCCATTGCACGAGAATATTTGCTTGACTCATTTTTTTTCTATGCGGCTTTCATGGTAATCCAACTTCAAGTTATTCTTCATAAAAAATTCTTCGAGGCTCTATTATTCATTTCTTCATTAGAGATTGAAGAATGAAAGGTTTGTTTTTTTCCCGTCATTAGTGAGTTATCATCATTATATTCATCTTTCTTCTTCCGTGTTTAATGTATGTTGATCCAGAGATTTTTTAGAATTTGAAGGATTCTCAAAGTAAATCAGTGGTATATTGATGATATACCAATATGAAAAACGTTTGATTTTTGTTCTAATTTGATTCAGGAACAACTAATTTAAGTCCTTAACATACAATTGAATAGATTAAATATTGATTACTTGATATAATCAATGTGATTGGCATTTTAATGTTCAATCATCTATTTACCAATAGGCTTCGATTTTTCATCATCTCACTATAATGATTTAGGATTGTATTTGTTCTATGATTTTAGGGTTCTTCTTAAAAAACTTGTTAGTTTTCTAGTCCGTAGATGGTTGATTGAAAGATTTTTTATTTAAGATGATTTGATTAGTGATAATGATAGTTTATTTTTTTAGTTTTTTTCCAAATAGGTTATCGACGATTTTCAAGATCTTTTGAGCGTGATTGTGGTGGGTTTCAAAAATTTCAGTGGTTAGCTTGAGTGGTTGGTGGGTTTTAATTTTTCAAATTTTAAAAAATATTGTGAGCATTAATTACTTCCTCAAATTAAACATATATCATATTGATATATCATCTATATACTACTAATGTACCTGAATATTCTTCAAACACACCATAATTAGATTATGGTCATTTTCGTCTAAAATTATCGACAATTATGAAAATAGTTTATTTAACTAAAACTATTGAAAAACTCTATTTCTTAAAACACCACCCCTAAAATTGTCTATTCTATAAAATTTTCCATTAAAATACTGTACTAAACAACATGATATGAATTTTCAAGGTACACAGTGATTGCCCATGAACCATTAATATTTCATATGAAAAATTATCTATGGAATGAAGTTTTCGTCCAAAACTAAAAATTAAGTATATTATATTTATGAACATTTATACTTAAGAAAGCTTAAATTCTAATGTAGTCAAAATAGAATTTCAAGGAAAAAGACTTAAGTACGATTTTGCATCTTAAAAGACTAATTTAAAAAAATTACTATTGGAAAATATTTACCTATTTTAAAGTATAAGTTTTAGATAAAGTATTCAAAGCTTTCGCCTAGGGCCTCAAACTTCATTAAGCAGCCCTTGTATCTTGTTGTGGGTGCTTTTCCAAAAATCAATGACCCGACGACACGTGTTATGCCATACATGGGCTCCGATGAATGAAAGTTTTTTAGGAAAAGAACCGACCTCACTTGGTCGGGACCGAGGATACTTGACTTACACAAACCCGAGCACATGTAAGAGTAGGAATAGGTGCAAAGAGAGCTCATATAACCACAAGCACAACGCCATTATTGCCGTCGAAAGTGACATTTAATAGGTCCAATCGCCATCATGATGTGAGGGTAATCTCCGTCCGGTCATTTTGACATTTAATGCAGAACATTTTATGTCAAGGTCGCTTCCTTTCCATCCAACCACGGGCACTCAGGACAGACATTCTGTCCCGCAAAGCTTCCCCAACACGCCTCTGAGACTTATTCGACATGTTTCCTTCCACCCGAAGACTCATGTATAAATACATCTATCAATAAATAGAAGAGGTATGCCTACTCTCCCCTAAGAAAATTATGTTGAAATATATTGATTAAATACTAACTTAGGCATCGGAAGCCCTAAGGCAAGGCAACTCCCCTTTCCCCAGGGTTCCTCGCTCTTTGGGTTCTTTGTTTATGTTTTGAAGACATTGATGATACGAGGAGCTCAATCTGGAGGGAAGACGATACAAAAAAAAACTATTGAGGTTTTCGGCCGAAACAGTTGGCGCCACTGTGGGGAACGATTGTAAAGTCGTTCCTATTTAAAGCATTTGGAACCCATTTTCTCCGGCAAGGAGAGAATGGGTCCGATATTCTACACTGATGTAGTCCAGGATGAAAGGGAGGATTCTCCCTTCCCCCCGTCGACAGAGAAACTTTCTACCATTGTGACGATTGCCCGGCAAAGGAAGAAAGGCGTGTCAGTGGCTGTTCAAGTCATAACAGTCTCTTGTATGAAAATGGTCCTTTACCATGACTCAAAGGCTTACTGGCGAGACTGTCATGAACTCACAGAAGCCTAGGGAAAAACTACCTCGAAAAAGGTGAGACTATCTCCTGACTTGGACATGGTGCAATTGCTCGAGGAAACTGGGACCAAAACTAAACTACGCTGTTGATGCCTAGGCTCCCCCTTTGTAAAGTTCTTGTTGGGTAATCCCATGAGGACATAGGAGGAGAGCAAGATAGTTAGAGATCGAATGAAGTCAAAGGCCCCAGAGAAACCTTCTGGAAGCAATATACGCGGCTGCGAATGAGGGAAGAAAGTGCTAGCAAACTACCTTTCACCTAAATTTTTTGGTATACCTTTGGCCGCTAAGAATTCTACAACGCTCCTTCATGAATGAAAACCGAACGACATAGATGAACGGGCATGTGGTCGTTCCTAGCTGAAATATAAAGGCATGCCTTATCTCTCCATCGTGGTTGAAGCGCATGCCTGGGTCATCTAGCTCCTAACTCCCAACTCATGTGCCCGCTTCAGGATAAATAGAAGGATGATAAGCCCCGCCAAAATTGGTAGACGGGCTTGCGGGCCAAACCTAATGTAATATCCCGACTCTTTGTAAATGGGCAATTTTGTAAAATTGATTTCAAAGATAAAATGATTTTAAAATTTGATTTTAAAAAGTGATTATTTGTAATTTTGGTAAAATAATTTTAATTATATATGGTTTAGTTTAAAATTCAATTATTCAATTTTAAAAGAATTTTAATTTATAATATAAAATTTTAGTTCACTCACACCATATGCTTATGTATGCCCTATTTTATCCTTGTTTAATAATCTCAACCCTCAATTGAAAATCACTCACATTACATGCATATTATTTATATTCCAAAACAACAACTTGTGAAATTAGGGTTTGTTTCGAATTTTCAATTTGAGAATTTTCTCAAAATTAGGGTTTGTTTCGAATTGGAGATTTCAAAATTGTGAAATTACACGTATATTTAACCCTCGGGGATCAGGGCGTCACAGTTTGGTATCAGAACAATGGTTTTAGATTCTATAGACTTTTCATGGTGAAAAATATGGCATGTCACCTACTCGGCTCCTCCATCACCTAACAAGTCAAGTTCGCATGATATGTATATTTTAATTATTGATTCAGTATGACGTGCTTTAGTTTCATTATGACATGTTTGCTACGTGTATGTTATATTTGTGCAAAGAGATTAGACTTTTGGTAAGTCTTGAATTTTGGTGGGTAGTAGAGTAATGGCTCCCCCTACGAGAAACAACAATCATGTACTGGTTGATCCTGGTACGAACCCTTCGGCAACCATGATCAAACTGTTTCAAGAATTTTTGGAGTTGTTGAGGCAGACAACGATGACTCACCCAGCTCAATTACAGCAACCGCAACAGATGACAACGGTCAACGTGCAGCTGATCCACACCTTCAGGAGGATGAACTCGCCCGAATTTGACGGTCTTTCATCTGATCCATTGTTAGCTGATGATTGGATTGTGAGATTGGAGCAGATCTTCCAGTTTATGATGTGTTCTGAGATTCAAAAGGTTATTTGTGCAACTTTTATGCTGACGTGGGAAGCTCGAAAATGGTGGGAGCTCACACAAAGAGCTCATGATGTTGTGCATAATCCAGTGACTTGGGATCGGTTTAAGGAGCTGTTTTTCGAGAAGTATTTTTCGATCACTGTTAGTGCGAACAAGGAGGCCGAATTTGTTAGGCTGGTGCAAGGTAATAGGACTGTTGCTGATTATGAGAGAAAGTTTGAGGAATTATCTCGCTACGCCACACATTACGTTGATAGCGAGATCAAGAAGCTCACACGTTTGAAAGGGGACTTCGTCCAGAGATAAAGGGTTCTATGTCACTCCACAAGCATACCACTTATGCAGCGGTGGTTGAAGCAGCGTTATTAATGGAGCAGAATCTTCCACCAAGAGAGCTGCCACAGAATGATCACTTGTCGTAAGAGAAAAGGAAGCTTCATGACGACAATTTTGAACAACGAGATGCAAAGAAACAAGTTAGGAGATTCTCATCTTGCTTGCGTCACTTGCAACGAAAGCCACATCGAAAAGTGTTATCGGAAGATTAATGCTTGCTTTAAGTGTGGGAAAACTGGACATTATCCCAAGGATTGTCCGTTGAACAAACAAGGTCAGAACGATAGCACAACAATCAACATGAATAAAGGAAAGGCATTCGCTTTGACACATCAGGAAGCGGGCGATTAAACTGCAGTTTTTATGGGTATGCTTTTTACTTCTGGGCATTCAGTCTTCTCGTTGATTGAGCATTGATTTTGTTTAGTTCATTTGTGTTTTGTGTTTTGTGTTTTACCGTTGATTGAGTTTTGGATTCTTTTTGGTTATTTCTAGTGTTTTAAAAAGGTGGCATCTTCCTTTCGAGGATGAAAGTTTTTAAGGAGGGGAGAATGTAATATCCCGACTCTTCGTAAATAGGCATTTTTGTGAAATTGATTTCAAAGATAAAATGATTTTAAAAAGTGATTATTTGTAATTTTGGTAAAATAATTTTAATTATATATGGTTTAGTTTAAAATTCAATTATTCAATTTTAAAAGAATTTTAATTTATATTATAAAATTTTAGCTCACTCACACCATATGCTTATGTGTACCCTAGTATTACCCTAACCCTATTTTATCCTTGTTTAGGCAATCTAAACCCTTAAATGAAAATCACTCACACTACATGCATATACACCCTAAATCAACCTTTAACCTATTATTTATATTCCAAAACAACAACTTCTTCTCTCGCAGCCCTCTCCTCCCCCTCGCAGCCACTCCTCCCCCTCGCAGCCACTCCTCCCCCGCGCAGCCACCTGCAGTCCAACAACTCTTCTCCTTCATTGGTCTCCCTCTAATTGAATTTGGGTAATCTTCTTCTCTTTATTTAATCTCTTTCCCTCTCTGTTTTTGTCTCTCTCTCTCTCTCGTCCTTGCTTTGTCTTCCTCTCCCTATTTCTTCTCCTCTCTGTTTTTCTCTTCTCTTTTCCTCTACTTCTCTGTAACCCTTTGTTGCTCTCCCTCCCTCCCTCTGTTTTTCTCTCTCAGCTATCTACTTGTTCTTTCTTCATTCCCTCACTGTTTTGTTTTCCTTCCCCTCTTTGTTTCTTTTTCCTTCTCGTTCTCTCTCTCTCTCTCATTTTCTCTCTCTGCATCATTCTCTCTCTCTTTCCATTTGCTTCTTCCATCACCGGTGGTTTATCACCGATGCCCTTTTCCCCTTCCCTCTGTTTCCCTTTCTCTCGCCCTCTGTTTCTCTCTCTCTATCTCTGTCTTTCTCTGCTTCTCTCTACATCCCTGTCTCTTTTCCCCTCTCAGATCCCCTCACTATTTTCTTCCCCTCTTTGTTTCTCTCTCCTTTTCATTTTCTCTCTCTCTCTCTCTCTCTCTCTCTCTCCCCCCTATTTTCTCGTGTTTTTTGTTCTGCAACTGGGTCTTGCACCCAGTTACTCTGTTCTAAATTGGTTCAGCTTACTCGGACCGGTCTGAACCGGTCCATCAGATAAAATCGAACCGAACTGGTCCGAACCAGCCCGGTCTGAACCATTTGACCCGAAGCTTTATCTTTTGACTCTGGACCCTATATATTATTTTCTGACCGTTTTGCACTATTTTAATTAAATCTATATTTTCTATTTTAGGATATTAAAAATGTGTTTATATTGTTTTATTTCCAAACAATTTAGTGATTATATTTTTTTGGATTTCAGGTCATTAACTTTTTAAGTCATTCTCCCACTTCAAGTAAGTGGGCTTATATAATGGTGTGACTCCCATTGTTATAAATGTATATGCTTTGTGTAAGTGAGTTTATATCGCAATGTGACTCATGTGTGATAAATATATATAAGCTTGAGTAAGTGAAATTACATTGTAATGTGACCCACAACGTGTGATAAATGTAATATGTGTTATTCTCATCTGCTTTAATTGTCTATAAACATGTTACGTTGATATATATGTTTGTGTAAATTGACTTATATAACGATGTGATTCTGATATTATAAGCGTATCATCTATTCATTATCTGTTTAAAAAAATTTCAATAATTATTATATTTGATTAACACTTTGGTAATTGATTACTGTTTAGTTATTAATGTGATTATCATGAGATAAATGTCTGAGTACGACTGATTTTGCGTAGTATGTTATCACGTTTGATTCTGTTATATGTATCAGTATGCATTATATGATTAATTATTGTCATACGTCGGATTATGCAAGTTATGAGGTTAATTCATTTAAGTGGTAATTAAGCAAAATATGAACTTAAGCATGACCGTTGGTTAACAAAAAATCAAGACTGTTCATGTTATGTCCTGTTAAACGAATGGGTGTCATCTGTTCATGCTTTTGTCACACATAGGGTGTCATCTGTTCATGTTTTGGTCATTCATTAGGTGTCATCTGTAAATATTTTCCGTCACTCATGAGGTGCCATCTGTACACGTTTTTCCTCACCTATGAGTGCCATCTGTCTGTCGCCCAATGAATGTCATTTGTTTCGTCGCCCGATGTGTGCCATCTGTTTCGTCGCCCAATTCGTCATGATGTGTTTCAGTTAACGTGTGATCAGTTCTGATTAGGTTGTTAACTAGAGGATATGACAAGCCAAGATATGATTAAGATTGCTAAATGATTCTGTTTGAGACACGTGTTATTTGAGTGCTATGTTAAGCCATGACATGATCAAGTACGTTACTTTATTTCATTTATGTTATATGTCAAGTTCATTTATGTTATGTCATGATTGCATTTATGACATGTGGATGCATGTTATTATGTGAGTTTACTTACTGAGTATTTTAAAATACCCATTCCCCCACAGTTATTTATGATGCAGGTGGTGATGGCGAGTAACATGAGTAGGAGACTGTCATAACCAGTTAGATAAGATGAATTTATGTTTTTAGTTTATGATTTGATTTAAAACTTAGGAAAACATTTTTTTGTTAAACTTGGTTATTCAAGTAGTTTATTTTACGATATGATGACTGAAAGTTTCATGAATTATGGATTTCAAGTTTTGACTTTATTTCAGAAATTTAATTCAATTTTTTGAGGTTTTATTAATTATGCATTTAAGACACTTTATCGTTTCCGCTATTTTATGATTAAGATTCCGATCATGGATAAGTTTAATGCTTCCTCTATTTAAGGTTAGAGTTATTCCCATCATGGGTAAATTACGAATTTTCAATTTGGGAATTTTCTCAAAATTAGGGTTTGTTTCGAATTGGAGATTTCAAAATTGTGAAATTACACGTATGTTTAACCCTCGGGGATCGGGGCGTCACACCTAATTTGACGCCCGGTCAAGAACTTGGGATGATCAAGACTTTTTACATAAGCCTCTAAGGGGATTGGGCGTTTGACCCTGGGGACACGCAAAGGTAGTTCCCCTTGACACCTCCAAACGAAGTGAATGAGCCAAGAAGGAGGAATGACCTGGTGAACGGTCAACTTTTTAGATGGCGATCCGAAGAAGAACTTGGAGGACCAAGGTGGTCAATCTTTCTCTTGCTAGGATAGCCGAAGAGGAAAGATTAGGACAAACCCGTACCTCTCCGCGAGTAGAGTGTGAAGCTTAGGAGGTCCTGCCATTGATGTGAAGACGCATCTCGGTAGAAAAAATGCACCAGGCCCATCTAGGGATGGAACAATAACTAGGGAAATGAGGAGCCCGACCTCTTTGCTACAATGTAAGCTCTCTAGACCACATTGATAATGGGGATTTTGAGATGCTACCATCGCAATGGAAGTATCAAAACTAGGAGGTATGAATTAATAAATGCACATAAGTTGTATAGGATTTATTTTGGGAACACTTCTCCACTAACCCTCAGTCAGAGTAGAGGAAATAAGTTTCTTTTTTAAATGATCAACGCCAAGGTGTAACAGACGACGATGCTATGTATTCAACAACATTTATCAAATAAAGGGAAGCGATCAACTCTTCTACAAAGTACGACGGGGGATTAAAAAAGTGATGACTAGTGAAGTGCTTTAGCCCACCATTCGGGATTAAATAAAAAATCATGTTTGGTGAGGTGCTCTAGCCTAGCAGTCGGGATTAAACAAAAAGTTGATAATTGATGAGGTACTCTAGCCCACCAGTCGGGACTAACAAAAAAATGATGACTGGTGAGTTGCTCTAGCCCACCAGTTAGGATTAAAAAAGTAATAACTAGTGAGGTGTTCTAGCACAGTAATCAGGATTAAACAAAAAATGATGACTGGTGAGGTGCTCTAGCCCACCAGTCTGGATTAAACAAAAAGTGATGACTGGTGAGTTGCTCTAGCCCACCAGTCAGGGTTAAACAAAAAATGATGACTGGTGAGGCGCTCTAACCCACCAGTCAATATTAAATAAAAAGTAATGACTAATGAGGTGCTCTAGCCTAGTAGTCGAGATTAAACAAAAAGTGATGAATGGTGAGGTGCGCTAGCCCAAAAGTCGGGATTAAACAAAAAACGATGAATTGTGAGGTGCTTTAGCCCACCAGTCGAGATTAAACAAAAAGTGATGACTGGTGAGGTGCTCTAGCCCACCAGTCTGGATTAAACAACAAATGATGACGGCTAAGGTGCTCTAGCCCACCACTCAAGATTAAATAAAAAGTGATTTCTACCGAGCACCCTAGCTCGTTAGACGAGATTCAGAGGTCTAGTCAGAGCAGACACACCTGGCTAGACATCAAGGTAAAAGTGATGTTTGCCGAGCACTCATGCTCGCACACGAGATTCAAGGGTCTATCCACAACAGGCACGCCTAACTAGACATCAAAGTAAAAAGTAATGTATGTCGAGCACTCATGCTCGCAGACGTGATTCCAGAGTCTAGCGAGAGCAAGTACATCTGGCTAGATATCAAGGTAAAAAGTGATGTTTACCGAGCACTCATGCTCACACATAAGATTTAAGGGTCTAGCCAGAGCAGACACGCCTGGCTAGACGACAAAGTAAAAAGTGATGTCTACCGATCACTCATACTTGCAGACGGGATCAAGGGTCTAGCCATAGCAGGAAAGTCTGGCTAGACATTGTGGGTAAATATCTGCCGAGCACCTCACTCACAGACGAGATTCAAGGGTCCAGTCAAAGCATGCGAGTTGGCTAGATATCAAGGAAAGATGTCTGCCGAGCACATCAACTCACAGACAGGATTGAAGGGTCTAGCCAGAGCAGGCACGCCTAGGTAGATATTAAGGAAAGATATATGTCGAGCACTCATGCTCGCAGACTGGATCAATGATCTAGCTAGCGAAGGCACGCCTGACTAGACATCACGAAAAGATGACTTCCGAGCACTCATGCTCGTAGACGGGATCAAGGGTCTAGCCAGAATTGGCAAACCTGGCTAGGTATCAAGGTAGTGATGCCTGCCGAGCACCTCATGCGCGCAGGCGAGATTCTAAGGAAAGTAAGGGCTGAACACGGGTTAACGCCTCAGCTAAAGAAATCTCGACACCAAAGGTAAGGATATCTACCGTGCACTATAGCTCATAAGATACGGAAAATGCCCTCTAATGAGCGCTTCAGCTCAATGATTGATCCAGAGTAGGAACACATAAATATGTTATAAAAGAAAGGCCCTCTAGCCAAGAACCAAAGGAATTCAACTTGCTTTCTCGATTGTCAGACCAGGAAAAAGCTCAACTAGGAGAAGGCATGCTCGACTAAATGTAAAAAAGGTAAACCTCCAATGAAAGGAAGATTCACCCGACTAGACCTCTTGAATGAGAGCACATTCAAACACTTCATAAAGGTCACAACAGGTCTATAAGACCTCCAACCTACGAAGGGATGAAAAGCTCAGGTCAGTAAAAGTTGGAAGCGATACAACACCTGATATAATAGTCATAACAACTACATAACTTATGATAAAGGTCTCATCCAGACCAAGTTAAAGCTCGATTATGAAAAAAGAAACTCTATTTGCTTAAGGAATGTTCGCGACAGTAAATAGGAAAAAACATAGATAAATAAAGGAATGAAGTTTATTTTCATTAATAAACAGAGAGCTACACTACAAGTAAAACAATAAAAATCTCCTCAGTCGAGAGGCAAACCCCCCTCCTAGGCTAGATTGAAAGGAAAAACCCCCCACGTCTGAGCGGTGGTCGCAAGATCTCAATAGCTTCCTTGAACTCTACTGAGGTCTCAATAACTCGGACTGTTCCGCTCTTGGGGCCTCAATCTCCTCCCCTTAAGGGGAGAAAAGAAGGAGACACTCGTCTTCGAGTTTAAAATGATCTCGTCCTCGACCTACTCCCGGTACATCAACCCACTCCAAACAGTAGGTAGAGTAAGTTGATGAAAGATCAAAAGGAATGAAGTGGCATGTGAGGGATCTAGGTTCCATCACGCGCGCCCTGAACCACGGGGATGGTGAAATGACGCATGCGTGGTGATTGAGTCGTGATAAGAATGAGAGCGAAGCTCTTAGCCTATCACCATATAAAGGCAGCTTGAATGAAAAGCTCAGGTAATGAAGTCTTTAGACCTGGCTAAGCAAAAAGCCACCAATGACCCGAGGACACGTGTTACGCCACATCAGGGGCCTTGATGAAGGAAAAGAAATGATCTCACCTGGTTAATACTGAGGATGCTCAGGTTGCACAGATCCAAGCACATGTAAGAGCATGAATAGGGTGCGGAAAGAGAACTCGGATAACCACAGGCACAATACCATCATTGCCCGCCGAAAGTGGCACTCAACAGGTACAATCGCCATGACAGTATGTCAGGATAGCCTCCGTCTCATTTCAATATTTAATGCAGAACATTTTATGTCAAGGTCACCTCCCTTCCGTCCAATCATGGGCAATCAGGACAGACATTGTGTGTCGTGAAAATTCCCTAACACGCTTCTGAGGCTTTTTCGACATGCTTCCTCCCACCCGAAGACTCAGGTATAAATACACCTACTAATAAACAAAAGAGATATGCCTACTCATCCCTAAGAAAATTATGTTAGAATATCGACTGAATACTGACTTAGGCATCGAAGGCTCTTAGACAGGGCAACCCCTCTTTCCCTGGGGTTCCTTGCTATTTGAGTTCTTTATTTGTGTTTTACAGACATTGAGGATATGAGATGCTCAATCTAAAGAGAAGATTATATGAAGAAAACTGTTAAGGTTTTCGGTGGAAACACACCTTATTAGCAGTTAATGATACCTTCAACTTCAAGTCGCGCATCCGTGATGATGGCTATCTCATGTAGGTCCCAATCCCACAAGCTTTGTCTAAGGGGTGACCCGCAATACCAATTATTATGAACAAACTGGGTAGAACTCACCTTTCAAAGTCGACTTGCTATTATGCCCAAATGCATAGAAAGCCACATGTCAGATGTTATTTGAATAACTTGGGACTCAATTAAATTGTTACATATCTTTCCATCTCTCTCATTAACATTTTTTTACTTATCATGTAAGATCTATAGTTTGAGTTAATTAGGGATTTGATTGAAATGCTTTGGACTTGAGAGTGCCATTTTGAAATTTTAAAGAAGACTGGGTATTGAAAATTTATTGGAATGTTTTAGTTCTTTTTTTTTTTGCATTTTAGCAAAAAAAAGTCAGTACTTATTGAATGAATTAACCAAATCGATTAACGGTGTACAAAATCATACTGAACTGACTGAATTGAAATCATCAATTCGACCGGTTCTTTATTTATTTCAGTTTGATTGGATTAAAAATAATAAAATTTTCAAACTGAACCAAATCAAGATATAATAATAAAAGGGACGTCGTTTTATAAGTCTTGTAATATATCCTGTAAACCGACGTCGTTTCATATCTACCCTGATTTCATTTCTACCCTCAGTATATAAACCCAAATGAAAACTTAGGGCCACTCTCAACCCTTCTGTCATTTCTCGGCGACAACCCTCACTTCTTAGCCCTTCTCTCATCTCTCTCACCTATCACAATTCTCAACCCTCTTTCTCAAACTTCCCAGCGCCTTCCTCACTTCTTTGCCCATCTTTTTCTCACTTCTCAAGGGTGCTTCCAAGTTCTTCTCCCTCCCCCCTCCCCCCTCTCTCTCTCGTCGACGGCTAGATCTGAGATCCAGTGCTGTCCATGGTGAAGTCGACGTCTCCATTGTTGCAGACAGATTCTTGCATTTCTATTGTTTTCTTCCACTAATCACTCAACAAATGCCCGCTTAGTTTTTCTTTTTCATTATAGTAATTTTTTTAGTTGAATGTTGGCTGATTGTAAGGGTTTGTTACATTAAAGGTTTGTTGATCTTCAAAACTTTAGATTTGAGGTTTGTGTATTTTGAAAATGCTAGATTTGAGATTTGGGTCTTTTGAAAATGGTGGATTCTATAGCCAATGGAGTCAATCGGGATGTAGTATGCCAAATTTGGATTTGTACGCCAAATTTTAGCCAATGGAGTCCTAAAAATGGTGGATTTTTTCTTCTCTTTTGGATCTGCATGCCAAATTTGTCTAAATTATAAACAAAGTAGGTTTCTGATCCTCATCAAAAGGAGCTAGTTTTGTTTCTCTTCAAAATGGTAGCTTTGAGGCTGTTCGGTCGATTTCTTGGTTTGGTTTGATTCGTTTCATAAATAAAAAAAGATTGAAATTTTGGTTTGACTGGTTCATAAATATAAAAAAATTGAAATTTTGGTTTGGCTCATGATTCAGGCTTCATGCATAATTTTAACCGAATAATATATATATTAATTCGTTGATTTTTTGGTTTGGCTCATTCAAGAACAATAAATGAACATTTTAATCAATTCGGTGATTTCTTAATTGTGTGCAATCTGTGTTGAATTTCTTAATTATTTACATTAGTAATATTATTATTTTTGAATATGTTAAACAATACTTAATGTTTACTTAATTTATCTGTTTAATTAATATATTCACCGTTTGCTATGACTGGTTATTATTTTTATTATTGTTCAATTGTTTATCTGAATAATTATTTTTATTTAATCTCACTTTCCCTCCAAACGATTGGTTATTTTTATGTTTAATAATTTCTTGTTCAATTCTTAATACAGCATTTTTAATTTCTTTAAATTACATTTGATTTCACGTCTTTTAGTATCAGAACCAAACTTGATGGGAAGATTTATATTTACTTAATTTATCTGCTTATTATGATTATTGTTTTTATTGTTGCTCAAATGCTTACCTGAATAATTGTTTGTATTTAATTTCACTCTCCGTCTAAGTGGTTGATTATTTTTATACTTGATAATTTCTCTATAATATTTGATTATTTAATCTGTGAATCTGGTTTACAAGAGGTTGACGTATTAGTTTTTCTTTGATTTACTTCAGACATCATAATAAGACCTCTTAGATGTATAAATCTCGAGGGTATGATGGTTGTATGGGTAAAGAAGCGAAGAGTCAACCTGGTAGGAGGTTGTAGAAGTCATAACAAATTATCAATCAAAATACAACATGAAATTTTTAATCATAAAAATAATTTAGTTTCTTGAGTCATTAGTTAGATTATTTAAAAGTAATTCTTCCAGTAGCAATAGGTCTACAATAATTTCAATACCTGACATAATAAATGAAGAACATTTTGAATTAGCAGATGATCTAAGATGATCAAGTAGATCATAAGGTATGTAATATACTCAAAATCTATAATAAAAATACTTACAAATTAACACGGTCTGTTGCTTCTTTCACAACATCGTGTAAAAATAATTGAAAAAATATATGCTCTTGGAAATAGCATGAAACTTATCAATTATTTTTCCTCAATGTGATTATATCACGTTGAAGAAATATATAATTTTCTTCACTTTGATTTAGCACAGATTGAAGTTAAACCACTCACAAGGAGAGGCTTAATACCTCTGTTTTGTTAGCCTTGCGAGATGTAAGTTTCACAAATTTTAATGATAGTATTTTAGGATTAATTGAATCATCACTTTATAATGGCACAGTCCGTTTTGATTGTTTCTTAGATTTGTCCGTTAGTTTGGTAGACCTCATATTCTAAAATCATTAACTTTGAATATTAAAACTAGTGGTTATTAAATCCTAGAAGTTACCCAACCCCTACCTTTAATTTTTAGAATTCATTACAAAGTCACGAAAACAAATATGAATTTTTAAGCCATCAATAAGAGTCCAGAGAATCAAATCATATTGATCCAATCTAGCCAAAGTAATGCCAATATTAGAGTCCCTAAAACAATTAGGTGGTATGATATTATTTTACCTTCAAATTGGATTTTAACCAATGAAAGTCAACTCACTCCGATACAACGACCAATTGAAGATTTAGATTACATCCAGCAGTACATGAATGTTAGGGCTTGTTTGGTAACCCGCATTGTACAATACTAAAATCAGGACAACACTAAAATAGTACTGTCCGACATTTGGCGCGGAATCAAGTGTAATTTAAAGAAAATAAATATGGGAGATTAAGATGCAAAAATTGAACAAGAAAACAGTAAAACTATATTGAGGTGTAAGATTAAAAACTTACACAAACAATGTTTATTGGCAACAATAAAATAGTGCTCCCGCTCACTATTTAACGTTGAAGGAAAAAGAAGAATAAAGGTTTACAAAAGAGGAGAAGAAAAAGAAGTTTTGTTTCACATAACAAGTTTTGCTCTCAAATAGTTAAAAGTTGAAAACCAATTATGAGGAACAAATGGGAGAAAGTTGGCTATTTATAGCCAATTAAAGTGGAGTTCATCGGGAACCCCTAATTTATCTGAACTATTCTATTCTATAAAAATAAAAATATTTTAAATTTCTACTTTTATCTATTCTTGACTAGAAATAGTTAAAAGCATGAATCTTTGTCTAATTATTCGACAACTAGTACAATAATTACAAAAAGAGACCAATTATAAAGATTCCCTCGATAATTGATATCTCGGTCGTCGTGTCTTCATAATCTGTCATGATTGATGATGTTGAAATGTCATTCGTGACTATTGCTTTGCATTAGATTCCTTGATAATTTCTATCTTGGATTCTTGTACGTGATTGTTGCTTTACTTTGGTGGGCGCATTGCCGTTAATCCTTGATAATTGCTATCTTGGACTTTTGTGGCGTGTTCGTTGATCATGATTATTGTCTGGAAAAGTCATTGTGACTAATGCTATTGATAATCGCTTGCCTTGAAGATTAGTATGACCGTTGCATTGTGTTGAGGTGTCACTATAATACATCTTCAAATTACTTTGATTCTTTGATTTTGTTCAAACATTGACATTTTGCCAAGGGTGGATTCTTCGATTCATTCATTGATTGAAGTGAATTTATTCATCATTATTGATAATGATATTATCAAATGGATCCTTTAATTACTTGGATTATTAGTAACTTGACTCTTCAAATGATTTGGAATTAGATTTGTTATTGTTTTCTAAAAGGAGAAGTATTTTTTTGATTAATTTTTTCTCCAATTTGGATTTAGGCTTTGAGACCTTTGATTTACCTTTTGGTTTGAGTTTGGATTCAGGTTTTGATTTGGGAATGGAAGAGTTTGAACTGGATAGTTTTATTTGTGAGGCTAGGTAAATGGGCTCATTAATTATTAATGGAGCTTGGATAAAAGGATTTGCTAATCCCGTAATAGGATGGATACTCACAAATTCATAACTAATGGATGTAATAATTTTATGGGTATTGAAGTGATCCCACCATTTACATAATATTGTTTTGTGACAATTCCATCTTCAATTGAATATTGTCATTTTAAAATCTAGGGTATTTGGAATTTACTTGTAAAACAAAGGATTTAAGGAAAAGAAACCTCAATTGGTGATGGTTCGTATATGTCTAGAAATAATTAAAAGATTCTCACAAATCAATTGATAATAATTCTAAGATAGGGCCATGTACTGACCACCAGCTTAAGAACTAATTAGAAAAATTAATTTTAAATTTTTTGTCAAAATTTATAAACCATGAATGTGAAAATCACTATCTTGATGTAGGAAAATCATATGCCAAGTATCGATATAGTCAAAATAATTATATTATTATTTTATTTACAAGTATTTTGAAAGTTGAAGGATGGATTTTTCAATCCTCCACGATTATGAATTTAAGAATATTAAAGGAATGATAGAGAATCTTTCCTTCAAAATTCTTTGTTGGGTTAATTTGTATGGATTTTGTTTTTAAGAGGATGTCTCTGTAGAAATTGAGATTTTTGTCTCTGTGGCCAGAGAATGAAATGGAAGTTTGGAAGGAAATAAGATTTTGCTATTTCAGCAGTGTCTTTCAAATGAGCGAATGAGGGCTCAATATGAAAGAGATTTTCATTAGGGTTTTTCTAAAATATTGTGATGTTTTTTGTATTTGTTGATTGAATGATTTGTCATCAAGTGGTTGAGTAATTGAGTTAAACTAGTTGACCGGGGTTGATTGGTGATTGGGCCTGAAGGACTTAAGTATTGCTGATTTGGCTTGGTTAGGAGTCGAAGACTCTTCTATAATTGATCCATCCATCATTTTTACATGATGTCTGAAAGTGATACTGATTCTTTTTGTTAAGGATTCTACAGTTTGCTTATGATCTTTTTGAAATCCGTCAGGCATGACGAAGAAAGTTCCTTCCAATATAAAAATTTCTTTGATTGTTTTATTTGGAAATTCTATTTTAAAAATTGCTTGTCCTAATAAGTTCACAATTAAAATTTTATTGTTATCATAACAAATCTCATTATCTTTGTGAAAACCTATTTTTTCACTTTTTTCATACTACTAAATTAAGGTTGCATTCAAATCATGCCTTAATCCAATTTCTTCAAAAATTTCATTCAATTCATGAATCTAGTCATTTCTTGGATATTCAAATTCATTATGATCATAATTAGTAAATGAAAGTTTTGAGCAAAAAACGGTTGCCCAACCATTGAGCTTATTGATTTTGAAGGAGTTTTGGTTGAGTATTCAAGGTTCTATCTTTCCATATTCTGATAGGCCAGATTCCTCAACTTCCTCCATTACAAATTCTTGAAAGGGTTTTCTGCAAAATATGACAAATAAGGAAGCCAGACATTTAATTAATGTATTGGATAAATTAAATATTGAAATCAGAATTGCTAAGAATAGATTATTACCTGGAAAAACTTTCTTTGGAAGTAATTTTAAAACATGTCTTGCAGATTTGTAATTAATCAAAAGTAATTTTTGATTTAATAAGACAAATTGTATGATTTGATTAATTGCCTTAATAATGAAATAATAAATTTCAAGTCCTGAAAATCTATTCTCAGATTGAAATAATTAGATTTTTTTGCAAAGATAACTAAACTATTTTGTTCTATTATTTTGGTAAACAATTTAAAGTGTTTTAGTATTGTTTAACATATTCAGAAATGATAATATTACTAATACAAATAATCGAGAAATTCAACCAGTATGTGCATACAATTAAGACATCAACGAATTGGTTGAAAATTTCATTTATTATTCTTGGAGCATATTTTAGATCAAATGGTATTTTCCATTTATAATTACGAAATGTAATTTTGTACTATCAATATGGATTTTCCAGAATTCAAATTCAGAGAACACTATAGCATTTTCCAATATGTTGATTAAGTCTCTTTTGTTTGGTATTGGATATCTCATCCATCCCAAAATATTGTTAAGGGGTTTGTAAATGAGGAACTCTCCATTTAATGATTTTAGCATTATCTTCAATTTTGTCTTGCAGAAAATATAATTGTTTTCTCTTACAAGAAATTAAGTTATGGACTTAAAACAAAATTTTGTTTCAAAATTTTCAATTTCTCATTTTGAGGAAAAGAAATAAATTTGTATTTAACAAGTTCATCCATGGGATAATTAATCATCTCATCATGCTCTATTATAAAATGATACAACAAAGAAATGAATGGTAAACTTAAAATAATTTTATCAGTCATATTTTTTACTAAAACAAATGATGTTTTAAAACATACACTATCTTGATGAATATGAACTTTGGGTATTTCATAATTGATATGCATTCGAATACCATTGGCAGAAGACAAAGACACTTTCATCTTCTTGAAGTACTTTGGAGGAACTAGTCATTCCTGCATACAATTCAAGTCTGCTCATAAATCAACAAGAGCCATTATTATGAAAATAACCAGCCACTTGGGCGGAGAGTAGGATTAAATAAAAATAAGTATTCAGATAAGCAATTAAGCAACAATAAAAACAATAACCAGCCATAATAGGAGGTGAACAGATTAATTAAGCAGATAAGTAAAGAGTAACTCTCTCCACCAGGTTTGACTTTAATACCAAAAAATGCGGAATCAAGTGTAATCTAAAGAAATTATTATTTTGACCATTATGTGCCATTTCTTGCTTTTGATATTAAGAATTTTGAATGAAGTTGTCATCATTTTGATTGTTGATGATAGGTTCTTTCTGAAGGTCCTATAAAGTAACTTCTTTTTCTTTTCCTTTAACTTTATTAAATTTTTCAAGAGTTTCCGAAAGACTTGCAGTATTGTTATTGTTAGACTTAGTATTTTTCTTATTTAGAATTACTTTCCTAAGTCATTCTAGGTATTCTTGTCTTAATTATGGATTTTTAATTTTGCTAATTAAATCCAACAAGATATTTTCTTGTTCTTCATTTTTATTTAAGACATTAATTTTTTGATAACAACTATCCCTACACCCCATAGTAATGTTGCCATAACTTGAGGAGTGATAATCAGAGGATTCATGTGATTCAAATTCTCCTAAATCTTTACTATCACTCTCATAATAATTTATTGTTTCTAAGATTCTAAGCAGTTATTGTTTATCTTCTTTAGAGATTTTTAATTGATTAATTTTATTTTTGACTTGACCGGTGCTAGAAAAATGAACATACTGACCACATTTAAAACTCATAATTTTACTTTTATCAAATCTTTTATTGAGTTTTCTTCTAGAATAATTTCTATTCTTAGATAAACGTTTGTTAAAATTCTTATTCTTTGAAAAGTATTGGTCAAAATTTTTATTTTTGTGGTGAGGCTAGTGAGACCTTCTAGGGTTTAAATGCTTCCTATTTTTCTGGGAAAGAGCAATAACGGGCAAACCATACTGCTTGCAAAAATTGTCTAATTTGTATTTGGTAGTTTTATTTTTTTATTTGTTTATTGATTTTCATATCAATACACATTTTCAAGCCTTCCTTTGTATTGCAGTAATTATTGTACCATAGGTAAGACTATCATAGTTTATGTTTCCTAGGTCATTACTAAGGACTGTTCTTATTTTGTGCACGGAAAAATTAGGTAATCCATTTATAAATTTCTTTTCCAAAATGGTTGATTACTATCATCTCTTGTCATTACTCTGGACAAAAATATATTTTTGTACCAGTTAAAATCACTTAGGGTTGGACAACTAAGATTATTCAATTGATCATGGATACGTGAAGTAACATTACTTGGCATTTCAATGAAGTGTTCAATTATCGTATAAAGAAGTGTATTGATGGCATCATGGATTGTTTCCTAATTCTCTCCAATAGTTGAGTTTCCTTCAGCATCAATCTTTACTGCTGAAAAAATAGTATTTTTAGATTTTTCTATGAGATATTTTTCTCACAAAGAATGTAGAATTTCTGTGAATCCTATCACTGAAAGTTTATTACCTCGTTGTGAAGTAAATTGTGTGTGGTAATGTAGCTGTTAGGTACCATTGTCATGTGCTGTAATTTATTGAAAACTTCATGTTCAGAAAGTCTATCAATATTCCATTCGTACAATTTTTTTGCAGAAATAGAAAATTGATTAACTAAAGAATTTTTAGAAATTTGGATATTAGGAGGAATTGGCCTTTTATGCCATTTCCTTTCTAATTTATTTATTTCTAAATTTTTAAATGTATCTTCAATATTATTAATATTTGAAGATGCATGGATTGTGGGTGCTCATAAGTGGATTCTGACCCATGGTTTTCTGATTCTGAACTACTGTCTTGGTTAATAACCTTAACAGAAAAAGATGATTCGACAGATTTATTCTTCAATTCTTGAAGCATTTTATCTATCCGTTTATTAAGGGGAACAATATTCAAAATAGTTTTATCTGAAAATCTATCATTGGGTTTAGGTTCAATGAAGATCTTCAACCTTATTTTTAGTTTTATCTAATTGTTACCTATTGTAATTAAACTTTTATTGGTATAATTGAGTTGTTCAACAACCTTTTTATTAGGTTCTTCTTCCTTTGCGATTTGA
Source organism: Datisca glomerata (assembly GCA_003255025.1). NCBI lineage: Eukaryota > Viridiplantae > Streptophyta > Magnoliopsida > Cucurbitales > Datiscaceae > Datisca > Datisca glomerata. The sequence continues at coordinate 33,351 of QANY01006742.1, forward strand.
AAGGAAATTGGTGATTAAAGAATTTTTATGGTTAATCATAATTTTTTCAAGTGGTGGATGACTAGAAGTCACCACACTGGAATCTTCCTTGACCCATTTAGATTTTGAAATTACATTAATATTTTTTTAATAAATATCCTCGATATAATCAAGAAAAAACATGTCAATTCTAAATTCTTGCATGAAAACCTTCCATTCAGCAAATATGATTTTTTATCCATATTATATGAATCTCTAAACATATTACGTCCATCGGGATTGGCTGAGTCATTATTGTGTTGAGTTTGACCTTTCCAATCTGGCTTGTATTATTGGTTCAAGGTTTCTAAATGTAAAACTAAGAGTTAAGGATTAACGGGAGGTAAGGTTCCTCAGAAATCCGATTCTGCGGGTACCTCTGATTTGTCAGATTGTTCAGACTTATTATCATAGACTGACTGACTAACTTGAGAATTTGTAGCTTTTCTTTTAAGTCTTAAATTTTTAATTTTTAAAATTTTTAATTCTTGTTCTAATTGTTGTATCCTAAGATCTTGATCATTACTAATTGGATGATCTAAAAAAGGAATTCCTAGAGATATTAGACTGGCTATACTCCCTAATTTGAGGATTAGAATTGAAATATTGGAAGTTAATTTTAACAGTATATCCATGTACTGCTGGATGTAATCTAAATCTTGAATTTGTCGTTGTATTGGAGTAAGTTGACTTTCATTGGTTAAAAGTCAATTTGAAGGCAACGTTATATCATACCACCTAATTATTTTAGAGACTCTAATATTGACATTGCTTTGGATAGATTGAATCAATAGGGTTTGATTCTTTGGACTTCTATTGATGGCTTAAAAATTCAAATTTGTTTTAGTGAGTTTGTAATGAATTCTAAAAAATAAAGTTAGGGGTTGGGTGCCTTCTAGGAGTTGGTAACCACTAATTTTAATATTAAAAAGTTAATGATTTTAGAATATGAGGGTCTACCAAACTAACAGAAAAATTTGAGAAACAATCGAAATGGATTGGGCCATTACAAAGTGATAATTCAATTAATCCTAAGATACTATCATTAAAATTTGTGAATCTTGCATCTCGCAAGGCTAACAAGACAGAGGTATTTAGGCATCTCATTGTGAGTGGTTTAACTCTAATCTGGACTCAACCAAAGTGAAGGAAATTATATCATTCTTCAATATGATGTTTTCTCACATTTGGGGAAAGTAATTGACAAGTTTCATGCTCTTAGAGCATATATTTTTTCAATTATTTTTACATGATGCTGGGTGTGAAAGAAGCAATAGACCATGTTGATTTGCAAATATTTTTATTAGAGATTTTGGGTATATTCCGTACCCTATGATCTACTCAATCATCTACTAATTCAAAATGATCTTCATTTATTATGTCAGGTATTGAAGTTGTTGTAGACCTATTGCTACTAGAAGAATTATTACTAAATAATCAGCTTATGGGTCAAGAAACTAAATTATTCTTATGATTGAAAAATTTCATACTGTATTTTGATTGATAATCTGTTATGACTTCTACAACTTCCTACGAGGTTGACTTTCACCACTTGCTCCTACCCTCGGGATTAATGTATCTAAGAGGTCTTATTGTAGTGCCTAAAGTAAACTAAATAGAAACTGATATGTCGGCCTCTGGAAAACCAGATTCACAGATTAAATAACCAAATATTACAGAGAAATTATCAAGCATAAAATAACCAACCACTTGGGTGGAGAGTGAGATTAAATAAAAATAATTCTTCATGTAAACGATTGAGCAACCATAAAAGCAATAATCAACAATAATAGGCGGTGAACAGATTAATTAAGAAGATAAATTAAGTAAACAATAAATCTCCCCACTAGGTTTGGCTCTGATACCAAAATGCATGGATTTCCAAGAAACCTTACCCCCTGTTAATCCTGAACTCTTAGTTTTACATTTAGGAACCCTGAACCAAGAATACAAGCCAGATTAGAAAGGTTTAACCCAATACAATAATGACCCAGTCAATCTCGTTGGACGTAATAGGTTCAGAGATTTATAAAATGTGGATCAAATAAAAATTATACTTGCTGAATAGAGGACATTCATGCAAGAATTTAGAGTCGACATGTTTTTCCTTTGTTATATCAAGGATATTTATGAGAAAAATATTAATGTAATGAAAATTAAAGCTAGGAGTTGGGTGTCTTCTAGGATTTGGTAACCACTAACTTTAATTTAACGTTAATGATTTTAGAATATGTGGGTCTGCCAAACTAACAGACAAAATTGAGAAACATTCGAAATTGATTGGGCCATTACAAAGTGAAGATTCAATTAATCCTAAAATACTATCATTAAAATTTATGAATCTTGCATCTCGCAAGGCTAACAAGACAGAGGTATTTAGGCATCTTCTTGTGAGTAGTTTAACTCCAATCTTGACTAAACCATAGTGAAGGAAATTATATCCTTCTTTAATGTGACGTTTTATCCCATTGGGGAAACTAATTGACAAGTTTCATGCTATTTTCCAAGAGCTTATATTTTTTCAATTATTTTTACATGATGCTTAGGCTTGAAAGAAGCAACAAACCATGTTGATTTGTAAATATTTTTATTAGGGATTTTGGGTATATTCCATACCCTATGATCTACTTGATGATCTGCTAATTCAAAATTATCTTCATTTATTATGTCAAGTATTGAAGTTATTGTATACTTATTGCTACTAGAAGAATTGCTTCTAAATAATCTACTCATGGCTCAAGGAACTAAATTATTCTTATGATTGAAAATTTAATATTGTATTTTGATTGAAAATCATGGCAGATTATCTATAAACACTAGTGGATGATAACTTCATCCAAATTCTTAATCATATCAAAATCAAGAAATGACACATAATGATCAAAATAATAATTCAAAATAATAATTTCTTTAAATTACACTTGATTCCGCGCTTTTTGGTATTAGAGTCAAACCTGGTGGGGAGATTTAGTCTTTACTTAAATTATCTTCTTAATTAATATGTTCACCACCTATTATGGTTGGTTATTACTTTTATTGTTGCTCAATTGCTTACCTGAATATATTACTCTCCACCCAAGTGGCTGGTTATTTTTATGCTTTATAATTTTTCTGTAATATTTGATTATTTAATCTGTGAATCTGGTTTACCAAAGGCTGACGTATCTGTTTCTATTTGTTTACTTCATGCACCATAATAAGATCTCTTACATACGTAAATCCTGAGTGTAGGGTGATTGTAGGGGCAAAGTGGTGAAGGGTCAACATGGTATAAGGTTGTAGAAGTCATAGCAGATTACATATCAAAATACAGTATGAAATTTTCAGTCATATGAACAATTTAGTTTCTTGAGCCATGACTAGATTATTTAGAAGTAATTCTTCTAGTAGCAATAGGTCTACAATAACTTCAATACCTGACATAATAAATGAAGAATATTTTGAATTAGCAGATGATCAAGTAGATCATAGGGTATGGAATATACTCAAAATCCCTAATAAAAATATTTACAAATCAACATGGTCTGTTACTTCTTTCAAGCCTCAGCATTATGTAAAAACAATTGAAAAAAATATATGCTCTTGGAAAAGAGCATGAAACTTGTCAATTACTCACCCCTCCCCAATACGATAAAACATCACATTGAAGAATGATATAATTTCGTTCACTTTGGTTTAGTTCAGATTTGAGTTAAACCACTTTTAGGAGATGCCTAAATACTTCTCTTGTTAGCCTTTCGAGATGCAAGATTCACAAATTTTAATGATAATATTTTAGGATTAATTGAATCCTTACTTTGTAATGGTCCAATCCATTTTTATTTTTTCCCAGATTTGTCTGTTAGTTTGGCAGACCGCCATATTCTAAAATCATTAACTTTGAATATTAAAACTAGTGGTTACCAAATCCTAGAAGGTACCCAACCCCTAGCTTCAATTTTTAGAATTCATTATAAAGTCACTAAAACAAATATGAATTTCCAAGCAATCATTAGGAGTCCAAAAAATCAAACCCTATTGATCTAATCTAGCTAAAGTAATGCCAATACTAGAGTCTCTAAAATAATTAGATGGTCTGATATTCTTTTGCCTTCAAATTGGCTTTTAGCCAATGAAAGCCAACCCACTCCGATACAATGACCAATTGAAGATTTGGATTGCATCCAGCAGTACATGGATGATACTGTTAAAATTAACTTCCAATCTTTCAGTTAATCCTCAAATTAGGGAGTATAGCCAGTCTAGTACTCCTAGGAATTTCTTTTCTGGATCATCCATTAGTAATGATCAAGATCTTAGGATTCAACAATTAGAACAAGAATTAAAAAAATAAAAAATTTAAGACTTAAAGGAATAGCTACAAATTCTCAAGTTAGTCAGTCAGTCTATGATAATAAGTCTGAATAATCTGATGAACCAGAGGCACCCACATAATCAGTTTTTCAAGGAACCTTACCTGCTGTTAATCCTTAACTCTTAGTTTTACATTTAGGATCCTTGAACCAAGAATACAAGCCAGATTGATAAGGTCTAATCCAACAATAATGACCCAACCAATCTCGATTGACGTAATAAGTTCAGAGATTCATATAATATGGATAAAAAAATCATACTTGCTGAATGGAAGACATTCATGTAAGAATTTAGAGTTGACATATTTTTCCTTGATTATATCGAGAATATTTTTGAGAAAAATATTAATGTAACTTCCAATTCTAAATGAATCAAGGAAGACTCTAGTGTGGTGATTGCTAGTCATCCCCCACCTGAGAAATTATGATTAATCATAAAAAAATTTAATCACTGCTTCTCCTTTCAAAATTGTAAAGGAATAAGAACCTAAAAAAAGGTTGTTGAGAAACTCAATTAGACCAATCAAAGTTTAATTACAATAGGTAAACAATTAAGGAAAAACATGTTTTTCCTGGAATAAGTATAAGATTTGTAGTTGACATGTTTTTCCTGGAATAAGTATAAGATTTGTTTTCTTTTTTCTGGAAATATTTACTTGTGTTCTTCATTTTTTCATGAGTTTTTTCATTTCCATGAGTTTTCTGAGAATATTTATTCGTTTTCTTCTTTATAGAATGTTGTTTGAAATTCATTTATTGTACATGATCACTGCAAGATGGTGGTGTAGTGTAAAATGAGGTCTACACGAGTACTACACGAGCCTTATGTAGTCATCGTGTAGACTACACGCATGGTACACGAGCCTTGTGTAGACCTCGTGTACAGTATACAATCATCGTGTAGTGCATCAGGAAAATTTTCAGCAGTTCACAAGCATCGTGTAGCATCTATTACACTACATGAGGACTACACGATCATCGTGTAGTGTACAAGATGACCACATGATGATCGCGTACTCTTCGTGTACACTACGAGATTGTATTACACGATTCTCGTGTAGTCCTCGTGTACATTGCACGATGGAACTACACGATCGTCGTGTAGTCCTCATGCAGTCTACATGATGGAACTACACGATCATCGTGTAGTACACTCGTGTACATTACACGATCATCCTGTATTGTACACTACATGATGACTACACGACCATCGTGCAATATTTCATTTCATCATGTATTCTTCTTGTACTGACTTCCTTCATTGATGTATATACAAATATGTATAAAGTTCAAATTTTTGTAATACATGATGGAGATTGGGTGAAAAATGGTACGACATGGTCTTTTAGTGGAGAGAATACCAAATTATTGGAGATATCTACTAACTGCGTTTACCACGAATTATTAGGTATATTGCATGAAGAACTCCAAATAGATCCCTTAAAGTATGATATGGTCCATCAAATTTTTTTATAGAAGTCATGCCCCTTGTCCTCCTGCTGAAATTTTAAAGGATAGAGATTATAGTTCTTTGTTAAGGAGAATAGATCAAAATCACTTAGAAGCCCACCATTTGTAAGTACCAAGCCAAAAAAAATTTCATCTCAAAGCTCGGTTCCTCAAACCACAATGTCACAACAATCTCGGGTTCCTGAAACTACAGGGTTTTTATCAAAGTTGGGTTCCTGAAACATAAATGTCACGACAACCTCTAAGCATTCCTCGCTTTGAAAGTTCTGATCATTTTGAAAGGAACTATCATGATGATGATGTTTTTGGTCATGACAATTATAATGTTTTCGAGGATAAATATATTGATGTTGATGGAGATGATGATGATGATTTTGATCAAGGGGAGTATGATGATGCAATCCGTGGAGATGAACATGATGAAGCCATCAGTGGAGACGACCAAACAACAATTGTAGACTTGAATACTAGTCTTCAGCCCGAGACCACTTGTCCATTGCCATCACAACCCGATTTGAATGAATAATGTCCTAGGTCCAGCCAGCAACGGTCTGATTTGGATCATCTTGTATCAGACACAATAGATATGGATGATTTGTACAGTAATAAAGCCAAGCTACTTAAGTTTGCTCGTATGATAGCCATACGGAGAAATTTTGAGTTTCAAATCTTCAAGTCAAAATAGTCAATATTGGTACTTGTATGTGTTGAGAAAACATGCCAATGGAGGTTACGGGCCATGAAATTGAAAAATTGTCCATACTTCAAAGTTACAAAGTTCATCAATACACATACATGCACATTTGAAGTATTGAGACATGAACACCATTAGGTTACATATTCATTGATTGGTCATTCTATACGGTCCAAATACACGGGTGTCAGACGTATATATAGGCCTAAAGACATAATTGAAGATGTTTGGCTTGATTTCAGTGTCAACATAGGTTACTATAAGGCATGGAAGGCTAGGGAATATGTATTGAAGATAACTATAGGATGCTCGCAGCATATTGTCACATGTTAGAATAAAAAAATTCAAGTACTTATTTTTTATTTTTCCATCATAATGTCTACACGAGCCTTATGTAGCCATTGTTTAGTCTACACGATGGTTACATGGACCTCGTGTAGTCTGTATGATTGTTACACGGATCTCGTGTAGTTTACACGATGGTTACACGGACTTCGTGTAGTCTACACCATGGTTACACAGACCTCGTGTACGTATCCTGTACAATGTGTACTCTGTCGATTTTAATACAACAATATTAAATATTTTTCAGGGACAACAACACACATAGATCGCTCTTGGTCCATCTGTTTTTGGATTTTTTAGTTGTATACAGCCTGTCATTACTGTTGACGCAACCGCTTTAAAAGCCAAATACAAAGGGGTATTATTTGTTGCAGCAGCCAAGGACATGAACTACCAAGTATATCTCATTGCATTTGGAATTGCACATTCAAAAAATAATGGTTCTTCCGTAAACTTCACGATGTAAGCGGCGATCCAGAAGACTTAATGTTTATATCCGACAAGCATACAAGTATACTAAATGATGTACTGGTTGTCTTTTCCAATGCCCTTCATGGAGCTTGCATCTCCCATATGGGCCAAAATATCAAATCAATTTATCAAAAGGAAGGCTGCAGTCACATTGTTTTTTAAAGTAGTAAAGGTATACCGCCAATCAAAATTTGATCGGCTGATGATTCATTTTAAAAGATGCATTTCCAGATATCTCACAATATGTGTCGGTGAGGGGGTTGAGAGGTGGGCACATTCCATTTTGATGGAAGGCGATACAATATAATGAATATAAACATCACATAATGTTTGAATGAGATTTTGAAGGATGCTAGAAAGCATGACATTACATACCTTATAGAACATATCCGTGACATGTTACAACGGTGGTTCTATGAATGACGAACGACTACCTTTCAAATCACCTCACAGATGACAGATTGGGTTAAGACTGATCTTAATAAAAAGCATCATGCATCACGTACACTATCATTGTTTCCTTCCAACTCCACGAGTTTCGTGTTGCTGGTGGGAATAGGGAATTAGTGGTAAACTTGCATCTTAAGACTTGTACGTGCAGAGAATTTGATCTTGATCAAATTGCATGCATGCATGTGTTGGCTATATGTCAACAACGTAATATTTCCGCATACAGTATGTGTTCGAGGTTCTAGAAAAATGAGACTTTAATTGCTGCGTATGCGGAAATAATACATCATCTCGGAGATCAAGCAGATTAGGTCACCGAACAGGAGGTTCATGAAAAGATTGCCACCTATAACAAGGCAGCAAAGTGGCAGACTAAGAACATAGATAATTCCATCTAGAGGTGAGGAAATGGTGAGAAGGAAATGCAAACGTTGTGGGCAAATTGACCATAACCGACAAATGTGCAGAAATTCAATTCATCTATTTCAACGGGATTACCAAGCCACTTAAATATTAATAATGATTTTTATAACTTAAATTAAATATTAATATAGAAATATACTTGTGTTTGTTATTTAATAATGTCATAAAGTTTATTTAGCCTACATTAATCCTACATGATGCCTGTGAAGTCATCGTGTAAGCTACATTAAGACTACATGATGCTTGTGAAGTAATCGTGTAGTCTAAATGAACTTTACACGATTCTCGTGAAGTCATCGTGTAGTCTGCATGAATCCTACATGATTCCCGTAAAGTAATCGTGAAGGTACACGATGCGCGTAGAGCCATCGTGTAGGCTTACATGATACCCGTTGAGTCATCGTGCAGGCTAAATGAATACTACACAATTCCCGTGAAGTCATCATGCAGTGTACAAGATGATTACACGATACCCGTGAAGTCATTGTGTAGGCTACATCAATACTACAGATGCCCGTGAAGTCATCGTGTATGCTACATGAAGTCTACATGATACACATGAAGTCATCGTGTAGGCTATATGAAGCCTACACCAAGCCACTTAAATATAAATATACTTGTGTTTTTTATTTAATAATGTCATAAAGTTTAATTAGGCTACATGAAGACTACACAATGCCCGTGAAGTCATTGTGTAGGCTATATGAAGACTACGCGATTCCCATGAAGTCATGTGTAGTCTATACGATGACTGTGCAGTCATCGTGTAAACCACATTAAGACTGCATGAAGTCCGTGAAGTCATCATGTAAGTTACATAAACTCTACACGATACCCGTGAAATCATCGTGTAGGCTACATGAAGCCTACACCAAGCCACTTAAATATAGAAATATACTTGTGCTTGCTATTTAATAATGTCATAAAGTTAAATTAGGTTACATGAAGACTACACGATGCCTGTGAAGTCGTCATGTAGGATAAATAAAGACTACACGATTCTCGGGAAGTCATCGTGTAGTCTATACGATGCTCGTGAAAATACCTTGTAGGCTACATTAAGACTACACAATACCCGTGAAGCCATCGTTGGACTACTCCGTTGGACCGAATCAAATCCATCAATGAAGATATTATCGATGCAACCTTTTGTTCCTCTTCTTCTTCTTCTTCTTCTTATTATTATTATTCTTCTTCCTCCTCCTCTTCTTCTTCATCCTCTTCCTCTTCCCCTAACTCTTCCTCTTCCTCTTCCTCTTCCTCTTCTTCTTATTCTTCTTCTTCTTCTTCTTTTGTTTTTTCTTCTTTTGCTTCTTTTTCTTCTATTTTTTTTCTTCTTTTTCTTTTTCTTTTTCTTTTTTCCCTTCTATTTTTACTTCATCTTCCTTCTTTTCTTCCTTTTCTTCGACCTTATCTTCTTCCTTTTCTTCTTTTTCTTTTTCTTCTTCTTCCTTCTGTTCCTTCTCTTCTTCTTCTTCCTTCTCTACCATCTCCTCTTCTTCTTCCTTCTCTACTATATCTTCTTCTCTTTTCATCATTCTCTACCATATCTTCTTCTTTTTCATCCTTCTCTCCTTATTCATTTTTTTCACTTCCTTCCCAATCTCCGTCTCCTCCCCATCACTAGCCATCATCATGGCAGATTGAGGACAAAATGAGTAATCATCTGGCCTCGATGTTACCAGATGATCCATCAAAATCATAATTTAGGAAATTGCAAAGAAAATGTCTGATTGCATGGAAATAATCTTCTTGTCCATTGAAATGATCTTTTGGTCCATTGGTCCATTCCAATCATACATTTCCTCACCCAATCTTCATGTCCACTCAACTTCTAGGACACAACCTTATTCGCCTCTGTTTTTTCAATGGCCTTTTCAGACGTATTCCTCTTCTTCTTCTCCTTTTTCTTTTCAATGGCCTCCTCTTCCTCATAAACCTCATCTTATATTGGAAAGGGTGACGGAGGAAGCGTCGACTAAAAAAAGTGTAATATTAAGTAGATAAAATAGAAAAAAGTGACAACGATCGGTTACACAGACCTCGTGTAGGGGTACACGATCCTTATATATTCCCCATGTAGCCTACACAAGGCTTACACGACCCTAGTGTAGTCCTCATGTAGCCTACACGAGGCTTAGTACCCTCGTGTAACCCAAAAAACAGACACCCACCAAGACTAGAACCTCAGAAACCTAGAAAAAAAACACTAAGAAATTTAGGAGAGAAAAAACACTCACAAACCCAAAAAAAATTATTAGAAACCCAAAAAAAACAGCCTTGCGGTGATTCAGACATCCACAAAAAATAGAAAACCAGAAATTCAGTAAAAACCCCTTAGAAACCCAGAAAAAAAAACACCTCCGGATCTAGAAAAAAAACTCAGGAGCTCGAAAACATACCTTGTTTTTCCTTGCTATGAGAGATGAAGACTCAAGAATTTGCAGAGAGAGAGAGATACTGTGACTTTGAGAAAGAGAGATAGATAGATAGTAACAGTAAGAGAGAAATGAGGGTAATTCAAGTGAGGTAGACGAAGAAGTGAGGTTTCGTGTAATCATCACTTTTTTTTCAAGTCATCGTTTAGAATTTGTGAAAGGATTTTTTGATAACTTCACAAGGTGATTATGAATTGAAGATGGCCAGGGGCCAGGGCTAGGGTAAGCAAAAATTAGAGTAAAGGTTCATTTCTACAAAATGGTAGATATCTACTTTAGAAAAAACCCCAAAGCCTTTTGTTGTCAGCTTGAATCCCATCAACAACGAGGACGAAGGTGAAAACTAATCTTCCTGTCTCTCTTCTAGAGCTTTGACCATAAGCGGTATGGATAATTTGCGTTCAGTTTTGGCATATTCAATTTTTTTTAGTTTCCCGTCTCAGAGAATCAATGATAAAATTGTAGCAGAGATAACTTGATTTGATCATCTACAACCTTAGTTTCATTTTGGAATTTTTAGTGTAGCCAGGAGGTAGCTTCATGTACACTTCGTCTTCTAAATCGCCATGGAGAAAGGCATTTTGCACATCAAACTGCTGCAAATGCCACCCCTTAATAGCTGCCAAGGCTAATAAACTTCTCGCTGTTGTGATTTTAGCAACCAGCGAGAATGTTTCATGATAATCTAGCCTTTCCTGCTGTGTGTATCCCTTTTCCACTAAACATGCCTTATACCTCTCTAAACTCCCATCTGAATGATATTTGAGCTTGTATACTCACTTGCATCCCACTACTATTTTGCACATCAAAAATTTCTCATGTTTTATTTTCTTCTAATGCTTACAATTTAGTCTGCACAGCCTTTTTGTAAGTATCAGGTTCTTGGAGATGATTGATTGAAGTTGTAAAAGCCCTGAGGGTTCCTGAAACTTTATCATAAAAGACGTGCTTAGTAATAGGATATGAGGGTGTGCTTTTGAAGTTAGGTGAATGATGAGAGAGTGATGTGCATCCTGCATTAGCATTCATAATTGAATTGCAAATGAAATCAGTGAGATGCTTGGGTAGTTTTCGTTGTCTTTAGGGTTGTCTAGGAGGAGGAGCAATGATAGGTAGAGTAAATTGTTCTGTTGATTCTTTAGAATCAATGGGAGAAAGAACAAGATCAGATTCTGTTTCAGTGGCTTTTTCTGGTTCAATGACTGGTGTTATGGCATGATCAAGATGTTGGGAAGGTCTTGCTTCTTCTAATTCAGAGTCTAGATAAGATAGATGTGTATTTTGAGGATTAGAAGAAGTATTTTGAGTGACAGAGTGAGTAGTGCATGGAAAAACATCTTCAAAGAATGTTACATCCTTAGAAATAAAAATGATGCTTGAAATCATATCTAGCAGCCTATATCCTTTAACACCTTGTGGATATCCTATGAAAATATAGCGCTTGACTCTTGAATCAAATTTTTTTCTGCTTGAGTTTAAAGTGGATGCATAACATGGACATCCAAAGGCCTTTAAAGAATGATAGTTGGGTTTTCTCTTTGTTAAAAGCTCATAAGGTGATTTATTGTTCAAAAGAGGTGTGGGTGTTCCATTGATGAGAAAAATGGCAGTTTGCACAAATTCTTCCAATAATGAAAAGGTAAACCAGATTGAAATCATAGCGCCCTAGCAACATTTAATATGTGTTGATGTTTCCTTTCAACCACATTGTTTTGCTGGGGTGTCGCAACACATGTGCATTGATGCAAAATTCATTTTTCAGAGTAAAAATCTTTCAAGAGAAACTCATTCCCATTATCACTCCTTAAGTTCTTATAGGGACACCAAATTGAGCCTGGACATAGCTATGAAAGGCTTGAATATGTTGCTTAATTTCATATTTTTTTAAGCATATATATCCAAGTATTTCTTGTGTAATCCTCAATAATTGTTAAGAAATACCTATATCCTCATGCTTTCAATATTATTAGGGTCCCAAATGTCACAATGTATGAGTTCAAAAAGCACTTTAGATCTAGTAGGTTTATTAGGAAATGGCGTTTTATGATGTTTAGCATATGCACATACATCACAAAAAGTAGATTCAGTAGAAGAAAAATGAATTTTCATTAATTGAAGTCTGGAAACAGAAGCATGACCAAGTCTTAAATGCCATAAGTCAGCAGGTTCAACTTTAGACATGTTAGCTAAGTGTTTTTGTGGAAAAGAAACTTGCAAATCAGAAATTAATTCTATAGGATTGTCTTTTATCATAAGCTGATAGAGACCATTGTGTACTTCACCCCTCCCAATCGTCCTCCAATCCGTAAGGTCCTGAATAAAACAATAGGATGATGTGAAGATGAGGAAGCAATTCAAAGATTCTATAAGCTTTTGGACAGAGAGCAAGTTGAAAGAAAAGGAAGACACACATAAAACATCATATAGAATAAGCTTCTGAGATTGCCTTATGGTTCCTATATGTGTGACAGTGGCCATCTGTCCATTAGGGAGTTGCACAGAAAAGTTAGAAACAACCACAACCTTAGTAAAATATGATGTATGACTAACAATGTGATTAGTAGCTCCCGTATATGGTATCTTATTTATGATGATAGAATTGACAAATCGGGTTTTCATAATAGAATAACCTAAATTATTTTCTGAATTCTTCTGAATCATGTTAACTTGTGAAGAGTTTTGATTCCCTTTGAGAAGAGACAAGATCCGTTGGTATTCTTCCTTTGAAAATGTGAATTGTTCCTTTTATTTTTCATCTTTGTTGGCCAAAGATACTTGGTTAGAGAAGCCAGTCTTAGGTGTGGACCCGTGCAGCTTGTGATTTTTTGGATATCCATGCAGTTTGCAGTATTTTGCTTTAATATGTCTAGCTACTTTGCAGTACTCACATATGGGTGCCTCAAAATTCCCAGCTTTAAAGCAATTTTCCAAAGTGTGCCCTAATTTTGCGATGGGAACAGGACGTTTTCTGTTTCTTAACATATTCTCCTGATTTGTTAAGGTAGAGAGAATTGTTTACATTGTGTTTTGGAATTTTCTGGCAGCCATGACTGCAGGTTCATGTATGTTTGTTTATGTGGAGGCAAGGACATGGGTTTTTTCTTGTTTTAAAATTAGTCCATGTGCTTGGTTAACTTTGGGCATAGGAGTTTGTAGCATTATTTGACCTCTAGTTACTGAGTAAGAGTCTTGCAGTCCCACTAAGAATTTAATAACATGGTATGTATGTTATCTTTCAACAAGAATTTATAATTGTACACATGTGCACTTAGGTATGGGTTCAAAATCTGCTAGTTAGTCCCATAAGCCTTTAAGTTTGCTATAATAAATCATAACTGAGTCAGTACCTTGTTTGAGTTCTGAGATTTCCTTCTTGATGACATAGACTCTTTGGCCTCTTTGTTCCTCAAATGTTTCCTGCAATTCATCCTATATTCCCTTTGCACTCCCAACGTAGGACACGTTGCTTCTAATTTTCAGAGAGATTGGGTTTAGAATCCATGAAATAACCAAGTCATTACAGCATTCCCATGCTTCGATGTAGATGTCTTCCTGCCCAAAATTGGCAGGATTAGTGGATGAATATTTGGTTTTGATAATTTACCAGTGATAAAAACAAGTTTGTTTTTAGCTCTTAGAGCTATTGTCATGGTCATCGACCATATTTCAAAGTTATCCTTAGTTAACAGGTCTGGGACAAGTGACTGTCTCCATGCTCAATTCTGTAAGGATTATTGGGTTTGAATAAGTGTGTCAAGAAATCTAGTTCACCAAAATTGCTTTTCTGGGTATCAGATTCTTTGGTAGCCTATGTTCCAGATGTTTGCTCAGTCACTTTCATTTTTATTATGGCTTTGATACCATTTCAGAGTTTTGAGAACAGTAAAAATGGCGGAAAAAGGAAGATGAAAGAGGCGAAGTGTAAATAATGGTTTTCTCTGTATATTACCCTTCAGAATGGTACAAACGAATATATATAAGGAATTGCAACAGAAAACTAACTAATCCTCTAATATATTTACATGCGGCATGGATAGGCAAACAAAAGCTCAACAGAATAAGCTAAGGTGGGCAAACCAGCTTAAGTTGAACGGTGTCGTTTTGGGGAAGAAGATACTATGTTCGTTTTAGCCTTCTCATCTTCTTCCTTTAAAGCTTTGTGTATTTGAATTATTTTTTACCATAGTAGTGTTCTGTTTTTCCCATTGGAATGCTCTGTTATGCTTTGTTTCAGTGTATTCAACAGTGGTGGAATCGCTAGCATTGGTATAGCTCAATTTTATCATGATACTTACTTGATGAAACGACCACGAAAGACATCTAAATAGACATGATGGAAGTGTGTATGTGAGAAAATCCATGGTAATCCTAATAATTTGTATGAGATGTGTCAAACAGATTTCAATACTTTTATAAGACTTTGCGATCGTCTACAAAGTTATGGAGTGACACATGGTCAATATATGTGAGCGCCTACAAAGTTATGGAGTAACTCATGGCCAATATATGCGAGCGGAAGAAAAAGTAGCTATTTTCTTTATATTATAGCCCATGGATATTCAAATAGAGTATTGCAAGATCGATATCAACTAGTGGTTGGACTATTAGTACTAAATTTCATGAGGTACTTAAAGCTGCTACGAAAATATCAATGGATTGGATTAAGTCATCTGAAAGACAGGGTACATGGCTATATTAAGAATAATCCAAGATATCATTCATATTTCAATGTGAGTTTTATAATTATTCATTGAATTTAAGTTTACCAGTCGATATTTTCTACATGGTAATTTTTACATTTTTATTTGAGCTATTGATGGAATTTAAATTTGCCAATCGAAATGCAAGCTCATTTCATGAGTAGAAAAGGGTATCCAACTCAAAATGTGATGGCAGTGTGTTACTTTGATATGTGTTTTACTTTTGTTGTACCGGGATGGGAGGGAAGTGCACATGATACTCTTTGTTTTCTTTCAAACTATTGGAGATGAGTAATTAAATTTTCCTAAACGAGCTGGAGGTTTATGAATTGCAAATGTTTTTCCTGTAACAAAGTGTACCATGTTTATGTAACTAATACTTTTGTCAAGCTTTATTATTTGCATATGAGTATTATTTGGTTGATTCTGGATATCTGAACGGGAAATGTTATCTTGATCCTTACAAAAGAGAGTGATATCATCTACCATAATTCCGATCAGGTCGTCCTCCCTCAAATTCATTGGAAATGTTCAATCAACTTCACTCATATTTAAGAAGTGTAATGGAAATAACATTTGGAGTTTGGAAGGAAAAGTGGCATATATTGAATGATATGCCTTTAATCCCGTTTAACGATCAAGTAGCATTGGTTCCTACTATTTTGATCATCCATAATTTTATTAGAAATACATCAGTTAGAGATAGAGGTTTTTCTAGCCTAGCTTTAATGTCTCCATATTCCCATCCAGCCCTCTTTTTTTCTTATAAATCCATTTACACCCTACATGTTTTACTCCTTTAGAAGGATCTACAAGCTTCCAGACTCCATTCGCGTACATCGATTGTATCTCGACGTTCATGACTTCTTGCGATAGGCTTGCTTCAGGACCAACCATGACCTGTGAGTAGGAAACACGTTCATCATGATCCTTATCTGAGACTACTATTAAGGCATCTCCATAAAAAGTGCATGTTAGGTTGTGTCGCAACCCTCCCACTATGTCAAGGCTCCATAGGATTTAGCTCATGATGTAGTTCTTCCATTATTGAATCAGAAACAATTCCTGATTAGGGAGTCGGTGCCCCTTCACTCAATAATTCCTCTAGCATAAGTGTGCCTCTCGGCTTTACACTATTTATATAGTCATCCTCAAGAAAATGTGCATCTGTGCTCAAGAATGTTTTCTTGTGAGTCAGACTATAAAAGACGTATCTCTTCGTTTCCTTGGGATAACCTACAAACATGCATAATTCTGATCGACTAGCCAACTTACCTGTCTTTGATCTTAGCATGTGAGTCAGGCATCCCCATATCCTAAGGTGGCTTACGGATGACTTCTGTCAGCTCCATCTTTCATATGGTGTACTAGGTACCATTTTTGACGAAACTTGGTTTAGAATATATGAAGTTGTTTCTAAGGCATATCCCCATAACGAATCTGAGAGGAATGAGTAACTCATCATGGATCTAACCATATCCATCAGAGTTTGAGTCATTCTCTCTGGCACACCATTCTATTCTGGAGTACCAAGTGCTGAAAGCTGAGAAAGAATGCCTTATTCCTTAAGAAAGTCTCTGAACTCTCCTAGAAAGTACTCTCCACCACGATCGGATTGTAGTGTTTTGATTTGTTTCTCTAATTGCTTCTCAGCCATAGCCTTGTACTCTTTGAACTTTTCGAAGGTTTCTGACTTTTGGCACATTATATAAACATGTCCAAAATGCGAGTAGTCATATGTGAAGGTTACAAAATATTCATAACCTCCTCTTGCTTGGATATTCAATGGCTCGCATACATCACTATGTACGAGTTCGAGGCATTGAGTGGTTCTTTCACTCTTTGCTGAAAATGGTCTCTTAATCATTTTACCTTCTATGCAGGATCTGCATGTGGGTAGTGATCACACACTTAAAGTTTACAATGGACCATCATTTACAAGTCTTTTAATCATGTATAGGCTAATGTGACCAAGTCGCAAGTGCCATAAGTAGTTTAGATCGATTGAGTCGGACTTCAACATTTTACTATCCATTTATAAATTAGTATTTACTTCAATGTGACATGTCATTGGAACTTTTGGTTTTACATAGAATAAGTGATTTATTAACCGTGCAGTAGTAATTAAGCAGTCATTTTTAAAAATACCAATATCTTTATAAACGAAATTCACAGTGTATCATTGCTCAACTAAACTAGCTACTGAAATAAGGTTTTTTCAAAAAACTGGGATATAATAAACATCTCATAAAACCCAAAACTTGTTATCAAATGACAAATTAATAGTTCGAACTAATACAGTTGATACTAGCGTTTCATTCTTCTAACGGAAGCTGAACTCGCCCTCGTCAAGCCTTCTGATTTTTCTGAACCCCTGCAGGGGACAACAGATATGGTTAGCGGCTGCAGAGTCTATAATCCATGAAAAAATACAGTCAATCACATAACAAGCCTCTGTAACAAGTAATGTACCTTTGGTTTCAACTCCTTGAGATAATTTGGGCAGTTGCATTTTTAATGGCCAGCAACTCCACAATTATGACACTTGTCTTTTGACTTGTCCACTTTTGCAGCATCCTTGCCTTTCACAGCTTTCGAGATCTGCTTCTTAGCATTCTTTGGATCTCTCTTATGTTTCTTTTTTGCGCTAGAGGTGGAAGGCTTACTTTCAGTAAAGTTTACCTCTCCAGTCTTCCTCTTTCCCTTCAGAAATAGGGTCTCAGCAGCTTACGACTCCTCCATAAGCTCTAAAAGTGAGTACCTCAACTTATTCATTGAATAAAAGTTTGAAATTCTCAGAAGTGTCTGGAATGGTTTCAAGGATCATATAAACTTAAGTCTTTACATCTATCTAAGCACTCATGATCTCTATCTCATTCAGATAACTTATGATCAACATCATGTATTCTCTGACAGGAGTTCCAGGTTTCATCTGACAGTTCATGAAGTTTCACATAGCATCCTATTTGGCTTGATGACCCCGATCCCCAAACATTTCGGTGATGTTCAACATCATATCAGCGGCGGTTTTCATGTTCTGATGTTGTTGTTACAATACATTGCTATCAGACGCCAAGATGTAACACTTGAAAATCTCATCAGACGCGGCTAAGAAACATAAGCATCATTTTCCTCTTGAGTCGATTCAACAATAGGCTCAAGGG
This sequence comes from Datisca glomerata, assembly GCA_003255025.1. Taxonomy (NCBI): domain Eukaryota; kingdom Viridiplantae; phylum Streptophyta; class Magnoliopsida; order Cucurbitales; family Datiscaceae; genus Datisca; species Datisca glomerata. Next base: position 51,876 of record QANY01006742.1, read on the forward strand.
GACAAGGGATGGTGAGCACGAACTTGTGTTTTTCTACCGTCGATACGATATCAAGATTACATTTACAATCCACGTAACTTTCACATGTAAGTTTGTTCGCATTTAAGATCGCTGAGAGTGAGAATAATGATATGATTACTGAAAAGAATAAATAAAGCAGTGTACATAATTAATTAATCATTTAGGATAGTATAATGTATGATGCAACTACTTAAATATTAAAAAATCCAATAAAAAATTATTCCATGATGTTACGATCAACAACGATAGCTTGTCTCATCTAAGGACAACGCCCAAGCTACCTATTATCACATCGAGACTCTTCTCGTTTGGTTATCGCTTCTCAAGATGTCACTACATCTAGCTTAACCAATCACCAATAGTTTTGGTCATCTTGGCCCCATTGACTAGCTCCAATGAGAGATTCCAATGTACTTCGCTCTAAGTGTTTAATCAACGCATCGACCTTAAATGTTGCTATAAACTAATAGTCCGTCTAGGAATGGTCCAGCCTCACCACTTCCTTTACAAACTTTAACTTCTCAAGCAACTTGATGACTCAAAGTGACATGATTCTCAAGTTTCTCCCACTGAAGAGATGACCGCTAGGGCAGCTCTAAACCATTCCTCATGCCACAACCAAGTTTGCGTTGTTGAGAACGTTTCAACGTAAACGGCCTTCCCACTTAGTGTTTGGAAAAATGAAATTTTATTTGCTTTTTTGAAGAATATAACTCTTTATAAATTTGAAAAACAAGTTTTGAAAATAATAAACTTTTATAAAATTTAAATCACAATTTAAAAATTATAACTTTTATAAAATTTGCATTGTATTTAAATTATAACCCATTATAAATTTAAACTGCAATGATGCATGTACATGTTACATGGCATTTTGATATTGACATATCCTTATTTCTATATGACACGTTATATGATGATACGAGATTAATAATAAATCATACATTCAAACATGCTTTAGATCTACTATACAAAAAAATATGGCAATATCACAATATTCATCCATACATATGTTTAATCACTAAATATGTATAATCAAGAACCCAAGGCTCTGATTCCAGTTGGATCGAGTTTTAAAAATTAATGAACCATGAACAGTTCATGGGTGGAATATCAAAATTTTTTCAAAACAAATATTTAATCATATTACATATAAAACCATACAATGATCATACATATTTAGATAAACATCTTGAGAAGAGATAGAAATTTTTTCTTCATACATATTTAGATTAACATCTTGAGAAGAGAGAAATTTTTCTTACATATTCTTGTAATGGAGAATTGAATCTGCAAGATCTAATTTATTGTCTCGCGCTCCTCGTTCTTGAGATTTGTAGAACTTCAATTGAACTTCACACCAACCATCATTCGTAGGATTCAGAATTATGTCTCGCAAGGATATTGTCAGAAATAGAGTGTGGGCTCTCTAAGCAGCCGAGGAAGAAAAAAAAATTCTTTTTCCTCACTATTATGATTTCGGCGGCAACAATGGAGGGGGAGAGAGATAATATTTTTCTTGCTTTGAATAATCACACATTGTGATTATGTTAAACTTAAGTTAAGGATACAACCCTATTGCAATCCCTTATATAATAATTACAAAATTTACACATATACACATATATTGTAAATTACCGAAATTCACCATCTCTCTGCACTGCTCTCTGCGATTTGTACATCTCCCTTAGAGCCAATAATGTGTTCAAATTTATCAATCCAAATTGATAAATTAAATTGATCCCTATAAATTGATTAATTAATTTCTTTTATTTACTAGTTATCCAATAATTAGAAAATAACATATTAATTAATTTGAACATTAATTATGTTTTTCACTAATTTAGTGATAACACTCATCACATATGAGTTCAGAAAGTGTATCTTGGTCCGAAACACATTTTTGGTCCAACTGATGTTATTCTCATTCATGTCCTTATGAGCTACTCCTAAGACAATATTGACCTATATGAATAAAGGTATGAGATTCAAATACCCGACTAATTTATCTCCATTAATTCCTGACATCGTACGACTCCACTATAGATTCGATGTCGAATCAACTCTCAGTTCATGCGCGCTACATTTTTATGTTGGTGTAAATAAACATCTTTATTTTGTGATCCACGGAATATTTTACGATGTTACCCGTCGTGAATATTAGTAACAAGAGTCGGATGTAAAATTATCATTTTACCCCTCTAGTTATTGTTTCCTTAACTCCTTTAATGACTGTGAATAAGAAAGACATATTAGTGGAGTGTCTCGTACAGTTCATAATGTCGTATTCAATAACTCATGTCATCGAGTACCAGGCACGATTTATTTATTCATATACACATCAATAAAGTATAAGGTGATATTGTTGTTATTACAATCTTAACACGAATTTCATATCTGTGAATCATGTAAATCCAACACAGTTGAATCACTATTCCAACAGCTGAGGTATTTTACGGCAATTCAAACTCACTCATTTGGCGTATCAAAGATTGCAAGTAACTAGGTCAAGTTTCGTATTCACCTTAGGATCAAGGTAATTATGAAAATACCATTAAGGTGTAACAATTAGATTTAGAGCTAGATATACGACTTTGCACTAAACTAATTTGTTACTGGTCTATTCAACATGTTCCATAACATGTATAGGTCAACCATTAGAGTCTCCACTCACATGCCCCAATAACGACATCATTTGATTCAACATAACAGTCGCAATCAGACTCGATTGCCTAGTCGATCCTAAGACTGCGAATATCATTCTGAACAATTTCAGAAGAGTTTGTCTGGAAGACTCCTCTGTCTTTACTCTTTTTACATTGATAATAGTTCCATAAATTATAAACACACTTTAATTAAAGGAAACTTTCATTTATAAAATTTAGTAATATATAAATTTCAGAGAAATAACTAAATACTCACATATAGTTATTACACCCTACTATATGGACATAATTCCAATAGAATCATCCATCAGAAAATGAGGTGGTCCATGGTCAAATACAATCATGTCTCGCTCATGGATCTACAAACCAAAACAGTAAGGTATATTGATGTTGAATAGGTGATACATGTCGAGAGAGAGTTGGAAATGTCTAATAACCAAAACCTCTAGAAAGCAAGGAGGTCCACGAAGACAAAATAGGCCGACCTCCCAGACCTACTAAGCCAACTCCAATAGAGAAGGAAGCTAGCCAATCTCTCCCGAACAAGCGAGAAGGGAGGAGTGCCTACTTGAGCAGCCAGTTTGTAGCCTACATCCCCTCACGACCAAAAGAGAAGAAATATAGAACATCATCAAGGCAAGATGATTACATGATCATCTTGAACAGTTCATGATGCACTATAACTCGATCTTGTACACTTCATGATGTGTTACGCAATTATCTTGTAGTCATCGTATAGTGTACAAGATGACTACAAGTCTACAAAATCGTCTTGAAGTGCTTAAGTCATGATATATTTAATCTTATATATTTATTTAAATATAAATAAATATAGAGGTCGAGTGTTGAAGAATAATAAGTTGATATTTGATATGATGTTATGTAAGAAGGGTATAAGAAGGAAAGAATTGAGAAAAAGTCGGTGAATGGTGGGTCATGAGTATAGTTCAACCAAAATTAAGGGAATGGTATATATTAGCAAATATGATTTTCTAGGGGTGTACTTTAGGCAAAACCCCTTCTAGAACATTCTTCTTGTTCAACCGAAGGGATGACAAAAAGACCAACGGGTAATTGACTTAATGAGTGAGTATAAAATATTGTAAAATGGACATGTACTTATTGAGTGTGTATTTTTTATACCCATTATAAATGGGGTAGGGTATGGATAATACCCAATGGGTACTGGGTACTCGTTTAACTTCTTTCCTTCAGGGCCCAGACCCGACTCTGTCCTGACCCGCTCCCGACCTGGCTCTGTCCTGACCCGATCCCGACCCCGACCCGACCTAGCCCCACCCCTGATCCAGAGCGCCCTGACCCTGACCCCGACCCGACCCGACCCTGAGCCCGACNCCGATCCCCGTCCCCGTCCCCGACTCACGACCCACGACCCACAACCTATTAGTACATTTTGTATTAATCTAGTGCTAATCATCAATATACAAGTAACCATTGATTACGTATATCTTAATTGATATTACTCATATTTAACCATTTAATTTAATATGAGTATAAATAAGATATGAGTAGTAAGAATTTAAGATAGATATTGATAAGACTCATTCCTTAAATACCCACCCATTCCCATCCCTAAACCGAGCTTTCTGAATTTCATATTTTTCTTCTCTTTTTCCCGTTTAGACCTTTCAAAGAGTACATATTTACATGGTGAAGCCCCTTCCTCGTTGTCAATGGAGTTCTCTGCCCTGGGACTTGCGTGGAGGACCCACCTCACTCTTCTAAGTCGTCCTCTTGTCTTCTGCGTTCGTCAGGTTCTTCTCCTTTTCTTGTCATTTCCTTATTATTTTTTATCATTTACGAAGCGCTATGTGTTTAAATTGATTGGAAAGTAGCAAAAATGGATGGAAATAGAAATTTAGCTTAAGTTGAGGCTAAACCTAATTTTAGCTCAACTAGGTGCTAATCTTCGTTCACTTTCGAGATTTATGAATGCCGAACATTTTCTGAGTCACCGACCGGCAAGTAATTTGAATTAGTTGGTAGTCGAATTTTCTGATTTTGCGCCGATTCTTTCAGCGGGTACGACATATCAGCTCCGTCGCTATTGAATCAGCTGCTGAACGAGTGAGAATTAATGAAGAAGAAGATAATTTTCCAGTTGCTTTACGTCGACAAGGTGAATTACGTTTGACTCTTTTCAGAGTCTTTTGATCTTGATTTTTTATTAATTAGTTAAACTAAGAGCTTAAGATTAGTATCAAACTTGATGTGTTTACGCAACTGATTGTATTAAAATAGAGGGAAGTAATTGCAAAGGACCGCGATGGAAGAGGTTGAGCTCGAAAGAGCTAGGGCTTGAGACATCAATGATCACGAAGCCTACTCGGCTGGTTTTAACTGGGCTAAGGAAGAAAGGTAATTCTTTTTGTACTGAGCCGAGTGTTATCGTGTACATGAAGCATTATCTTGATCCTCGATAGCTAGCATGTACAAGTCGTTATATTGAAAACCTCTCTCTCTCTCTCATGAGTAAAGTATTGTATCAAAGAAAGAACTCAGAGGGCAATACAAGAGAATTTACAAAATATAAAGGGGATAAGAGACCAAGTACATACTGTGTTTCAATCTGCCTTTGTTGAATTTGAAAAGCCGCTCCTGTTCATTGGTTCATTTCTTTTGGCTTAATTTGCTGGATGTTTTTAATTTCCTTGGTGAAGCCAAGCAGTTTAGACATTTTGGTGTTAATGGATATGGGTGGTACAAATAAAAGGAAGAAGATCCTTTAGAAGCTTGCTTCTTTTGCAATTTTTGGGTAGTGTGGTTGCAAAAATAGAGAATTTTTTAAGAATCCATGGAATATATTGAAGCTATAAGAAGTGTTTTTTTGGCGGGGATTCGAAGTCTAAACATTTCAAGAATGTTTCTTTGTATCTTATGGATAACAACTGGAAAAATTTTGGTCTTGATGTTGTACTAGTTTCTTAGAGATGTTTTTGTTCTTCAAGGGAGATTCACTTGCCCTCCCTTGAACTTTCTGATGTAATATTTTATTCATGTAACACTTTCTCCATGTTCTATAAAACAAAAGAAATATATAACAACGTAGTGTAATATAGATTGAATGTTATGATCATTGGCGAGGGTTCATAGTAGAGTGCATGGTCGAGCCTTACTAGGAGTGAGTTAAACACGTGATGCTATTGATTTTTTTACATTACTTGCCTCATTAAGGAGACATACTTAAGATAATCATTATTCTTATTTGGTCTATGCATTAAAATGATGTTTTTATTGTCATGGAGGATTTGAGGTCTACCTTGTTGGAGGTTGTGTTCGAGATCTTATCTTGAAGAGAATTCCCAAAGACTTTGATATTATAACTTCAGCTGAACTTAAAGAGGTTCTCTCTATTGATATTCCTTTTTGGTTTTGATTTACAAATTTGTCATCTCAAGGTTTGTACTAGGAGGTTCTTTGTCATGGCTCGCAAGTAACTTTAGGTTCCTGAAGCATAGTAGGTAGGAAATTTCATTTGATAAAGGTCTTCCCACTGTACCATTAATTCCCTTTCTCATATAGCATTAGATTGTAGTTTGAACCTTATATATAATTCTGAAGTTAGATTATACTCTTGTAGCTATGATCAATTACGAGTAGCAATAGCAACCCAAAGATGTGATATCAGTATCTAAGCGAGAGAAAAATATTGACTTTACATTAGGTTATTCAGTACGTGTTAACGTATTTCTTCATAAAGAAATAAGGTATGTCTATTTTAACACTAACCTTCTAGCAACCTTCTAGAAAAGCCAGCAATTCAAAGTCAAGTCTCTGCTTGTAGGCCTATTAATCAAAAGAATGAGCGGCCTATATGGGTGGGAGAATAATATGAGGATACTTAACCCTGCCTAACAACTCAACTAATAGTGGTAATTTAGCATTACTATTGAAATGCAAAATATAAACGCCTCAGTTTTAGCAGGATTTCAAGGTGTATTCTTTGTACTTTTGCTGTCAATTGCAAACTAACTGAGTTATGTAATTTTCTCTTTATTATAACTAATGGGTGCAACTTGACAAAGGTTGATTCGACAATATCCAGGTACGAAAACTGTTTCCTCGATGTGAAGTTGTTGGAAAACGATTTCCCATATGCCATGTGTATATCGATGACACCATTGTAGAGGTTAGCGTTCAGTATACTCATTTAATAAGTACCTCCTTTTATGTGCTTTCTGAATTTTATATATGGTTTATTCTAAAGGTGCCTCATTAAGATTTCAAGCTAGTGCCTCATCTCTCTGTGATTCTTAAATTATTTCACTTTTGAATAGGTTTCGAGCTTTAGCACCTCTGGGAAGAAGTCTGGTTGGAAGTTTAAAAATTATTTCTATAAACCTCAAAGCTGTGATGAGCATGATTACATTCGCTGGAAGAATTGCTCACAACGAGACTTTACCATTAACAGGTTACATGCTGAAATATTATTTTGATGTTATTACTTGTTACCTAATTTGATAGAATAGTATCTCGTTATCAATACATCTTAAACATTTTGGTTTCATTTCATTTTGATGGGCTACACCAAGCTTGAGACTCTTCCATCCTTTGCAGTTTGATGTTTGATCCATACGCAAAGATTGTGTATGACTATTTGGGCGCAATGGATGATATTAAAAGATCCAAGGTGTGCTTGTATCTCATAACGGTTTCTGTTGTAAAGTCATCATTCAGTTAGCAATATCCATGGTCATTCATTTTGTCTAACTTTCATGTGAAGGTGAGGACTATAATACCTGCAAATCATTCTTTTTCCGAGGACTGTGGTGAGCATACACTTGCACTGACAATGTACTCCAAGGTCTTTGTGGTGTCTGCAGTTGTGGTTACATATTGGTCTTTTAACTACTTCAGTAGCATCTTACTCTGCTTAAATCTTAATTCGCAGCTCGTATTTTACGTGCTGTGAGAATTGCAGCCCGTTTAGGATTCCGTTTCACGAGAGATATAGCTCTTTCTGTGAAAGAATTGTCTTGCTCTGTGTTAAGACTTGACAAGGTATTTACTCTCCGGTTCATTTTCATGTGGCTCATTTATTACTTTAGGGTAACTTTTTTCCTTCTTTCCATTTGTTATAGGGGAGGATTCTCATGGAAATGAATTATATGTTGGCGTTTGGGTCAGCTGAGGCTTCTCTGAGATTGTTATGGAGATTTGGGCTTCTAGAAGTACTTCTTCCTATCCAAGTATGGAGTTGTTCTTTAACAACTTATGTCGTTAAGCATGGAGAATCTTGATGTTGTTTTCGCCGAAGTACTTTCTCACTAGATGCTGCATTATACAGGCATCTTATTTTGTTTCCCAAGGTTTCAAGAGACGCGATGACCAATCTAACATGCTTCTGGTGAGTGCAGCTACTTTTGCTACAGCATATGTTCTCATGCTGTTCTGTACCTTTAATCAAGCAATGCATCAGTTAGATCTTTTTTATTCTTGTGACCAGATCGTTTCTACGCAGACTGTTATACTTCAATGTATTTTCATTACCAAGCTGTTTTGTCACCCAACTATTTGACAGAAGTTACTGTAGGAATCGAAGTGTCATGTAAAAATAAAATTACTGTAGAACCTTTACGATGTGCAGATATGAATTTGATTTCTTTTCATGTGGATCTTCTGTAGACTTTGTTTTCCAACCTTGATAGATTGGTGGCACCTGATCGCCCCTGTCATAGCAGCTTATGGTAAGAACTTTTTTTGCATTGAAATCTATTAGCTATTTTTCAAAGTTTGTTAGGCTATATTAGATCATGTTCTCTGATAATGTTATATGTGTCCACAACTGTAACTTGCATCCACTGAAGAGTTGTTACTTGTTGATTCATTTAGAAATTGATGTCTTTTACCACTTGACTACTGCTAGTTCAATAAATTGATGTCCCAGAATTCAATTCAAGCCTATCATGCCAACAACATTTCTTGGTGCCTGTGAGAACTCTTCCTTTCTTGCCTTTTGGAAGTTCTATTCAGTTTAATGATTTGTTTCCTGTAATGAGGTTGGACAGTCATTGCCAAGTTAAATTTAGTTCAGACACGTTCAATGAGAACAACTACTCTAAGGCCTCAGTATGTCGTGAGCCCTCACACTACAACTGGTTCAAGACGTGATTCAATGAGAATGATTATTTAAAGACCTCGTTACATCGTTAACTAAAATTTTTCTGGTCAACACCCCACAGTGTAATAGTCTATACTAGATCATTCTTAAAAACTTAGTAAGAAGATTTACATTCTTCATTTGGTCTCGTTTAAGTACAATATGGGCATCTACTTACCTGAGGTAATTGGAAGTGCTCGAGAGCTTATGATAGAGTTACATTTGCAGGATTGCCATCTTAGCTTTTCACAAAGCTCTCATTGATCAGCCTCAGCACCCATTAATTGTTGCAGCATTTAGCCTATCTGTTCACAGTGGTGGTTCCTTGTATGAAGCAGTGGAAATCGCAAAAAACATTTCGCAACCATACAACATGACTTTCCATGAGTTATCAGGTCCTAAAGATATGGACTCAGACAATGCATTGATGAACCAGGTCATCAATCTTGCAACGTCAGTGAGAGATGTATTAAGCGAGATGACGGATCAATATTATGTTTCTCAAGCAATGGTCAAATACCCACAAGCCCCACGCTCCAATCTAGTGAGTTCCAAGCTCTTTCTATATTTAGAGTTTGTTCCTGGCAAGCCTAAAAATTGAAGAATGTTAGTTCTGTAATGAATTGCTGCATTGTTTGCCTGAGCTATTCACAAAGTCAGGGGTGTTCTATTAGTGTCTAAAAAACTTCATTCTATGTTGGCTGGATCAAAATATACGAATTATTTCCCTTATATGAAATATGGTTGCTGATAATAACAGCATGAAGAAATTTTTTCTTGATCATATCTGCTTTTCTTTTTTAAGAAAGAAAATGGAGCCACAATCCTGTAAAGACAGAGATAAGACAGCAAAAGGTTCCATCGTTAATCTTTCCCATTTTAGATCCTACAAGTTGAAGTTTTCAATTCATGGGTTTGCAGACTCTATTGATGTGATTATTTTCTCGTTTTTTTTGGGTAAAATACAAATTACTCCCTTTAAGTTTATATTTTCTGTTGTTTTGGTCTAAACTTTCATTTATGTCATTTTGGTCCCTAAAGTTTAAAATTGTCCATTTTAGTCAAAGTCATTCCCTTGCATGTCGCTACAGAAGCATAAGGGAAATTGATGGAGAGACTAAATTGCTTGCATTTTGAAACTTTACGGACAAAAATGACCAAAACAGAACTTCAAAGACCAAAATGATAGAAAGCATAAACTTTATGGGTGTACTTCGTACTTCTCTTTCTTTCCCTGTGGGGGGGGGGGGGGNGGGGGGGGGGGGGGGGGAGATTGTTGTCTCCTGTAGGCATCTCCTCACAGAGGCTAATCTATCTACTTCGTGTCTGGCCTCCTTTCTGATCTTAAATTACTAATTGTGATTTATTTTTTGTATTTAAATACGAAAAAAACTTATTTTCCTTTATCACTTTGCAGGTTTTCATATCACGAGCATTGTCAATGAGGGTTGCAAAGATTTTTGAATGTGTTAGAAGGGGTAAGGAGAGAGGATCGCTTCCGAAAAGAGGTAAAAAGATAGATTACGATTCCCTGGCTTTGGGTAACTTGCCGGTGGTTCAACATATGTTCGCAAGGATTGTTTTTGACACTGTCTACCCTCCAAACGAGAACAGAGGAGATTCAACCCAGTCACATTGACCTCCGGAAATACTTCAGTTTTTTTTACCAAAGATTATAATATGAAGTCAAGGACCAGCTGTTGTGTGAAACATCTTATTCTCGTTCAGCTAGTGTCCCCAGCGCCGCGACCATTACAGCTGCAGATCCCTCAATTCCTCTTCATTCAGTTCTGGCAGACTTCTATTTTATGGACCTAACTAATTTATGCAGCAGGACAGAGTGAAATATTTCTTCAAGCTAAAGTAAATTTTCAAATGGATTCAAAGATTGACAGTTCTTCCTGCATCTTCAAAGCTTCCTTTGTTGGATTGCACAGACAGACATCATCCTATCATGAATTTCTTTGGCCATCGTGGGATTCAGTTGGATTCACCACAATCTGCTGTTTTGTGAGAAATTGTTGTCAATATGTCGCTATTCTTGATCAATTCTTTCAAATTGGTTCCCATTCTTCTTGATCATTTAGTACTAAAGGCCATCAAATTAAATTCAACAAATATGGCCAATAAGAGGCTGGAGGCCATCAAATATAGTAACAAGATTCAGACAGGAAATGGGGACATATACACGTGTGTGTGTATATATATATATGTATGTACCGTGCTTGATGCCTCTACCTCATAATTGTGGATGCAAAGTAGTTTGAAGATCCAGTATTTCTTCTAACATTTATATGGAGTGGGATCTATTCAGCAGAATAGAAGAGAATCTTGTTTGTTTGGCAGGCACAATTTTTTAAAATTCACAAGGGCATATTTTAGACCGTTAGAATAACAACCTTGACGGTCCATGGTTTTGGGGTATTAGGTTTGAACAGAAAATCCCAGATTTTTGCTTCTAGTCGTCGAGTATATAGAATCTCCTACCTTTAACTATGTTTTTGAAAGATGACATTTGATCCTTAACTGCGTAGAGTTTGTTTGGTAGCTCTCACTGTACAGTATTAAAATCAGTTTTTCTTGTTGCTTCTGGTTTTTTGCTTGTAGATCTGTTTTCCTATAGATCTGTATTTGTTCCATAGATCTTCTCGTTGCTTCTGGTTCTCGTTAGATCTGATACTCAAATATGTTTTTAGATTTTTCAATACTAATCGAAGCTCAGAACAAATCTTATCAGAGCTGATCAATCTGTTGTGTTTGATTCTAAAAACTCTATCATAGAAATCATTGATGAGTAGCGAATTTCAAAAGCCCATATTCATGAGAGGAGAGATATTGAAGTTTTTTTAATCAACGAAAATTGACCCGTGAATTGGAAAGTGAGGTTTTTTTAATCAACAAAAATTGACCCGTGAATTGGAAAGTGGGTTCCTCACCTAAAATTTCCTCCTCTAAGCAATATCAATGGCAGATATGCTAGAGAGGGATTAGCTAAGGAACCGGTAGGTGTTGTTTAATTATCATTATATATATTTTGTCCGGATCTCTTTCATTAGTTTATGTTTGTATTAATTATTTATTTTATAATTGAAAATGTCAAATAACATGTTAATGAATTCTAAATAAACTTGTGTAAATCAAATTATGATAAAAATTTAACAATAATCTAGTATTATGATGTGTTAAATATTGTGTAAGTAATACAAATTTTTAACTAATACAGCATCAAACATTGGACAATATTATTTAATCCAGTACAGTACAGTCTGACAGATTTAGTACGGTACTATCCTAAAAGCCAAACGAGCCCGTAATGGATAAGTGAGGGTTGTAGCCGATTCAAAGTTCAAACCACACACCTCGTGAATCAGTGTCGTAGAGCTTTGTCATGGGGATTCAACTTCTAGATGGGTGCCTTCTGTCGTTACTTAGCAACAACATGGGGTGGTAATTGAGTTAGATCTAATCGTTCAGTCAAATCTTGACGAACCAGATTTGGTCTAACTTTTTTACTTTAAAACAATTTTTTAAAAGAATAATAGAAATATATTCTAAAAGAGACGGGTAAAGGGGGTTCTAGAACGCTTGATAAATTAAATGCTTAAAAAAATTTCCAGTGAGAATGATTCAACTTGAGTTACGAGGATACCATAACCTCTAGTTTTTTGGAAATGGTATGTAATTGATTCAATTATCGAATTATGTATAGTCATTGGTTTAGTTGGTTCATAGTTGGTTCATGGTAATCTATACTATTGCGAATAGATAGTTTCTAAAAAAAGTTCACTTATCTTATTTGATTCGTTCAGATCTAATTGAACAGAACAGATCTAATATCTTGTCTGTCAATTGCTCAGGAAGCAGACAATCTAGATCCTCAACTTCTCTAGCGTTCAATAGACTGTCATATCAATTTTTGATGGGTCCCGATTGGACTAATAAAAGGATCAACTTCTTTTAAGTCAAGTAAAATGCAGTTTTGGATAAAAAGCTGATCTGAGTAGCAAGTGTGGTAAAGATGGGGGAAAACGACACAAGTGGTCAGAAGAGGCAATATGGCTAATTGGACAAGTACAAGTCCTTAATTTCCTAAATAAGACGGAAAGTGCAGCTTGCAAGAGTCTTGTATGTTTAACCTTGATTTCTTCAATGCAATATTGAAATACTGAGATAGAGGACATCTTGAATATATATAGACATGGAAATTAACCGTGAGTGACAACTCATTCTTATATGTTATGAATAATTTTGGAGCCCCAGGATTGATAAATATGCAATCGTTATGCATCAGCAGTGGTATCACTACAACTACGATTCCTTTCATTGTAAAATAAAACCGGAAGCAAACCATATATAAGCCATCTGCAACATTTTTCAGGTACAAACTACCATATTTATCTCTCAATTGGTTTTAGACTCGATAACTTTGATGTGTCTGTGCTGAGTGATAGTGTAAATTGGATCTGGAAGTTCTGCCGTTGTAGCAACGGCAGAGACAGATGTTTCATCTGATCCGTTTAACGAGATCTGAACAAAACAGATTTATAAATAAAACTAAATCTAAAAATTAATATTTTAATACAAAATTAGTTTGACAAAATCTTGTTCATTTAGATCTGACCGAACTGTCAAATCTGACCTAATTGCCGCCTCTAACGGCAGGTAAATTCATTCCGTCGCAGAGAAACTCATTCCGTGTAAATTCAAGATTGCAAAATTTTCTTATTACGATAACAAGAGGATCATTTTGGCTTTGATTTATTTTCAAGATTAATTTTGAAAATCATATTCAGGGGTTGAACATTTCCCCCCTAAAAAGTTGTTATTATACATCTTTGTATAAAAATGAAAAAACTTTGCGTAGAAGCTGCATAGGAATTTAAATGATCATTTCCCCAACTCCATTCCATGACCACCTTTTGAATATAGGAAATTAAAGGATCATGATGAAAGAAACATCATCCAGCATTCTTAGCTCTAACTATAGGTACTTTCCTTGCCGGATTTCTCGGAACTCAAATAGCATACATGTCAAGGCGTTATAATATTAAACAGTGCAGTACAGTATTGTCCAGTCTAATTGAATCCAATCCAGATCGCCAAACATACTCTTGGGGGACAGAGATTGCTTCGATTGGACATTACGTGCCTGGTTTTCCTTCATCGTTTCATCTCAGCTGTTTTTCAACCATATGTATAGCTATCATCAACTACTGATCATTATTACAGTATTGCAAGATCTTCACATAGTGTACTACTGGGAATGAACTAATGAAGTCATCTTCCCATCAATCAAGCTAAATTGATCAATTACAAAATATTCCTCCAACACATGTGACAATCAAAGTCATCTATATAGAGCATAGAAAACATATAAATATATAACAACATTTTCTTATCAAAAATGGAAAACATAAAATTCAGTGTGCAATTTCTCAAATAAATGGTTTTGCTACCAATTTTCTCTTTTCAACCTTTTATTTACATAATTAGTTGCCTCATCTACTACTATATGGTAGTCCTATGGAGTTTCCAGTACACAATTGCAAATGAACTTTTCATATTGAGCGCACCTCGACTAATTCAAGGAAGCCGTGCACTGTGGGCTCAGAAAACAGTACAATCACTGAGAAAAGCTATCACTCAACTCATTTCTATCTGCATTCTTTAAAAAAGTGGCTGTTCGGCAATTTACCGCAAGAAATGGTAATTCAGCAAATAGGATACTGGATGTATGGGATAATGATGATTCAATTGCAATCGCATTTAGCTGTGCACTTTGAAGCACTTCAGATAGGGAAACAACTGAAGCAATTCGTCGCGGCTTCGTCTCTACAAGGAAATACATAAAAAGTTAGTAATTATAAGAAGTTAAATGTAATGAAAAACTGTTAAGAAAGAAGCATTACCTTAATGCCAATACAACCATTCACATCAAGAGTTGTAATCGTGTTTGAGCAATATCTTGAAAGAGCCTCAAGGCACTTATCAGTAATACCAACTATTCCAAACAAGCTATAATGTGCATTTATATCAGCAGCAAAACCATTTTAAGAGAATTGAAATTTTGAACTTGATCACAAACACGAAAAAAAGTGAGGGAACTATTGATAAATACGCAATCGCTATGCATCAGCAGTAGTATCACTACAACTACGATTCCTTTCATGGTAAAATAAAAGCAGAGGCAAACTATATGTAAGCCATCTGCAACATTTTTCAGGTACAAACTTCCACGTTTTCCCATATTGCAGATGGATTTTCTATCTTTTCTTCACACATGGTTGAGCCAGGCAATTTCATGTGTACAAACATCTAGGATCGTTGAGCTCAGAGAATGTTAGAAACTAATTGAGCTTTGCACTTGATGATAATAGGATATACTTCAACTACTTTCCCAACCACGATTTACCTGAGATATTCAAGAGAGGTGCAACCCCGGGCAATACCTATAACCCCCGCATCAGTGACACGTATGCACCTATAAGTACAAATAAGTTATTATAAGATCTCAATCAATTTTTCATTCCAGGTAATATTGCAGAGAGATGAATTTCAGTACCGTTACCATGTCAAATTGAGTGATACCAAATTATTACATTTGGCTATAGAGGAGAGTCCTTCATCAGATAAATTCTGAAAACCAAAATTCATTTAAGTATTGAACTCCAGTTTAATTGATATTCTGCAGTTTATTGTTAAGCAAATCAATACCTGGGCACCACATAGATCCAAGAAATTAAGACTGGATAGTAGATTCAATTTTTTGTACGTATTATCTGTGAAGCTGCACAAAAGCCAAGGAAACCAATAATTAAACCAAGGCAAGAAGAAACATATTTAAATGTACGTGGAGCATACCTGGAAAGGGCATAAAGATTTAGACTCCTGAGAGAGGAACACTTTCGTAATATTTGCTGCAACCCATCGTCTGTTAGCTTGATGCACCTGACAACCGAAGACAATGAAATGTAAGCATCAGAAAAGTGCATTATAAAGTCCTATTAATACAGTAATACTTCTCTATGGACCATCATAGAGTATAGTAAATCTTATTTTATGAATTGCTTTTGAAAGCAGTGGAACTTCTGAATGGCTGGTCTTCTGTCTGTGTACTCTAACTCGTTGTTCCAACACAATTAACATGAATGAGGTTATTACACACCTTGTCAGGTTCAAAACCTCCAAATCGGGATAATGCCTAGCAAGTAGATCCAGACTCTTGTCAGTAATATTCTGCAATTACCACATTATGGTGTTTGTTTATAGACAATCCTTCAGAAAAGAAAACATTTAAACTCAAAATGACTAATAAATGGAAAATACAATATGCGAGGTAAAAAGTAAGATCAGCTATTATTGCACAAGTTTAAATAGTATTGGAATAAACATATTATATGTATCCCATACTTCTCTCTTTAACTTAACAATCTTAAGGAAATGACAATGGCTATTATTACAATAAACAACTCTAGTGGAGTTCCTTTACGAACATGACATATGCATAACGCCCACCAGCCACCCTCTGGAAAGCTAAAGTTAGCTAACAATGTTGTCAGTTTATGTATGGACCAACATCCTCTTGATCTAGTACCTTGCAGCCACTTAAATTCAGATCAACTATATATTTGCAGTTCTTCACCAGCAGCTTTATGCCAACATCTGTTACCCTGAAAGCTAACTTAAAATCCGTAAAACCATCAACAAAATTTAACGGCACAATCATTTAAAATATTGTCCAACAAATGCAAACCTGTCACCATTAAAATACCTCACGTTCCAATAAATAGACAATATCTTTAGTGTAGGACAAGAACTGGTTATAGCATCAATTCCATTATCGGAGATCTTCTGGCAGCCATTAAGATTCAGAGACTCCAGATTTTGAAGAAAATCAAAACACTGTTGGGAGTTCAAAGTGAGTTACATAACAATTAAAGATGTAACATGTAGTTCATAAAATAACACAAACTTTCATTCAGACACTATTAAAGCAAACAGAGAATCATAAAATACCTTCTCTTTAAGGAGTTCAAGATGCTTGTCTTCTATATCTTGCGCGAATTCAAGACTAATCTGCCTAACATGCCGATATCTTGGCTACAGAACACATTGACACCCACAAAAGTATCATCAGCAAAAAAAATAAAAATAAAAAGAAATCAGGCGAATAAAACAATTATTAAACCCAACCACTAAAGTTCCAGTAACCTGAATTCAAATAAAGAGCACAACTCTATCAAAAGAAATGATTTTAACACAAATGCACAACCAATTTTCTTCGCTATGGAAGAACTTAAGAAAACTAACCAGTGAAAGTGCAGCCGCGAGACGATTTCCAGCATTATTCATTTCGCGCAAATCGATAACCTTTAAGAGAAAAACAGAATGCTCTTATCACGCAACCAGAACCGATCATGTGAAAGCTTAACAAAGTTTGTAAGGAACAAAGTTGAAAAAAGAAAGTTGGAAATTTACCAGCCAGAGAGAAGAATAAGAAACTAAGGTTCGATTAAGCCATGGGCTAACTAGCAAGAGCGAAATGAGGTCTCTTTGAGCAAGCCTCGTGCTCACAATTCTCATAACCTTAGGGACAGTTTCTCTGCTCCATGTACGCTCCTCTGCTTCTGCTTCTTTCTCTTCCATTTCAACTAGAATGCCGAACTCTGTCTCTCGCCTTATGCAAAGGATATATATAGGTCGGGAAATTTTTCAGTCTTCTTCTATGACATATTTCCGATTGAATTCCCAATTAAAAATTCTTTGTTTAATACCGATAAAGTCTTGTCTACAATACTAAAATTGTATTGCTAAATAATTTTATTTCAAGGATTAATCTTATTCTTAAGAAAACGATTATTGTGCTTAATCTATAAAAAATATATATATATAAAAGAATTTATAGATTTATAACAGACATATTATTGTCATACGGTTAAATATTCGTTATAAAAAATTTTAAAATCAATGATATCTATGTATCTAACTCTGAACAAACTATTTTTTTTTTATTTTTTTTATGAATGAACGAATTATTTTTATCAAAGGAAAAATGATATTTTTGTGCTTCAAACTATTACCATTAAACACTTTAAACCATGAACTATAAAATGTTACACTTTAAACCATAAAATATCTAAAACTAACAATAAAAATTCTAACACTAACTCTGTCAACTTACCGTTAAAATTAATTAAAACGATGTTGTTTCAGATCACTTGAAACAACGTCGTTTTAGTATGTGAGGATAGCTTATACCAACAACCAAATACCACTCCCTCATATACGCAAACAACCCCATGTTGACTGGCCACACACTTCCCAATCTCCCTCTTCAATTACCATCATGAAGAAAAACCGCTTTCCTTTCCCTCTTTGATTTGCAAAACTTCAACGAGGAAGATTGAAACTTTCATCAATTTCCAGTGCAGGTTTGAGATAGGTAATATAGATCATCTCATTTCCTCATTGATTTCTTCTCTTTTCTCTGCGTGCGAAATGAGAGTTTCGTTCTATACTGATTTATGTTCTAGGAATTAAAGTTTAGATTATTTTGTTGAAGTCGTCAAAATCATATATAACAAAGAGGGAGTTTCTTTGAAGAATTGCCTCCCAATTCTCAAGTATACGAGGATGGAAGATTTAGAGAGCATGGAGGTTCCAGTTTCCACCGTGAAAGAAAAACAGAGATCTGATTTCATGAAAAAGAGAAATAAACTAATAAATCAAAGAACGAATTAACCTAAACAAAAAACCTTGAAACTTTCTGAATAAACTAATAAATTAAGGCAACTTGAAACTTAAAATAGGGGATGTGGGTCTCTAAGGACTTAGATGAAGATCATCTTAAAAAGAATGAAGCAAAGGAAAACAAGAAAGATAAAAAGGTAATCCACAAATACGAAAAACTTAGTAGACTCATGATTTCTTCGAAGAGGGGAGAGAACATGAATAATTTTCGGTGTTGGGCCACATCAACGGAGAAAAGAAATAATTAAAACAATGCCATAGAAGCATTATGAGAATAGTTGAATTTTTCATGTTGGAAGATCTGAAGAAGCAGATCTAGAGCTACTCGCCTAACCAAGGTAGTTGAAGTATAAAAATCTCATAGGAAGTGACGAAAGACAGAGAAGCCGAGGGAATCATCACCATGGCAAAACTGGTAGCAACCACTACAACCGTCAGATTCACCACACTACGCCAAATGATTCAAATTCAAAAAGTTATTAATACAGATAAGCAAGGTTCAGTTATTCACCTAAAAGATAAAGTACATCCTGAAAGATAAACTCAATCACAAAGAATATTATGTTTATTCTTGCTTTATTTCAAAAATTAAGTAGTATCACAAGCCTATAAATACAAGCCAAATTATAAACTGGAGGATCAACGAATACAAGCCATTGCAAATTGCTTACTCTCGTGCTTATTTTCTCTGCTCTTGGTATTTTTATTTCAAAGGAAAAAATTCCTTTACATTTTGGTGCTCTTCTTGAGAGCCAAGAGAAAACGCTCGAGAAACCCACCTAAAAACACTAAACATTTCTAGAACTAGATCCAGCGCAGCCTATAATGGAGACAATGAAACCAGAAACACTAATTACCAAACATATCAATCGACCCCACTAGCGGAGATACTCTAGACAATTTTGACTGGGATGCGAGAGATGGAAGAACGAAACGTAGAAACGCAGCGCGATGGGTGGAGAGCTATGCAAGAACATATCCATGCTCTTCAACAAGAGATGGCTTAGACGCGTGCTGAGGTCAGCCAAAGAGCAAATAACGAAGAATAGGACATCCGTTTGGAGAATAACAGGCGAGAGGCGATACAAGACAACCACGAGAACAGTAGGAACATGCAATGAGAAGAAGGGGAAATCTAGTCTCAGAACCGAGAAAAAGAGGTTGTAGAGGAGATGCGCTAGTCTAAAATTATCACCAAGGAAGTTGTAGAAGAATTACTGGAACGAAAGATGCTACAGGTGAGGAACCTGGGGAGTACCAGAAAAAGCGACCTTGAATCTCTCACTCGTACCCCGTTGAGTCCAGAGATTATGGCGACTCTTGTACCCAAGAAATTTGTGGCTTCGAAATTCAAGCGTTATGAAGGAAAGACAGATCCATTCGATCCTCTCCGTCGTTTAAGGCAGATAATGGCATTGTATCAGCATGAGGATGAGTTAATGTGTAGAATGTTCCCAACCAGTCTGGACAGAACGACCTTAAAATGGTATCATTCACTTTCTGTTCATTCGATTACTAACTTTGTTGTTATGTCTTCTATCTTTCTAGAACAGTACTCCATATATCGAGCAGTAATGGAGGACATGGAGTACCTCCTCGCGATCACGATCATGGAAGGAGAATCCTTACGGGAGTACACCCATATATTCAAAGATGAAATGGTGAATGTTGAAAATTATGATGATCGGATTGCTAGACTAGCTTTTAGAATAGGGTTAGGACCAAACTCACCCTTGTTTAAAGACTTGTCCAAAATAAAACCTTTATCTGTGGCATAGACTTTCCAAAGGGCTCAGACTTATATCTACTGTAAGAAGAAAAGAAGAGTCTGTTGAAAGCAAACGAACGAAAAAGGAAGAATCACGGAAGTGACAAAGGATTTCCAGATCAGAAAGGAAGAGAACTGATAGGGCAGACAAAACTGGCGAAAGGGGTGGAAAATGGGAAAAGACAGAGTACCGAAGATAAGACTCGAGTAGAGTACATCCAAGGGACAATGTCTACACACTGTTGACCCTCCTAGTCAATCAGATCTTAGAATAGATTAAGGACAAGCCATGGTTAAAAAGGTCAGCACCACTTACAAAATAACCCAGTCACAAAGACAAGGATAAGTATTGTTGTTTCCACGGGAGCATCGGACACTACACCAGAGATTGCTTCCAACTCAAAGAATATATTGAAGAACTTATAAAAGATTGATATCTATGCCGGTTCTTGAAAAGAGAAAAGCAGAAACAGGAGACAAAAATAGAAGAATGTGGCGATGAAAATCGTGACAACGAGAAACAACCTCTTCACGTTGTTAGCACTATCATTGCACTAACGGAGCAGGAAGGAATAATAAAGAAAGAAAGGAAGCAGTGCTGTAAGAAGCCAATGTTGGAGAAGCGCATGGAGAACCATTCATCCGACAACGGGAATCTCCCGCTAATATTTGATGATCTAGATCTTAAACACGATGGACATAAACACGATGGACACCATAATGATGTACTTGTCATTTTGATGCAAGTCGGTAATTGCCTCTTGAGAAGAGTTCTGGTAGATGATGGAAGCGCGGTTAACATATTGTACTAAACCACGTTAGAAAAGATGTCAATGTGAGATCAGAAGCTACAGGGGACCTCACAACCGTTGATAGGTTTTAATGGAGCTATCAGCTACTCGGAGGGGATCCTTACTCTCCCTATAAGAGCTAAACCTTTTAATCATGTGACTGAGTTTGTGATTCCGGATACTTCATCCCCGTACAATGCCATTCTAGGAAGAACGTGACTGCATAAGATGAAAGTCGTACCGTCAACCTCCTACCAAGTGTTAAAGTATCTCTCACCAGAAGGATCAAGACCATCAAAGGAGACCAGACTTCAACCCGCATATGTTCTGTGACTGCATTGGAGTCTGCAAAGAAAATGTGTATAGAAGAAGTAGAACTTAGAGAGCCAAAAGAAGCAACTTAATAGCAATCAAAGAACAATAGGTCAGACGGCTCGAGGTACGAGGTGGGGGAACAGACAGAGTTGGTGTGCTTAGAAGAAGGAACACAAAAGATGACAAACATTGGCACCTGCCTCGAACAAGCGGAGAAAGACATGTTGGTCGACTTTCTACGAAGGAACAAAGATGTTTTTGTCACTACCGCACAAGAAATGTCAGGAATTCCAGAAGAGATTATATGCCACAAGTTGAACACGGATCCAGCAGTAAAACTAGTAAAACAAAAGAAAAGGAGTTTCGCGCCCCAATGGAACAAAGCAATAAAAGAAGAAGTAGATAAGCTATTAAACACGGGATTCGTTATAGAAGTTGATTATCTTGAGTGGCTGGCCAATGTGGTGACGGTCCGAAAAAAGAATGGCAAATGGAGAATCTGTATGGATTGCACCGCCTTAAACAAAGATTGTCCAAAGGATGACTATCCGCTGCTCAGAATTGACCAAATGGTAGACGCCACATCTGGACATGAGCTCATCATCTTTATGGAGGCCTACTTTAGATATAACCAGGTGAAACTATTCCAACCTGACCAAGTAAAAACTTCTTTCATTATTGAATACGGCATCTATTGTTATAAAGTAATACCCTTTGGGCTGAAAAATCCAGAAGCTACATATCAGAGATTGTTGAACAAAGTTTTCCAGAGTAAGATTGGAAGAAATATGGAGGTGTATGTGGATGACATGTTGGTAAAAATCAAATGACGAGAAAACCATATCCAAGATCTAGATGAGACTTTCTCAGTCCTAAGAAAGAACTCAATGAAACTAAACCCGGAGAAGTGTACTTTCAGCGTTACTGCAGGAAAATTCCTTGGTCACTAAATAACCCGACGAAGAATAGAAGTTAACCCAGACCAGGTGAATGCTATAATGGAGATGAAGTCCCCGAGGAACAAAAAAAATTCAAGGACTAACTGGGAGACACGCGACACTCAACATGTTTATTTTCAGGTCAATAGATAAATGCAAGTCGTTATTTGATAAACTGATAAAGAACTCTGCTAGCAAATGGGATGAAGAGTGTGAAGAGGCATTTAACAGAATCAAGGAGTACTTAACAACACCCTTACTACCCTCAAAACCAATGCTTGGTGAATAACTCCTCTTGTATGTTGCAGTTTCAAAAACAGTTGTAAATGATGTGCTCATTAGAGAAGAAGAAAGGAAGCAGAAGTACATATACTTCATCATTAAAAGCTTGGTGGCAGCAGAGATAAGATATCAAAAGATGGAAAAATTAATACTGGCGATCGTGACTGCTATAAGAAAGCTTAGACCTTACTTTCAGGGACACATCATTAAGGTATAAACTGACACACCTGTTAAAAGTCTACTGCACTCCCTAAAGGTAAGTGGAAGAATGGTAAAATGGGCAATCGAACTAAACCAGTATGAGATCAATTATGAGCCCAGAACTTCAATCGAGGGGAAAGTGCGAGCAGATTTCATCGCAGATTTCACGGGAGAAATAATTAGTCCAGAACAGCCTGACGAAATGGAAAACGAGTCATGGAAACTATACGTTGATGGTGCTTCTAACAATAAGGGAGCATGAGCTGGATTAGTGGTGCAAACCCCATCCAGATAAACATCAGAGCATTCAATCTCATTTGGATTTATTGCATCAAATAATGAGGCTGAGTATAAGACGCTAATAGCTGGAATATCTTTGCTACGAGAATATGAGGTAACTGACGTGAAAATATTTTGTGACTTCATCTTAATTATCAAACAAGTAACATGAGAATATGTAGCTAAAGACGAGAGAATGATAAGTTATTTACATTGGGCAAGATAATTGTTGAACTCTTTCAAAAGTTATGAGATTCAACAAATCTCGAGAACTAAGAATGGACACGCAGACGCGCTAGCAAATTTGGGATCATCTTTGTGATTCCTGTATAAAAGAAATGTACACGTGAAATTCTTGGAGAAACCAAGTATTCAGCCCTCATCGAATGACATTGCTGAAGTGGAAATAAAAAAGGAACCCAGCTGACAGCATGATTTAATCCTCTATCTTGAAAAGAGAGTACTCCATAAGGAAACACTCCTAGCGAAAAAAGTCCAGCAATAAAGTGTAAGGTGCACATTAATAAATGGATTATTATATAGAAAATCTTTTTCAGGACTGTACTTGAAATGCTTGAAGGAGGAAGAAGCGTGGTATGTCTTAGCAGAAATTTATGAAGGAGTATGTGCGAACCACACTTGAGGAAGATCATTAGCTCACAAAGCCTTAAATGAGGGATATTATTGGCCTAGAATGCATCAAGACGCCAAGCAATATGTGAAAATTGCCAATGATTTGCCCCAGTTACCGAAATTTCTTCGGGAGAACTGAACACAGTAGCAAGCCCATGGCCTTTCATGAAGTGGGAACTCGACATCATCGGTCCACTCCCCATAGCTTCAGCTTAGAAGCGCTTCTTGATAGTGGTCACAGACTACTTCACGAAATGGATAGAAGCGGAGGCTTTCGCGAGAATCGGGGAAGAAGAAGTTAAGGGGTTTGTGGAAAAATATAATATGTTGATATAGAATACCCAATATTGGTCTCAGATAGCAGAATACAGCTCGTAGGAAAAATTGTTAAAGGTTTCTGTGAAGGACTCAACACCACCAATCGTTTCTATACTCCATACTATCCAAAAAGTAACTGGCAAGCTGAGAGATCGAATCGTATCATACTCGACAGCATGAGAAAAGCGACTAGAGTCCGCAAAAGGAAAATGGGTAGAGGAACTACCAACTATACTTTGGGCATATAGAACTACTCCTAGAGAAGCTGTCGGAGAACCATCATTCGCCTTAACATTCGGCGCAGAAGTAGTGATTCCCGTCGAAAATGGAAGCCGAATAGTGATATTAGAGTTGAATGAGCAACATAATGATGAACTCCTCAGAAGAAGTTAGGATCAATTGGAGGAGCGAAGAGAAGCTGCCCTAATTAGAGTAGCGCGTTATAATCAGAAAAGGAGATCTTATTTTCAGAAAAGAATGAAGAAGCGAGAATTCCTAAATGGAGATATAGTCCTAAGAAAAGTCTTTCAATCAGAAGGAAAGTTTGGGCCAGCTTGGGAAGAACCATACATAATCAGTGGCACAGGAGGAACAGAGTATTACTACTTGACAACAGAGGAGGGAGCAGACTTGGCAAAACCATGGAACGCATCTCATTTAACGAAGTATTTTGTGTAATTATGATTTTATAGTGAATTTTTTCCCATGGTTTTTTCCCACAAGGGTAGAACCTTCTAACTCTTCTTCCAGGAAAGCACATCAAGGAACTAATGGCACAAGTCCTTGGGAGGGCTAATTCATAAATCCTACTTTCAGAAGGAACTAAGGGCGCAAGTCATTGAGAGGGGCAATCCATAAGTCCTACTCTCAGAAGAAACTAAGGCCGCAAGTCTTTGGGAGGGGCACTCAGAAGGAACTAATGGCGCAAGTCTTTGGGAGGGGCAATCCATAAGTCCTACTCTCAGAATGAACTAAGGATGCAAGTCCTTAGGAGGGGCACTTCATAAGTCATACTCTCAAACTGAGCTAAGGGCGTAAGTCCTTAAAAGGGGCAACACATAAGTCCTACTCTCGAAATGAGTTAAAACACAAGCTACGATGGTCGAAGAGCAAGAACAATAAAAAAACATCAAGAGCTGATCCCAGACCACAAGACAGAGCTGGGTTCATATCAGAAAACTCAAAAGTAAAAGCTTCAAAAGCTGAGCCCACACCAGAAGGTAGAGCAGAGCTTAGACCAGAAAGCTCAGAAGTTAATGACGTGAAAGTTTCAGAAGCTAAACTTAGACCATGAAGCTCAAACCCGAATGCTAAGAGCTTTGTCATTCTAGAAAAAAAAGTCAGACTTCAGAATTAAGGAAAGAACTTCACGGTAGAAATTCTTATCCATAGATTATTACTTCATTTCAATTTAGAGAAAGTAATACATATGGACGTCTATGAGGTAAAATTTTCAAGATTAATAATTCCGATTGATATAGCTTTGAAGGAAGATAAAAATAAAGGAATTTGAAACAGCTTCTACATTGATAAGATGGAAGTACGTAAAAAGTTACAATTGCAAATTGCTTAAAAAACTAAAACTAAAGGGAAGTAGTGTCCACACTATGCACTTCAGAAGGGATCTCAGTGGGGGCTAAGACGTCTTTTGTGAGGGGGGTATCGTCAGTGACTTCAGAATGGTTGATCTCAGCTCGGCCTGCAGAAGTGGTGGCTTCACTCTACTCATCAATATGAACATCGTAAAGAGGTTTCCTTGGGGGAGCCATCATTGAGCCATCTCTGTAACCCACACTATAGATTACCTACTCAGCTTCATAAAAAAAAGCCTGATATTACTCTCCAATCTCTCACTTTTTGTTCAAGAGTTTGGGCTTTGCTTACCTCAACAGTTGCCATAGACTCCTCAGCAGCCTTTAATGCCTCCTTTGCAACTCTTAAAGATTCTGTCAGACTAAGAATCTATGTCGTAGCCCCATCGACTTCTGCCGCTTGCTTATTCACTATCTCATCAAGCACAGACTTTGACTCATTCAACTTAGCAACTTCTTCATCAAGGCCTTCATGGATGCCAATAGAATGAGCAACATCCCTTCAAAGTTTCTGCAACGCCAAGTCTCGAGCAATAAAATGCTCTTGGAGAGCATATGGTGAATAAGGGCCTGAGGAGAAAACAAAAATGGTGAGAAAAAGTAAGAGAACAACTAAGAAGGAAAATGACAAAGAATCATACTCTGACTAAGTAGTCGTGACTAAGGGAGGAAACGAGGATCGCCAACTCCTGAGTTGTGAGTCCTGACCAAATCAACCTCAGAATTAATTGAACGAGAAATTGCGTGAAAAGACTAAGCATCATCTAAGAAGCAGACTGTTAATGGTATATCAGTAAATTTCCAGAACCGCCAAGGGCCAAAACCATCAACCAGACCTGAGATTCAGAAGTATGGTCTTGACTGCTGGCTAGCAGAGCTGGTGTGGGAACAGTGAGAGGTGGAGGAGTAGCAGAACAAGGGGGTAAATCCTCACCCTGAAAGGAAGAAACATCCAGAACTGGAGGATCCCTTGAAGAGCTGGTTTCGTCCAATCTGGGGCGAGTTCATCTCCCAACTTCACCCACCATGGTACGAAGGTGTTCAGACATAATTAGTTTCTCCTTCACTCTCTGAAGTAAGATATTCTCCTCTGAAGAGTCAGAAGCATAACCGTATGGGGAAGAATGGCGTGAATCTCTCGTTGGGCAGGAAGGAGAAGATGGAGTAGATGTGACAGACGGAGCTGAACGAGAAATAATGGGCAGGTCTCGTGGTAGAACGGACAGTGGCACAACAACAAGGGGCGCGACAGAACTTGAGGGCTGAGAGCAGGCAAGCGTGACGTCACCTCGCGGGTCTAGGTGGTCAGACCACTTTCTGTGCCAGCAACGGAAAGCAAGGACTAACTTCTCTACAATCTCATGGGTTATGGAAGGCTTCCTATTCTTAAGCTTATCTACAGGGAAATAGAGGATCAACATAAAGAAAAAAGAGAGAGAACAAATAATAATGATAGATTTAAATAGAAACAGAATTTGGAAATAGGGCTCCGAATACTTACTGAAAGTCCCCCAGTTCCTGGGAATTCTCCAGCGACCATCATCGCCCCAATTTTCTCCAATCACAAGAACATCCCTCTCCCAATTTTTGTCACTCAGGGGAATATTTCTCACCATCAACCCCCTATTTCCCAAAGTTTGATTGGAAATGTAGTAAATATCATCCCTAGTTTTAATTACGTAACAACGTCTCAAAGCCTCAAAATCAAACCTCCTATTCAAAGCCTCAAAGCTTAGGAGGATCCTATAGGTACTGGGAGTAAATTATGAAGGGGCAAGACCACACTAGTGGAAGAACTCTTGGAAAAATTGGGAGAAAGGAAGTCTAAGACCCAAAGCAAAGTACATTGGGCTTAAGGTTATTTAGTATGGAGGCTTACAAGGATGACCTGGTGTTCTACTCTCACCCAATCCAACTATAACATCAGAAGGGAAGGCTTCATGAAAAATGGAAAGAAATTCACTAAGCTCAGCCGAATTCCTAACTAGGGGAACGATAGGCTTAAATTCAACTCCACCCGACTCATGGCTAATGGAATTGCTAGCAGAAAAGAAATGAAGAGTAGAGAGAACAGAAGACTTACGAAGAAGAAGAGAGGAAAATAAACAAAATGAAAGGGAAAGGAAGAATTTATATTGGCTTCGGACACGAAAGGTTATAGAAATTAATCAAGAAAAATGAAATGATAACTGACACGCGCTCGATTGAAGGGAAATCTACATGGAAAAATGGATCGTCGTTGCTAACACCTGTCCAAGGGTTGACAGCTGGAAAGAAGGATGGCATGTTCTGACAAAAAGATAAATAACGCCCATTAAATATGAGCACAAAAATGGGAAGTGACAAAAGAAATAATTATGGAGAGGCAAAATGTCAGAATAGAAATCGAAGCATCAGAACAGACCCCTAGCTAGAACAGAAATCCAAGCGCTAGAGCAGACCCCTAGCGAGAATAAAAATTGAAGTGCCAGAGTACACCCTAGCAAGAATGGAAATCGAAGCGTCAGAATAGACCCCTAACTAGAACAGAAATCGAAGCGCCAGAGCAGACCCTAACGAGAATGGAAATCGAAGCATCAGAACGGACCCCTAGCGAGAATGGAAATCGAAGCCTCATAGCAAGCCCCTAGCGAGATTGGAAATCGATGTATCATAGCAGACTCTTAGCGAGAATGGGAATTAGAGCGTTAGAACAGACCATTGATGTGAACAGGAGAATGAAACGACAGAAGAGAAAGCTCATGCAAACATCAAATGCATGTCATTCAGTAAGGTAATTATTATTAACGCTGACTTTTGCATGTCATTATTATTGCAAGTCCTAATGAATCTAGTGTTGAAAACTGAGGAATCGAATCATTACACCTGAATGAAGAGAGATTTCATCAAGTGTAATGGGGGCAAATGAACATGAATAATTCTCGGCATTCGACCACATCAGCGGAGAAGAAAAATAATTAAAGCGAATGCCACGGAAGCATTATGAGAATAGTTGAATTTGCCATGGCAGATATGAAGAAGTTGATCTGGAGCTACTTGGCCAACCAAGGTAGCTGAACTATAAAAGTCGCATAGGAAGTAACGGAAGCCAGAGAAGCCGAGGGAATCATCATCGTGGCAAAGATGGTAGCAATCACTACAACCGTCAGATTCACCACATTACGCTAAATGATTCAAATTCAAAAAGTTGTTAATACCGATAAGCAAGGTTCAGTTATTCACCTAAAAGATGAAGTAAATCCTGGAAGATAAACTCAATCTCAAAGAATATTCTATTTATTCTTGCTTTATTTCAGAAATTAAGTGGTATTACAAGCCTATAAATACATGTCAAATTGTAAACTAGATGATCATCAAAATACAAGTCATTACAAATTGTTTACTCTCGTGCTTATTTTCTCTGCTCTTGGTATTTTCTGTTTTAGAGGAAAAATCATTTACAGGGAGGAGCTTCTTCGTGTGTGGTTCGGTCAACATGGGATATTTTGGTATATGGAGGAGTGATGTTTGGTTGTTGGTGTATGTTATCCCCACATACTAGAACGACGTCATTTCAAGTTATCTAAAACGACGTCGTTTTGATTAATTTTAACGGTAAGTTGACAGAGTTAGAGTTAGAGTTTTTATTGTTAGTTGTAGATAGTTTAGGGTTTAAATTATAACGTTTTATAATTCAAGATTTAAAGTGTTTGCTGGTGATGGTTTGAGTACGAAAGTGTAATTTTCCTTTGATCAAAATAAAATAGAGTTAATATCATAAAACTCCATGTTCTTTATTCTAAAATCAACTTACACCCCTAAATATTAACGTCTTTCTATTGGTCTTTCAATTTTTCTCTTCTATCACAAAATCTCTCTGACCCGAAATATTAATCCCAACGTTATATAATTGATCATGCCGTGCGTGCGATCAACAAAATACCCATTTTACTCCTTTCAAAAAGTCCCCTTTCTCCCTCGCGAAGAAACCCCTCCCTCTTATCCCGATGCGCGATAGAAACCCCTCCCCCTTCTCCCTCGCGACTGAAATCTTCACAGCCACTCCGAATCGATCTCTCTCTCTCTCTCTTCCTTCTTCTTCTTCCCCATCGCGATCACTCTCTGAAAACCCTAAATACGAAACCCTTTTCATTTTCAAATCGTACAGTGTGGATCGAACGTAGGAGTATGGGCAGGGCCAAGTTTTGGGTTAGCTTGTGCGTTGTTTGTTTTATGGGTATGAGAGTTTGGGAGAATAAATTTTGTTCACTTAGCTCCATTTGTCTATTTCTTCTCCTTTTTTGTAGTCCAAATTGTTTTCGTTATTCCAAGTGTTTTTTTATCTTGAAACCATGGCTGTTCTGAGGAGAAAAAGCTAGATCTGAGGCTTGGTCTTCCTGGCCAAGACGAGTCCCTTTTCCCTAATGGGGGCAACAATGGAAGCCATACCCAGAAATTTTATTCTTCCTCAGAGAAGCAACAGGAATTGTCCTCTCCATGATCTTCTAAGAACTACCACGGGAACATGCAGCAAAAATTTGAGTGGAAATGGTTGATGAAATTTCATTATTTTCGATTAAATAATTACTTTTAGGTTATATCTGTACTTAAAGAAAAAAGAGAGGACAAGTAAAGAAAATAAGGAGAAAATTTATTTCAAAACTTTTTTGAGTGGAAATGGTTGATAAAAACAGCAGAAGTTTGATGGAAATGGTTTAAGATCTATTCTCCAGAAAATAGAATAGACCCCTACTTGGAAGAAGATGGAGAAGACGGAAAAGACAAGGGTAAAATCGTCTTAAGCCTGTGTCGAATTAACAGGCATTTATCAGTCATGGGGGTTTTGTGAGGTATGGAGAAAGTTGAAGATGGGTTTTGTGATGTATGGAGAAAGTTGAAGATCGTTAGAGAAGAGGATAAAGTTTAGGAAGGAGGTGAGTTGATTTTGAGATAAAGTATTAAGGGAGAAGAGTTGATTTTCGAGATAAGATTCTCTAGAAAATATAATAGACCCACTTGGAAGAAGATGGAGAAGACCAGGGAAAAATTGTATAAATCTTAGGCCTGTGTCGAATTAACAGGCATTTGCCGGTCATGGGGGTTTTGTGATGCATGGAGAAAGTTGAAGATCATTAGAGAAGAGGATAAAGTTTAGGGAAGATGTGAGTTGATTTTGGGGTAAAGTACTAAGAGACTCGATGATATTGATCCAATAAAATATCATTAAATGAATTAAATGAGAAAAGAGATTGTATAGGTATTCTCGGGCTATCAATGGCGCGGCATCACCTGACAGGTTACGATAGAGATCTTTGCTCTACTCCAGAATAAGGGATTGAAGAACTAAGTTCCTAAAGGGAGGGATCAACTAGCCCTGTATTATGCATCATTATTATTCGTCAAAAAGTAGCACTCCACGTGGCGGTTTCTCCCTTGTCTCAAGCGTCAGTCGACTTCAGTCGTCATGGTGAAGCATCAAGCCAGCCACCAAAAAGTCACATCCACCACGTCCGGCGTGACTAAAGGTAAATCGACATTTAATGCACCCTCCTTTACGACAGCTCGGAGGACAAAGTCATTAAATGCCGCCCCCAGCTCATCATATCAAGAAAAGGTCGTCACCTCGCCCGAAACTTATTCGACATGCATCCTCCTCCAAGGCTTCAGGTATAAATACCCATCTACAAACGGTACAAGGTAAGCAATTCTCTCCTAAAGAGAACTATGCCAAAATTTCTCCAAGATACTAACTTAAGCATCAGAGGCTCTTCGACGAGGAAATCATCCCCCGGCTTTCTTCACCTTAGAGTTCTTTATATGTATTGTGCAGGTTCCCGCCCGAGAGCACTCGTACGTGGAGATAAGATTCATGTCACCTCATAGTTGGGATTTTCGATAACAACAGTTGGCGCTGTCTGTGGGAAACGACAACCGAATCATCTTTCCCTACCAAACCCTTGAGGTTGTTTGTTCCATAAAGCCAAAATGAGCTTGACACCCTCGTCTCATTCCGACGAAAACCATAATGAGTTGGGAGTGGGGAAGGAAGACCCACCCTCCTCTTCACCAAGAGAGGAACTTCCTGCCGCCGCCTTGGTTACACAACGGAAAAAGAAAGAATCGATAAGTTCACTCTCTAAGATTGTCAATAAAATGAAGAGAGAAATGGTGGCTCTCGCCGACACTATAGCAGGCTTCTGTCAACAAGGCCCTTCCTAGTGACCTACGTGTTAGGGGTTATGCCCTCAAAACATGTGTATTGACATTTTGATATGAAATTTAATGAGGATTACATTTTTCTTATAATTTTTTTAAATTATTGTTGAATGATTTATATAAATATCTGAAAATTCTATATTTATTAATGAGACTATGATCTTGTATTAATACGAGATGATTAAGATCATAGATAACGAATAAAATTGTTAGCAACATATTAAAGTATGAAATTTTTAATGTATTTGCTAGTATGATTCGCTAAGTATTATGAATGTGTGTGATCTAGATCTGGATCATTGATGCGTATAGATATCTAAGTGAATGTATTTTATATAATGAGATTATATATGACTGGACCGATATGAATTAATATCTTTATCAACGTGTCGTTTGTCATAAAAATTTAATACACATCAATTCGATGATCGTATGTAGATCAATCTGAATCCTGAGTAGTCATGAACTTCTATGCATGTCTACTGGATCTTTTGATTCACTCATTAAGTTTGTTTGTAAAATAGACTAGTGACTTTTATTTTGGAGATTCAGTGATGTGGATGGCTAGGAATATGATTTTGCAAGATTTGAAATTCAAGCTTTCTTAACAAATCGTATATTGGTTCATTTAAGCGTTCATTCTGGAACTCAATGACTATTGAGCTTAAATTTATAATAAGATTATAAATTAGGTATTCACTAGAAGATTAATGGTATTTAAAGATCAAAAGGTATTTAGAGGGGTAAAACGGTAAATTTGACCAGTTCTAATTTACGAACCAATAATTTGAGGACAGAACTACATGAAATGATTATAGGAGTACATGAGAATACTCTGTAAATACATTCTATAATCACTAAAAGTTTAATTCCATATTTATAGTGGAGTAATAGTGAAATTAATAAATAAGATTATTTAATTAAAAAATTTAATTAATAACCTGATTTATTGAAACTTAGGATTATAGGTCCATGGTCTTCAAGTCATCTCTATACTACGCAGTCTAAGATGTGAATATTTCAGGACATGAGAAAAGGACTGACTTGTAAAGAAAATTTAATTCTTTGGCAATTACATGGGATAATTATGTGTAATTAATTAATTGAATTATATATATATAATTTTTGAAAATTATATATATAAATAATTATCGATTATTTTTTTAATTATCGATAAGTGTGACAGAATATCTAATTTAAGAAATTAGATAATTAAATTATTATTAGATAATAATTTGAATCAACTAAATCTGTTATTTGTGAAATAACAGATAATTTAGTTGATAGAGATAATCAGATATGTTAATTTTGAATTAATTACTATCTAAGTATTTATTTAATTAAAATAAATATTTAATTTACAGTAATCATGCCGATCATTAATTGGGAATCATAGATCACCATGGGTTGTTGTAGTGTCACGAGGTACTAAGCAGTAGGCATGTAACACTACAGTGTCACACGACACAGAAGTGTGGCATAACACACAATGTTGTGAGGCGTTGTGATGCTTAACGTCAACTCCAGTTTTGTTTGGCATTGTAGTTGTGCACCGTTATACAGTGGGTCCCACTGCATTGGGCAATTTGAAATTAAATACTATTTTTAATAGTTCATCAGTTCTTAAATCAATATTTGAATTGAGAATACGAGAATCGTCTCAAAAAAGTCATTCTCAGTAAATATCTAGATCTCATGTGTTGTAATATTCTACATGCCCACACACGTCCTAGTGCGTTGATGATTGACTTGGAAGATCTTGGTGTGGATTTGGAACGGATGATCGATCAGTTTTACAAGTACGTTTGATATAGACTACAAGAGGTATATGATTCATAACCTTCTTTGTTGTAGATTTAATGTATAAATATTTAATGGATTCTGATTGAAAAAAATCAATAAAAAATTTTCTTTTTGAAAATTGTTGCGTTGCACTTTTTTTCTTTTATAAAAAAAGTTCATTTCTATTAAAAAAATTCAAATGCCTCCGTTGCGCCTGCGCCGCGTTTTCAAACACTACAGGCGTTACTCCCCAAAAGTAGAAGGAGTCATCGGTCGGGTCCTCCCTTGACCAGGAAGCCAAGGAGGATGACCACTTAGGGAAGGGCAAGGTGGCCCCCGACGTCGAAGAGCGAACTTAAGGTGGGGATGAACGTTCTACTAAAATCGATAGGGACACGAAAGTGACAAACCAGACCGGAGAGAACTCAGAACAACGGACTGTGATATAGAAGCTCCAGCTATAAATAGAGGAGCTAAGGAATGAGCGGGGGCAAACTTTAGGGGCCTCTGTTGAGACCCTCGTAGGGCAAACCGAATCCCCTTTTTCGCTCGAAATCCAATGGGCGAAACTCATCCCAAGTCGCCGGAATTTACTATTTTGACGACATCGCCAGAAAATCGACATCAGCGCTGGCGGTGGTCGGCTGTCGGTGGCAGTAGACGGTGGCCGACAGCAGCAGATGGCAGCTGGTGGTGGGTCCGACAGTGATGGTGGTCAGTGGCAACTATTCTCACATTTAGGAAAGTTTCGTACAAACTTTGATACCAACCAATCATATCACTCTAGATAACCCTATCTCTATCTATTATCTTTTTAAATTTTGAAATTAATTTTTAATTTTTAATTTTATGAAAATTATATATTAATAAGTTGGTTGAGTATGACACAAGTTTGACCAAATCAAGTAAAATATTTATTTAAAGAAGTCTAAGTCAACTATTTTAAAAGGATAATGATTGAAATTAATTTTAATTAAGAAAACAGTTTTTCGTAATTTAAATTTTGTTCAAAACTTGAAGATTATGAAGATGGCATCAATATGAGAAGGCAATATTTGAAAAATATGTATTCTTGAAGTCCGCTTTGTAATATTATTTTTTTATTTCAAGAGTTGTAATTTAGAAATACTCAATAGTCATTCGGTCCATTATTATTTTATTTAATTGTTAAATAATTGGTTAATCGTTCTGTTTGATAACATGTACATGCATTAGTCGATCACATGTCAGACATGAAAATTCTACACAGTTTTATTTGATCATGAATCTCATCAGTAGAAACATGATTTATTAGAATGATCCTAATATGTTTATGTGGATTGTTTTATAAAATCAATTGCATGTAAACTGTTGGGTTTTAATTAGTTAAAACTTGATAATAACACCACACTAAGGGCTATAGTAACATTTAGGATAACCTACTTTAGTAAATGAGTGTTATTAAAGTTTGATGAATATAATTAATTGGTTAATCTAAGCTCACCTAATTATAACTTAAGCTCTTTAGAAGGTTAAATAAACTTAGACCAATGAGATTGACATAATTGATTATTAAATATTCATATGGTTATCATTTTAACCAGTGATTAATTTGAAATTAATTAATTTGTTAAAATGGAAACACATAATCTTAAAATAGTGATTGATAGAAGATTAACATGTCGATGTAACCTACGGTCTCCATCATTAGAACAACACTGTGAGGTGCAGTAAAGGCCTCGAGATGGCTTTGTTTTCATCTCCCTAAGGATGGGTTACACTCACAAAGTCACAATTAGGATTTTCATGTGGATAGTTGTGACTTGACCGAACAAGCGATACCTTATTGTTAAAAGAGAAAATATGAGATATTTTAAGTTTTAATTAATAAGAATGAGAATGTCTCATAGACAATTTAAGATTAATCTGACTGACCCTAAGACAACACATTAATTGTTGGGTTATTTTATCGTGATTAATAAATGCTAAATTTGTTTGTTTATTATGTTGCATCCATGCATCACGTTTACTTTTCAGATTCTAGATATTTATCAACTATATTGAATCCTGTATGTTTTAAATTTCAGTTATCATTATTATGTCTACCGCGGGTAGCCCTGTTACTGCTTTACTAGCGTTTGAGAAGTTGAATGATGATAATTTCATACGTTGGAAATCAAATATGAACTTAATGCTGGTTCGTGAGAACCATAAGTTCGTTCTTACTCAAGAATATCCTGAGAAGCCCGCTGCTAATGCCTCTAGGAATGTTAGGGACAAATATGATGTTTGGATCATATTAAACAACAAGGCGAAGTGCTACATACTTGTGATTATGAATGATGTTCTGAGAAGCAAACATGAAAGCATGGAGACTGCCTATGAGATTATAGAATATCTATAGGCGGTGTTTGGGCAACAGTCTGATCAAAGTCATCATGAGGTCACTAAGAGATATATGACAACTAAGATGAGAAATGAGACTTCTATGCGAGAACATATTTTGAACATGATCAACATAATGCACGAGGCATAAGTACATTGGGCGACCATTGATAAGAGAACACAAGTTAGCATTATACTTGAGTCACTCACACTAGCTTTTACTGTGTTCACAACCAACTATGTTATAAACAAGTTGCAATTCAACTTTACCCAATTATTGAATGAACTGCAGATTTTTTTAGTCACTCAACCTTAGAATGACCAAAGAGGGAGAGGCAAATGTTGTTGAGCAAACACATTCTGCCAAT
Organism: Datisca glomerata; assembly: GCA_003255025.1. Lineage (NCBI taxonomy): Eukaryota > Viridiplantae > Streptophyta > Magnoliopsida > Cucurbitales > Datiscaceae > Datisca > Datisca glomerata. The sequence continues at coordinate 88,260 of QANY01006742.1, forward strand.
ATTGTTAAGAACAAGAAAAGGAAGAAGAACAATGGTAAGGACAAAGGTAAGAACAAGAAACGGAAGAAAGCCAAGACATTGCCAAAAGTCAAGAAGAACAAGAACGACATCAAGCCCAAGGGAAAATGTTTCCACTGTGGAGTTGAAAGTCATTGGAAGAGAAATTGTAACAAGTATCTCTCTGAGATGAAAAAGAAAGGTAAATATGATTTACTTGTACTCGATGCTTGCTTAGTGGAATATGATTTGTCATCCTAGACACTTAATTCATGAGCCACTAACCATGTATGTTCTTCTTTGCAAATACTTGATTCGTCAAGGGAGCTGGCTGATGACGAGGTCATTTTGAGAGTTAGCAGTGGTGCACTCGTGTCTGCTAAAGCATTATGGACAATCTGTTTACTTTTTGGATATAACTATTTAGTTTTGAATGATGTTTATTATATACCTGGATTTTTGAGGAATTTGATTTCTCTTTCTTTTTTACAAGAACAGTTATTCAAATTTTATTTTATTAATAAATAGTTTATTATTTCTAAGAATAGATTCGATATATGTCATGCTAAAGTTATAAATGGATTGTACATGCTTAAACCGACTGAATGCGCGTTAAATAATTCTAAATTATTTAAAATAGTAAAACCTAAAAGTAACAAACGCACAGAGTTTCTCATCGTGATGATAACACATATCTTCGACATCTGAGGTTGGGACATATTAATCTAGATAGGTTAAGCAGGTTACAAAGCATGGTGTTTTGATATAACTAAAAGTTGAAACTCTTCCTATTTGTGAATAATGTCTATAGGGTAAAATGACCAAGAGACCTTTCTTTGGAAAGGACCAAAGAGCCAAGGAACCACTTAAACTAGTACATAGTGGTGTCTGTGGATCGATCAATGTACAAGCTAGAGGTGAGTATGAGTATTTCGTCACCTTCATTGATGACTACTCAAGATATGGTTATAGTTACCTAATCCATAGAAAGTCTAAAACTTTTGAAAAGTTTAAAGACTTCAAGGTTGAAGCTGAAAAGTAATTAGATAAATCATTGAAAATCCTTTGATTCGATCGAGGTGGCGAATACTTGGATTTAGAATTCAAGAATTATTTGCTGGAGTGTGGAATCATATCCCAACTCACAGCACCTAGAACATCACAACAAAATGGTGTTGTAAAAAGGAGAAATCGAACCTTATTAGATATAGTTAGGTCGATGTTAAGCTACTCATCACTGTCACTTACATTTTAGGGATATTCATTACACATGGCTACATACATTTTGAATGTAGTGTCTTCTAAGTCTGTAAACAAGACACATTTAGAGTTATGGAATGGCTCCAAACCCAGCTTGCATCATTTCTGTAATTAGGGGTGTCCAGCTCACGTTCTTAGCTCTAAGACTGGAAAGTTAGACCCAAGGTTTGAAGTATGCATATTCATTGGCTATGCTATAGAGACTAGAGGTGTGTACTGCTATAGTCACAAGTATCAAAATGTGTTTATATCGACAAATGCCACCTTCCTTGAGTATGACTATATGGAAAACTATAAACCTCGAAGTAAAGTAGTTCTCGAGGAATTAACGACTAATGAGATCATACCACCTTCAATTTCTACTGATAAACGAAAAACTAGAAAAATCACAGTTCCTGCAAAGGAAACCTCGATGCAATGCCGTAGTGGGAGGGTTGTAAACAACCGGTTCGCTATGAACTAGAGACGCATGTCTTAGTGTCAGACACTGGTAATGATGATCCATTATCTTATGAAGAAACAATGGATGATCCTAGAAAGGGAAATGGTAAGATACCATGAATCAGGAAATGGAATCTATGTATTCCAATTCTGTCTAAGAACTTGTAGATCCACCTGAAAATGGCAGGTCCATTGGATGTAAATGGATTTTCAAGAAGAAAAGAGTTACATATGAGAAAGTAGAGACTTTCAAGGCACGGTTAATAGCGAAGGGCTATACACAAAAGGAATGAGTCGATTATGAAAAGCATTCTCTCATATGGCAAATGGACTTCGAGACAATTTTTCTGAATGGATCTCTTGAAGAAAATGTCTATATGATACAACCGGAAGGGTTCATACAAAATGGGCAAGATCAGAAAGTATGCAAATTACTTAAATCCATTTATGGATTAAAGCGAGCGAGCATCTAGATCTTAGAATCTTACCTTTGATGATATTATAAAGTCTTATATGGCTTCGAGCAAAATGTTGGCGAAGTCTGAGTTTATAAATACATCAAAGATAAGATAATCATTTTCTCAGTTGTTTATATTGAAGATATTCTACTCATTGGGAATGATGTGAAAACTCTGTCAAAAGTAAAGAAGTGGTAAGCTGAGAAATTCCGAATGAAAGATTTTAAAAAAGCGAGCTATGTTATGGGCATCCAAATCCTAAAGAATAGAAAAAATAATCTCTTGGCATTTTCTCAGGCATCTCATATTGATAAGGTGCTGAAAAGATTCTCTATGAAGAATTCCAAGAAATGTCAACTACTGACCAGATTTGGAATTGTCCTCTCCAATGAACAATGTCCTAGGACGCCTTAGGAGGAAGGGGATATGAGAAATGTTCCTTATGCTTTCGTTGTAGGTAGTTTCATGTATGTCGTGTTGTATACAAGACCAGACATCTGCTATGCAGTGAGAATTGCCAGTCGTTATTAATCGAATCCAGGTTTGGAACTCTGGATTGCATTAAAGCGCATTCTCAAGTATCTTAGGATAACGAGAAACTATATGCTTGTTTATTCATGTGGAGACCTGAACCCTACTAGATATATTGATTCTGATTTTCAATCAGACAGAGACAGTTAAAAGTCGACATCTGGATCAATATAATCTAGCATTGCAGATTCCACTATGTGAGCTGAATATATAGCGGCTTGTAAAGCTGCGAAAGAAGTAGTATGGCTCAGAAAGTTCTATACTGATCTGGAAGTAGTTCCAGATATGAACAAGCCGCTGGTCATATATTGTGACCACAATGGGGGCGAATTCCAAGGAATTGAGGAGTCATAAGAGGGGCAAGCACACGGAGAGGAAATATCATTTTGTAAGAGATATCGTGCATCGAGTAGATGTGACTATTATGAAGATAGCGTCGGAACAAAATCTGATTGATCATTTTACAAAGACACTTCCTGCGAAGTCATTTGATGGTCACGAGCGTAATATGGGATTGAGAGAAATGCCTCATTTGCTTTATGGAAAGTGAGAGATTGTTGGGGGTTATGCCCTCAAAGCATGTGTATTGACATTTTGATATTAAATTTAATGAGGATTATATTTTTCATATAATTGTTTATTTAAATTATTGTTGAATTATATACATAAATATCTTAAAATTTCATATTCATTAATGTGACTATGATCTTGTATTAGTATTAGAGGATTAAGATCATAGATGATGAATAAAATTGTCAGCAATATATTAAAGTATGAAATCTTTAATGTATGGTTGCTAGTACGGTTCACTAAGGATTATGAATGTCTGTAATCTAGATCCGGATCATTTATGTGTATAGATATCTTAGTGATTGTACTTTATATAATAAGATTTACATATTAGTGGACTGATATGAATTAATATATTTATCAACGTGATGTTTATCATAAAGATTTAATACACATCAATTCGATGATCATATGTAGATCAGTCAGAATCCTGAGTAGTCATGAACTCCTATGTATGCCTATTGGATCTTTGGATTCACTCGTTAAGGTTTGTTTGTGAAATAGGCTACTGACTTTTATTTTAGAGATTCTGTGATGTAGATGGCTGAAAACATGATCTTGCAATTTTTAGAATTCATGTTTTCCTAACGGATCGTATATTGATTCACTTAAGTGTTAATTCTGGAACTGAATGGTTATTGAACTCAAATTTATAATAAGTTTATTAATTAGTCATTCACTAGTCGATTAATGATACTTAAGGTTCAAATGTATTCAGAGGGGTAAAATAATAATTTTGACCATATCTAATTTATGAACCAATAATTGAAGGACAAAATTACATGAAATGATTATATCAGTGGACTACACGAGAATACTCTGTAAATACATTCTATAATCACGAAGAGTCCAATTCCATATTTATAGTGGAGTAATAATTGAATTAATAAATAAGATTATTTAATTAAAGAGTATAATTAATAATCTAATTTATTAGAGCTTAGTATTATAGGTCAATGGTCCAGTAATGTATGTATATGGGATCTTTTAAGGCAATTATAGATCCTAGGAGGCAATTCTGATTGACCAATAAAAATATATTTCAATGCAATTTCTTTTTTCTTTTTCCTTAGTTTAGCCAATCTATCATGAAAAGTAAAAAGGGGTAAAGTCACTTTGTGTTGATTGTTTTTAAATGGAAGTCTTCTTCTTCCGCATGTAAAAAAGGAATAAATGAATCAATGCTAGGACATGAGAAATGACTGACTTGCAAAGGAATTTTAATTCTAGTGCAAGAACATAATTATGAGATAATTACATGTGATTAATTAATTATATATATATATATATAATTATCAATTATTGTTTTGATTATCGATAAGTAAGACAGAATATCTAATTTATAAAATTAGATAACTAAATTATTATTAGATAATAATTTGAATCAACTAAATCTGTTATTTGTGAAATAAGAGATGATTTAGTTGATAACGATAATCATATATGTTAATTTTGAATTAACTGATATCTAGATATTTATCTGATTAAAATAAATATTTAATTTACAGTAATTGCCATGTGTCGATCAATTATTGAAAATCATAGATCACCGTGGGTTGTTATAGTGTCACGTGGCACTATAGCATTAGGCATGTAACACAGAGTGCCGTGAGGCACTGTGATGCTTAACGCCAACTCCACTGCTGTGTGGCACTGTAATTGTGCACCGTTATACAATGGGTCCCACTACATAGGGTAATTTAAAATGAAATACTATTTTTTAATTTTTAATTATCTATAAATATTATATACGTCATTATCTAAAATATATACATATATTATTCTAATGGCCTAGAGAGATAGCTCAGTTCATCAGTTCATCAGTTCTTCAATCAAGATTTGAATTAAGAATACGAGAATCGTCTCAAAAAAGTCATTCTCAGTAAATCTTTAGATCTCATGTGTTATGTATATCTAGAGACAGAAAAAGTGTTTTGTAATATTTTACGTGCCCACACACGTCCGAGTGCATTGAGGATTGACTTAGAAGATCTTGGTATGGATTTTAGAGTCTACTTATCGTTGGAATGGTTTTGCAATGACGTTTGATATAGACTACAAGATGTATATGATTTTAAACCTTGTTTGCTATAGATTTAATGTATAAATATATAATGAATTCTGATTGAAAAGAGTTTTCAATAAAAGTTTTTATTTTTAGAAATCGTTGCGTCGCGCTTGTTTTTCTTTTTATCGAAAAAGATTAGTTTCATTAAGTGTTTTTTAAATGCCTTTGCTATGCCTGCGACGCGTTTTCTAACACTACTCCCCAGAAGAAGAAGGAGTCATCGGTAGGGTCCTCCCATGTCCAGGAAAGCAAGGAGGATGGCCACATGGGAAAGGGCAAGGTGGCCCCCGACGTCAAAGAGCGAACTTTAGGCGGGGTTAATCGTTCTATCAAAATCAACAGGGACACGGAAGTGCCAAACCAGACTAGAGAGAGCTTAGAACAACGAATCGAGATACAAAAGCTCTAGCCGCAAATAGAGGAGCTAAGGAATAAGCGGGGGCAAACTGTTGGGGCCTCTGTCGAGACCCTCATAGGGTAAACCAAACCCCATTTTGTTGCTAGAAATCCAATCGTCAGAACCCNCCCCCCCCCCCCCCAAGTTTAATTGTCCCCAGTCGCCCACTATGACAGGACCAAGGACCCGTTTGCACACCTAGAGATCTTCAAGGTCTGGAAAGACTTGCATCACATCTCAGAACCTTTGATGTGTAAGTTGTTATGCTTAACGCTCAACGGCCTACCTAAAAGTTGATAGGGCAGTTAAAGTTAAACTCTATTCATTCATTTGTCGAGCTCTTTTGGCTATTTTTCGGATAGTTTTTGGGAGGAAGAGAGAGAATGAGGCCAGCCTCCTACCTGATGGCGGTGAAGCAGCCACCTTATAAGTCGATAATGACTACATGAATCATTTCAACCTGAAATATCTACAGGTTGATAACGCTAGCGAAGACATCATGGTGGCCGTACTGAGAAGTGGGATCACCCATTCCAAAATGAGGTGGTCGATGGCCAAACACGACCTTCTTTCCCTCGCCGAGCTCAAAATTAAGATTCTTAAATACATAAGTGCTGAGGAGGTGATCTGAGCTAAGAGAGATGGAAAGGGCAAGCAGTGGAAACTCCCAGAAGGGAAAGGAACCATGGTCGCACTTCAGATTCATCAGCCGCATGCTGACGTGCTGGTAATTTCCCAATGATCGCCAATATCAAAGTCTGGCGAACCCTGATCGATGATGAGAGCTTGGGCGGCATACTAAACTACTCTGCCTTCCTACATATGGGGTTAGATCCCAAGCAGCTTCACCGGTGCTCTACCCCCTTAGTAGGATTCAGAGTGCATAAAATCATCCCTCAATGTGTGATGGAGCTCCTCGTGACCCAAGGTACACCTCACAACTCGCCACCAAGCTAGTCGAATTCACAGCGGTGAGTTGTAGTGCGGTGTATAACCCCATCCTCGGCGGACCCACCATCCACAACTTTAAGGCGTTCCCTTTACATATCACAGGATTAAAAAGTGATGATTGCCGTGGTGTCCTAGCCCGCCCGTCGAGATAGAAAAATGATGTATGCCGAGCACTCTAGCTCGTCAGACGGGAAATGAGCTCTAGTCAAAGCAGAAATGCTTGGCTAGACAGTAAAAATAAAAAAGTGATGACTAGCGCGGTGCTCTAGCCAATCAGTCGGGATTAAAAATTAAAGACTGACGCAGTGTCCTAGCTCGCCAGTCGGGATAAAAATGTGATGTCTGCCGAGCACCCCAGCTCATCGAACATGAAATAAGCTATAGTTGGAGCAAAAATACTTGGCTAGACTCCAAAAATAAAAAAAGTAATGACAAATGTGGTGCTCTAGCAGGTCAATCGAGATTAAAAAGTGATGATTGGCGTGGCATTTAACCCGTCAGTCGGGATCAAAAAGTGATGTATGTCGAGCACCTCAGCTCGTCAGATGGGAAAAGAGCTCTAGTTGGAGCAGAAATGCTTGGCTAGACTCCAAAAATAAAAAAGTGATGACTGGCGTGGTGCTCTAGCCCGTCAATCGGGATCAAAAAGTGATAACTGGTGTTGTATTCTTGCTCGCCAGTTGAGATAAAAAAGTTATGTCTGCTGAGTACCCCAGCTCATCAAACGAGAAAGGAGCTCCAAATAAGAGCAGAAATACCCGAAAAACCCTTAGGAAGAAAAAAGAAGAAAGTTCTGACCTAAGCAGAGGATGGTCGACGCCTAAGGGAAAATGGGCTCCCCACCGAACAAGAATGTCCAATCAACCATTAAAGAAAAGGAACCTCAACCAAGGTAAAAGTACCCAGGTAATCGTCGGGAAAGGTATTAGAACAGGACTACTCGAGCAGACCCATTGCACGGGCAACGCGACTCCCTAAGAATACGACAAAGTTGTTCGACCCGACCTCTTCCAAAGGGAGCAACCCGCCCGAAGGAAAAATCATGTTATATAAAGAAAAAGCAAGCGTAAAGGTCAGGACATACAAATATTAATAAAGGCACCCGAGGTTAGATCAAAAGCAGTGAAACGACAAGGTCGAAGAATTCAAAGCTCATACGGATCAAGGTAAAAAATGAGACAAAAGTTTGACCAAAATACTTAAGCAAAAAAAAGGAGGGGGATTACAAGCAACGAAGAACATAACAAGTTAAACGACAAGGCATGTGAAAACTTTGGTAGCATCCGTAACAGAAGCCAAAAAAGTTTCAGCTTAGCCGGAAACTCTAATTGAGATTGGGCGGTTGTGGAAAGACCTCCCTTTCAGGGTGACCCGGAGTCAAATGATGAAAGACATTTGCATCCAGCTCGATTAAGTCAAAGGAGCTTGGTGGACTAGGGAGCTCGGGAGCGATAGGTGGAGATCTGGGAACATCTGGATGAACAAAACGGGAACACAACATCCCGACAGTTTTAGGCTTAGGGGTGTAAGCGAAGCAGCACAAAACGAAGAAACTAACTGAACCACAGTGGTTCGGTAAGTTTTAGCATTTTTTGTGATCGGTTCGGTTTCAATTTAGCAAAAATTGTGCGGTTCGGTTTGATTTACGATTTTATAAGAAAACCGCACTGAATCAAACCGCGTCCATACATAAAAAGTAATATATATATATATATATATATATATATATATATATATATATTTCNGTATATATTTGTTCCCAATATTTTTATGTGTTAGGAATTTGCTAGGGATTTGGTTTTTGTTGATATTGAAAACTAATTTCTTTAATATGTTTGTAAGGTTTTATTTAAGATTGAAATTGAGTTTTATAAAAATTTGTTATGCATATTTCACGGTTTGATTCGGTTCAATTCGTACAATTTTTTCACGATGTAGTTCGGTTCGGTTTGAGATTATTTTTAAGTTCGGTTCAGTTTTTCTTTGTAAAAAACTGGGTTCAGTTTGTTAAGACACTCTAAACTAAACTGAGCCAAACCGATTACACCTTTACATAGGCCAACTATACAGGAGTGGGCAGAGGATCAGGCGAGCGACTGAGGAAACTCAAGTCCCACTCAGGATGGTTGTTGATGATCTCATCACGACAACCTTCATAACCCAGGGCAAACTCCACGAGAAGGGTCATTTGAAACTCCGAGGATGCCTTGAAGTCTTCCATCCCTTTGGCGTGACCTTCAGTCCATCGGCCATAATTCTCTTTCAACTAGGTCTGTGCCAAGTCAAGCTTCATCCGGGTTTCCCTCTCCCAGTTCTCCACCTAAGTCTAGGAATGAATCTTCCGAGAAAGTTTGCCCTCCAGGAGCCTAACCATGTCCTTCATAAGGTCTCCTACTATTTTAAATTGGAGACAACCCTCTACCAATCGGATAACCAAGCCTCCAACTCCCTACGAGCACTAGCAGCTCGATTGACCTTTGCCCTGGCCTGACCTAACTCCCTCTCAAGGTGGGTGGACTCCCCCTCGAGGCCCATCAATCTTCCAACCTTCGATTAGACCTTGTTATAGGCATTTCAGAAAGAATTGAATTCTTTGGTCCTCTCGATGAGCGCAACTTCCATCTGAGAGGATACTCGAATAGCCTCTAGCACTTGGTCTTCGCAGCGGCTAAGGTGTGCCAGCATCACTGCATTAAAGGTCAGAATCTGTGAAAGGAAAAGAAAGAAAGCAGGTTAGGAACTAGATATAAATAAAAGAATAAGGTATTAAGCTAGAGCCGGAACTTACCTCAAGGGTATGCTCCATGAAACCATCAAGGAACCTTACCTCGAGCCCCTCGAGAAGGTCGATTCCTTTCTTAGAATCGACATGCTTGGACACCCAATCCAATAACCTTCGTCGGCCCCCCACAGAGACCTTGGACCTTTGCGCTTCTAGACAACATGCGACCCCTACTGGCGAGATCCCGGTGTGACGAAGTCTTAGACCTAAGGGGAAGGCATCTCATGTCCCGAATTATCACTGTACGAGGTGGAGCAGAAGGTCGAGAAGACCAGGAGGAGGTCTGGGAGTCCCCTAGATGTCACCAGGTTACAATAGACCTTGCTCAGAATGAGGAAGGACATACGGAATAGGCGGTAGTTCCCCTGAGGCTCGGGGCTGAGAAACAAAAGGGCAAAGTGCAGGGGGAGTCGTCTTCCCTTTTGACCGCTCCAACTTAGCTCGGATTCCTCCATTTCTAATTTGGAGGCGTCGAGTTTCTTCCTCTATTTCTTGGAAGATGGATCGTCCCCAGCCATTGCTACAAAGGGAACCACAATTATAAGTAGTAAGGTAATAATGGTAATAACAAAAGTGGGAAAGCAGCTGAGGATCATACTTTTACGAATAGGAGAGTCCTCCAAACGGTCTTTGACAAGAAGGTCAAATATAACATCCTTCGGGGGATCCAAGTACAAGTATGCCTGAAACAAAAGTTGAGGTCTGAGAAGGGCATCGTAAGCACGAGCCTCAACATAGAGCTCGGTTAGGCAGGAAATCCAGGACATGAGGTAGGTGGGGAATTCGTCTAGCCTTTTCTTAGCCACTGCAAGAAGAATAAGGGACATTAGCGACCAAGGTAAGCATCAAGCAGATGTTCTCCCTTGTAAGACACAAGTTCCCTACGGCCCTAAAGAACCAAGGGATCGGGGACACATACCCCAAATCCCCGATAAGGTCATCCTAGAGCCTAGGAGGGGATCCTGCTTACGATCACCTTCACTTATCCAATACGACTATTGAGGTAGTATCAGTCCAGGCCACAAGGAGGTGCCCTTACCACCTTGTTCTTGGGGGAGACTTCAATTGAAACATAAAGTCGAGTTCGTCCAAAGTCAAGTCCTCACCGAGGTGTAACCTCCAAAACACCCAGCAACCAATTAGAGTCATCCACGAGTTTGGCAGAAGTTGGGCTAGAGCAATACATATCGATGACAACCACTCCCTCATGAAAGGATGTAGGGGGAACCTCAGTCCACACTCTAGTAAGGCCAAATATAATCCAGTCCCCCCCCCCCCGTATCGTGGAGCACTAATCTTCTCGAGTACCTCGGGTAGTTGTAGTTGAACATATTCAGGAATATGGTAAGCCCTCTCAATACTGCCTAAGTCATATTAAGACACCGAGGAGGAAATATCATATCCCCCCCCGGTCGGTCGGCGTCTTCATTCAGGCCTGTATAGGCCCCAAGGTCAACACAGGAGTCTGCAACTTCATCTAGCGCTATGACACAGTCCTTTCAGTCTATGAACCTTCCCTTGAAACTCACAAGCGTGATAAAAAATCGATGAGGCAAAAAATATGGATAAAAGAAAAAACTCGAACAAGGAGGAAATAACTTACCACAGTGAATCGGTGACGAGTAGTGAACAACGACACATAAACATATGACCTATGAGGCGTTTCCCAAGGTAAAAAGGAAGAAGATGTGAGACCAAATTAGCAAATGGCACGACCACACTTTGGTGGAGAAAAGGAAGACAGTAGGAGCAGATGATGAAGGAAAAAAGGCCACACCATGTGCAACACCCCTATTGTTCGGCTTACCTTAATGTTAGGGGCATTTTGGTCATTTTTCCTCTCATGTTTAAGTTCATTAATTTTTATGCATGTATAATATTTTGATGTCATGTGTATGTTAATTAAGTGTAATTTTTATGATATTTCGATTATGGTATTTCTTTTTGGGAAATTGTTTTTATAACCCAAAACTTTAGGGTTTTGCTTTGTTTGGGGTTTGATTATGTAGGTTCTTTTTTCTCCTGCCTCTTTGTGTTGGATGAATTTATCCCTCCCCCTTTAGGAATTAGTTTTCTTTCCTAAACTCTAAGAAAAGAAATGTAGGAACTTTCCTAAATCTAAGGGTGGAGTTTCATAAACTTTCCTAAACAGCTAAGCCTAGGGTTTTAGAAAGCTTTTCTTTTGCTAACCTACTATATAAGCTTCCTTAACCCTTTTTGCCTCCCATTTTGACTCCCCATTCTCTTGTTGTCGTGCAACAGCCTCTCTTCCCCCTCTCTTTTGAGTTTTGTGGCAGCCGGTTTCCCCTTGTGAGCATCAAACTGCCGCCACCTTCTAACCCTTGTGATTTTTTGGCTTATCTCTTTCTCTCATTCTTGTGCAACCATCCTTGCACAATAAACGCATCTTGCCCCTCATCTTTGTGCCATTTTTTTCTAAGAAGATTTGTGTTATAGGCAGTGGCTGTTAACTTGAGTCGTAGACGTTGATTCGGCTCGCGTTTTTGGTATAAACCTTGCTACCTTTGTTTTGCTTTCAACATAATGATTTAGTTTAGATTCACATGTTATATTGATATGTATAATGCTGAGTTTTAAAACCCTTTTATGTTCAACTAAGTCTCTTAAATCATTTTCAATAAGGGAGAGACGTGTTCTATAAAAAAACATGATTTTTCATGAAAAACTAGGATTTTCAGATTTTTCATGAAAAAAATGGGATTTTCAGATTTTTCAGGACTCTTTGAATTCGACTTCACATTTTGGAATACAAACGATAGGTTTTGAATCTGAAATTTTATGTTAGATTCCTAACATGTTGATGCACGTACTGTAGAAAAATTAGATCAAAATTCGATCTCTATAATTTTATATAATTTTTGAAAATTTCAGTTTTGTTCAGAGGAAAACAGTTTTTTATATCTAAGCTTAGGGTTTATTTAGGTACTGAGATCAACTCGGTTTAATCTAAAAAATTTACAGAAATATTTCATATGTATCCCTAGTAACTCTGTAAAGTTTCAAAAAAAAATTTATGAGATTTGCTTACTGAAACATATTTTCAAACATTACTGTTTTACTTAAAGAAAAACAGTTTTCTGTAATAATTGGATTTTTATGTTTTCACACTTAAACGACATCGGAATTCCATGAAATATTATTTGTGAAACCCTAGTATAATCAGGGTCATCCTGTTTGAAACTAGAATTTTTAGTGAACCCTAGTTTAAGTTGCGTCAATTGTTACCGAGTCTGCGCTTAGCGTTACTTTTCATTTATGGGTTATCATTTTGTACTGAATATATATAGTCTTATTGTTTCAGGAGTTTAACTTTCATAGTTCTTTAGCGGGTGATCAGGTAAGTGAAATCTTACATATGTAACTATATGGTTGTTTTGTTGTGTTTGAAAAATGTGGTTCTAACTCTGATATTCTCTTCTTTGTTTTAGTATAGTTTTGTGATATTTCCATTGTGCTGTTGTACTATACTCTGAAAGATGTTGTGTTCAATGATTTTTGAAAGTGATATTGAAATGTGTTATAAGATATGAAAGAATATTGTTTGAGCACATAACGTAAAGTATAGTGCCGTTAGAGCCACGTGCCCACCAAATTTCTGTATATGTTACCTCGTCATTTGGGAAAGGGTATGTGAATATGCTTTAGTTAGTTATGTGAGAAGACATTAGTGCAATTGGTTCCACCTCTTTGAAGGTGTGAAATGGTACTTATGAAAAATGTCACTTGTGCGTACATATCAAAACTAACAATTTACCTGGCCTTCAGGAGAGGGTTTGTGAATATGCTCTGGTTAGTAATTGGGAAGGTTTTAGTGCAATTGGTTCCACCTCTTCGAAGGTGAGGAATGGTACTCTTGAGAAAGGCCACATATACGTACTCTACAAACTAACAACTTATCAACGGGTAATCTCTGTTCTACTCTGGGTGTGGTGGCGGTTTCTAACGAAAGTTGGCCAACGAACTTTGTAAGAAATTTTTTGAATGTTCTGAATGAATGGAAAATGTTTATGTAAAACTCTATAAGAATACTCTCATATGCAATGTATGTGTTATGTTTGTGTGAAGTTATGTATGTATGGTTTTACTTACTGAGTATATTTTTATACTCACTTCATTTTATTTTAAAATTTTCAGATGACGAATATGCATTCATTACGGATAAAGTCTAGAGTATCTGGCACGTGACTAAGTCCGAGTCGTACTTTTATAAAAAAAAAACAATAAGAGATTTATGTTACTTTGTTGAAGTTTATTTATTTATACTTATATTCTATTGATAGACGTTTATGACTAGAAATAAGTTGTTACTTGAATTTTCAAAATTTTTGTAATAAATCAGACTTTGTTTAAGTTAAATTATTAGTTTGACTAGTCAAAAAATATTTGACCGAGCTTCCGCAAATTTGTTTGCATAAATTATATAAAGGAATTTCGGGTATATGGGTTGTTACACCAAGTGCAGAACGTAACTTATGTCTCTATAGGGTAAAGGATTTTCCGGAGAACAGTTTCAGAGTCTCTCGAGCGGCAGAAATGTTGGAGGGAATGGAAGGGGGACCATCTATTTATAGGGCCTCAACCCACACAACTATTAGGACCATTGAGCCGATCCAACGGTCCATGTGATGTCCACTCTCGGGCCAATAAAGTCAGCTCAAACGTTTAAATGATGCAAGTTCAAGAGAATGACAAGTGACGTCTAAGGGTCAGGCGTCGCGCCGTTTGCCCTCCCATTCACGCTTCCGTAAGTTGTCGTCACTACCTCCCCAAAGTGTAACCAACAGTGAGGATTCAAGAGAAATAAGGCCACACGCGCACATTTGATGAACGATAACCATAAGGCAATTCCAATGGATCTTGGACAAATGAGTCTTCCAACTCTGATGGATGGGACCCACCAAATCTTCGCGTGGGGGTAACTGTTATGGGTATCGGCTACCAATGACGCGGCACCACGTGACAGGCCACGACAGAGGTCTTTACTCTACTATAAGAAAATGGATTAAAGAGCTGAGCTCCTAAAAGGGAGGGGAACTGATCTAACCATGACAGTCTCCAAAGAGCTCAGGTGACACTAACCAGTGTAAGCTAGAAAGCCTCGAGAAGAGGATCTGATGCAAGGGTTCAGCTAGCCATGTATTAGGCGTCATTATTATTTACGAAAAGTAGCACTCCACGTAGCATTTTCTCTCTTGCGGCACGCGCTAGTCGACTTCAAATCACCATGATAAAGTGTCGAGTCAGCCACCAGTCACATCCACCACGTCTGGCGTGACTAAAGGTAAATCGACATTTAATGCATTCTCATTTACGTCAGTTCGGGGGATAAAGGTTAAATGCCGCCCCCAGCTTGTCATATCAAGGAAAGGTCGTCACCTCGCCTGAAGATTATTCGACACACATCCTCCTCCAAGGCTTCAAGTATAAATATTCCTTCTACAAATAGTACAAGGTAAGCAATTCTCTCTTAAAGCAAACTCTACCAAAATTTCTTCAGGATACTGACATAAGTATTGAAGGCTCTTCGACAAGGAAATCACCCTCGATTCTCTTCGCCTTAGAGTTCTTTACCTATGTTGTGCAGGTTTCCTCCTAAAAGGACCCCTACGTGGATGGAGATTGCATGCCACCTCACAGTTGAGATTTTTGGTAACAATAGAGATGAATACCTAATTTGTGTTATATTTTAATAGACTTCAAAGGATAAAAGGGGGAATAAAAACTTTCTCTCATGTAATCTCTTTTTGATATAGTATAGATAGATATAGATTATAAGACATTAACTTTATTGATTAGAATAAATTTCCTTTATCACCTACAAAAGTACATGGTTAATATGTTAATTGATTTATAATGCATTAAAATACTAATGAATTTAAGCTTTGTTAAAATAGTGTCCTTCCTGAAAGGTAAAAAGCCTCATTGTTATTTTTATGCTCTCAATTTTAAAAGAGCTGTGAGTTCATGGTTAATGAATTAGTTACTTTGATATACTATTTATTAGGAGTGGGATTTTGTGAGTTAACATACTCGTTAAGTTTGATGGTAGAAACATTAAATACTAAGGTCATAGATTTTTAATATAGAATTAATAGATGATTTTACCTAAGTAAATTGTGTTCCTCATTGTACTTCATTTATATAGTCATCAGTAAAATAAGCGCTTAGTCTCTAGGAGCGTACTAGAAGCTTGATAATTATACCATATACATTGAGTACTAGAATATCATACTATGACTAGTAGAATGAATACATAACCAGGGTCCCCAAGAGGACTATATATTAGGTCAATGATACTTCCGATAGTCAAAAAGATATAAAATTATATAACAACGTCACGTGATAAATAATAAATCAATGATAATTATTCCAGTGATATAAAATATCTTGTTAATGCAACCATGTTTTTATAGTGCATTTAAGCATATTAATGATTTGTAAATTCAATTTGATTTAAGCAATAGATTTTCTTAATGATTGAACCCTTATATATTTTTGTACTCACAAATGAGTAGGGACCAAAATGAAAAACGAGCCATATCATCATATATATAGTTGAGGGATAAAGTTACAAAAAAAGAAAGAAAAGTGTAACTATAAGTTGATATTACTTTTATTACAATTGGTCATAATTTTGTAAAATGTAGAGCTACACATAATTAGTAGTTGATATTATAGTTTGTTTAATACAAGTGGGGGCTATAATGGGATATAGCTTTAGCTACTACACATGCATTCCTCTTCCCTTCATGACATACCTCCTAAGGCCAGGAATGTGAACATTTGTTATATAATCTTTCCAATCTATGCTCTCAACATCAAACCCAAACTTCCTCTTCTCTTCTTCTGACATGCTTTCTATTAGTCTCTGTGTATTGCTGTTGTCAAACCTGCACAAAGTAGCTCATTTGACTTACTATTTGATCATTAGATAAATCTTTTTAGCTTATCTCACTTTTTTTTTGCTTTTGAGATTGAGATCGTTAAAGTTATGATTTTGGATTTGGAAATTATGGAGGAAAACGAAGAGAAATGATCAATAATTGTATTTTTATTATTTAGTTCAATTGTAATGTAGAGGGTAAAAATAGATGTAACGAAAACTTTTATTATTTCATTACTATTTTCTTAATTTACTTTTCGGTTTCTTTTATTTCTTATATAAATTTTAGGTCTAAACATAGCGTAAAATAACTAGATTTTTCGGACAAACTGATTAAGTAAACATTGAGATGACTAAATTCAACACCCATACGTTTACTTAAATATCTATCTAATTTGAAATCATGGAATTAGCCAAACACAAATGACCAAATGTGTAGTCTACATTAGCTATATTTTAATATTCAACAATACTCATAATAAAAATACAACTCTAACCAAATATATTTTAGATACAAGATTTGACTTGATTAATAATTTTTATCTACAATAGAGATGTGGTTATCACTTGATTGTATTCTTCGTTGATTTTTTTTAAATGAAAGTGAGTATTTTGGTAAATATGAAAGATACCTTCCACCATAGAAAGTGTAGGGTTGATATATATGAGCCAAATACTTGGCTTGTTCAACTGCTTTCCTGCAAATATTTTCAAGTTTCTGAGAAAGCTTTCCATTGGAGGAGGAGGAGAGAGGGGTACTGAAGCCGCAACGACGAATGGCGTCTCTCCAAAGATGGGCAGAGAAATCATCCATGGAGTTGAAGAGCTTCATGGAAGGAACATTTATGGGTTTACCCTTGGAGTCTAGACAAGGAGATGAAGTGTAGTGTTCATAAAGAAGAGTGGCTAAGTCTTGAAACACTAATGGGTTCACAACAGATGAAGCAATCTGGTAGATGTTAATGCCTGGTTTCTGTGCTGTTCCATGCCTTGCCATTGCTGCCATTGTTGCATTCACTACCATATCTGCTGGTACCTGCGCACAACCGTTGTTATGAAATTTGATCTCGTCTAATTGAGTTTGAGTCATAGTAAAACTCATTCCCTAAATTATAATGTAGCTTTGACAAAATAAAAAGAAGGTTCACAGTGCTTACAACGTCCAATACGCCATTCGGATCAACTAGAAAGCCGGTGAGCTGTCCTTTTCCATAGTATAAAACTATAGGATCCATCATCCTGTGAACAGTTAATTCTTGCATTATTTTTTAATTTTCTAACTTAGCAAAGTGGTTTATAGATGAAATTGTCTCGTGATTTGAAATCGAGTTTTTTTTAAATGAAAATAAAGAAAAATACGTTATTTTTTAAAACATTTTAATATCAAAATTTTGTTTGACAGTAATATTCAGTTTGTGTACTAGTGTAAATTTTGTTGAGATCTCATTTGAAATTTCGATCCAAAATAAGGCGAAGAGGCTATACATCATAGACTAACAAATATACGTGACATACACAACCTGCATCAGTAAAACGAAACAAAAACATCCACCAAACATGGCTTAAGATTTTACCTGTTTCCCTCCATCCACCCGGGGAACGGTTCTTTGAAAGTGCTTTCGATAACGCTAGGTCGGATAATTACTACAGGTATATCTCCCCTCATGTTATCAATCACCATTTCTCCCATAGCTTTTGTGAACACATAAGTATCTTGCCATCCATAATTCTTAGCCCTGATAATTAATCGTGTGTCTCGTTTAAATTCACGTAAATATTCTGATTTTCGGATAACGAATTTTTTATATATGTTGGCAGATAAAAGAAGTACTGAAAAGACAAATCTGACCTTTCTAAACCCAGATCTTTCATCTTTTGTGCAAGTGCAATGTTGTCTTTGAAAACTTCCCTAGAATCTGAAGCTAACTTTAGTTCACCTTCAATGTCCAATGTGAGAGGGGATCTTGGTGGGGTTTCAGAGATGAAGCTCTCATTTGCTATGGTGTCTCCTATGGAGAATGGTTTCTCCATGATTTTTCCTTGCCTTCGTCCATTCACATAAGCTGTTCATTTAAGACCATCAAGTTAGGCACTTGTACAAAAAATTCAATTTGGCTAACATACATAAGCACCCTTTATGCAATTTTTTTTGCTAAATGATACTTCTGGTCCCTTGATTTTGACCATTTTTTTTATTTTGGTCCCTCAAACTTTATTTTGATCAATTTAGTTTTAAACTTTGAAGTTATTTCTATTCGGTCCCTAAGTTCAGCTTCATGAGTGAAAATTTGATGGTAATGGTGACTTGGCATACAAATTGACCACGTTGCACACCCCCTTCAAAAATAAATATTTATGTCTGTCAAGTCATCATTATCATCTATTAATTCACTCATAAAGTTGAACGGAAGGACAAATTTAAAACATATTTAAAGCATAATGACTATATTGACAAACAATAAAGTTTGGGACCAAAATGAAAAAAAAATAGTCAAAGTTCATTGATCAAAAGTGTGGTTAAGTAAATAAAAAAATTCAATTTAATCATACATTTAAAAATTTTGCCACTACCCTTATTACTTTCTTTTGTCGCAGAATCACTTGTTACTTAAATCCTAAATTCCAAAAAAAAAATATTTAGATTATCAAATTTCGTACAACGGTTTCTAAAGTAAAGATCTTAATTAAAAATTGAAGTGATAAATTATATACTGGTCATATAAAAATCTTGATCAAGCTGATATTTCATGTCAATTTAATGTATGAGAAAAGTAATGGAGAAAATATAAGATAAGAAAACACGTGAAAATGATGTGAATAAAGATGAGAAAACTAGATTATTTGTGTAATGTAGAAGTCTAATTGCAAAAAAAAAAGAGCAAGTACTAAATTAGACAAAACAAAATGTATTAGAGATATGATTGCAAAACAGTTAAAGCACTGACGTGATTTTTGTGAGAATGCATTTGATTTCATATATCCAATGCTCCTTTTACCTGTTGAAACTTGCAAGAAGAGCTTGAGTTTCTTGCACTTCTTTGCCAATCCCATAAGGTGGGATGGTCCTTTTGTGTTTATATCCATCGCAACATCATATCTGCTGATTCAATAACACTTAGTTTGAGTTTGAGAAAGCTCTTCTTCTGAAAGTGCATGTATATATTATATTAAGGTATACTAATCAATATGTGCTTTTTAAAATTATATTTCTACTTTTAAGCAACTCCTTAAGTAGGAAAATTAAACGCATGTTAGAAATTACTTCTAAGTACAAATAAATACACTTTGATATAATATATTGTTTCAAATAAAAATGCTCGCTCAATCATTATTAGCTAATATATTTTTAGGAAAATTATACTTTACTTCCTCAAATTAGTACTAATAGAAACTTTTAAGCCCTAAACTTTAAAATATTACAGTTTAAACTCTGAACTATCTGAAACTCATAATTTTAACTCTAAATATAACATTGTCTACTGTATAGTAGTTTTTAACAAAACGACATCATTTTTTCCTATATAAGATAACGTCATTTTATCTATTAGAGATAACATAATCAAGAACGACGTCGTTTCAGATAAAGAAAAATGATGTCGTTTTGTCAAAAAACTAACTTGCAGTATACATAGTTATATTTAGGGTTAAAATTGTGATTTTTAAATAGTTGAGAGTTTAAACTGTAATATTTTAAAATTTAAGGTTTAAAATGTCTATTAGTGATAATTTGAGAAAGTAAAGTGTAATTTACTCTCTATTTTTTATTAAGTGCTCCTAAAGAAAATAACTCACAAAATTTCCTAAAGGCAAGTTTGTGAGAGTTTAATATTAGCATGTTGATCACATTTATTTGACTTTATTGTTTAAAACACGTTTTAGTATTTTGAAACCTTGTTACAATAAACACCCATCTAATTATTTTTTAAAATATTATTTTCACGTACACTAATTAATACGTGATTGTTAAAACTATATTTCTACACTTTGAAGCACTTTCTCACGTAAATGTTTTGAAATATATTAATAAACTTTTCGAAACTAAAACGCCCCCTCGGTCATTATTGCTAAAATAACCTTTCATGTCGATAACATTGCTTGTGAATAAAAGAACTTCTAAAAACACCCTTCATCTTTGTTAATATAACGGCCAAATCAATAACTTGGAACTGGGATAAATGGATAATAAACCTTTCATCGAATGTGGTATTGGCTGCAGAATTTACAATTACATCAACTTCATTGGCAATGAGATCAGACAATTTTGGTTCCAAACCAAGATTTGTTTCACAGACATCACCCACCACAGGAACCAGTTTGCTCAACATGAAACTCTGATATGCTTTTCCATGGATTTGCCGGAGACTATTGAAAAGCTCTGCATTTATGATCTTAACCCCCCAAAATGTAAATATGAATTTGAATTCAATGGGAAAAAATTAGACGAAAATACAAAATACACCCTTAAAGTTTACATTTTTTGTCATTTTGATCCATAAAGTTTCAAATTGTTGTCAATTTAATTTTTTCTTTACCGATCGTTATGCATTCATTGTGCTTGATAATATTTGAAACGATACATATATTTTATTTTATCAAACACATGCTTAACAACAATTAAGAGAATTAAGAGAATGACTAAATTAAAAATCATCAAACTTTAGGGACCAAATGATAAAAAACTGAAAATTTAGAGATCAAAATGACAGAAAGTGTAAATAACAAGAGTCTATTTTGTATTTTCAACTTTCAAGGAATTTTTTCAACATACTTCACTTTTCAATCTTTCAGCTGCAGCTTCTTTGTTTTTTGCCTTGATTAGAAGAAAGATCCTTCCCACATCAGGTACTGTCCTTAATATTTTCTCAATAAGAACTGTAAATTTCCAAGGCCAAAGGGAAAATGATTGCAGGGTTAAACCTCAAGTCAAAATAACACTAATTAGGTAATAGGGTACTATAACTCAGTTTACAGTACCCTTCAAACTTGGTCAAGTTGTTAATTTGATCCTTGTTATTTTAATTTTGTCAGTTTAGTCCCTATAGTTCGAGCCGGTGGTCTATTTCTGTCAATTTATTAGTCGGTACATTTTTTAAACTTACTGCGACCCTATGACCAAAACGAGTTGCATCATTGTGTGTGCGGTTGATCCTAATGGAGATGGATGTAGGTTTTGAATTGCAACAAAGTTCAAAATATAGTGACTAAATTTACAAAAGTCAAATTGTATGTATCAAATTCACGATCAACCTAAACTATAGGGACTAAATTGATAAAATTAAAGTGACAAGCATTGAATTAACGAGTTGGCCAAATCATAAAACGGGTAGATCCGGATCGTCTCATGTTGGGCTTAAAATGAGATAATTTGGCAGTCCAAATCAATTTAAAAAATCAAATTTTATATTTAACTTTTTTTTGACAGTGCATATCGACTAAAAATATAATTAGAAATTCGTATAGTGTGGCAAAAGCAGAAGGAATTTTAATTACCTTTTGCAAGAAAACCAGTGGAACCAGTAATGAGAAAACCTTTGCCTCTAAGAAAACTAACAATTCCAATCCCATCTTGCTTCTCAACTGAAGAAGTAGAAGGCAGAACAGGAGGCACCAAATTCTTCACCGGAATCTCAGATTGGCTCTTCCCATTTGGGGCCAAAACCAAATTCCCTGAATCCATTAAAGCTGCTGACCTCTCACTCAAAACAGAAGAAACCCCACCAGACTTTACCACATTCCCACCACCTTGGCTTAAGATCACCACACCCCTTTTCCTCCTCACCGAACACCAATTGCGCTTACCCGTCACTCTCGCGAACCTATTCGACGCGATCGAAAAGGAATTAAGAGACAAAGCCTCCATATTTCCTCTTTTTCACCAAGCAAAACTTGAAAGCTTTCAAAAGGGTGAAAAGCTAAAGGTGTTAAGTTAAAGACAGTTGAGTGAGGACTTTAGACAAACACCTTGTGAACATTTAAGAAAAGGAACAAGAGAGAAACTAGTAAACTAACAGAGCTCTAGAAAATAAGAGATGGGTATGGTTTGGTTTAGAGGGAAAGAAGAATGGTGGGGTGGAATTTAAGGAAGAAGGAGATGGAAGGTAGGTAAGATGAGAGTATTTTGTTCTTAAAAAATAGAGTTTTTTTCTCATAAGGGCTCTCTTTTTGCCTCCTTCCCCCCTTCACACTTACCACCAACGGCTAAGTTGGCGGGAGTTTCCTTTCTTCCCACATTCTTTTCTATAGTTTTTACTGGGAAAATTGAGAGGACCAAAGGGTGTGAAACGTGAATTTGAGTTACCGGGACGAATCACCGAAATATTGAAATGAGTAATATCTTTGAAATTTGAGATTTTTCGTCGTTGACTTTGTTAGAAAACACTTTGATTTGATAGGATTCTCGTCGTGACGTCATACTTTCTCTATTTTTTAATGTTTAGCCGATTTAGACCATTCATATTGATTGGACGACTCATGTACAACTTCTCATTCTATCGTTGCTTGACACTGTCATGTCATCCTCCTATTGAACTTCTCCGACCTAGCTATTTGGTTCATTGATGTGAGAAATCAATCACACGTGTGGGAGTACATTATATTGTCACATGTTCATCACTTGCCCAACCTAAAACATAAAATGGCAAAAAGCTTGAATATTTTAAGAATTTAGAGATGCCAATCTTAGGAAAAAGGTTGTAAATATAAATATGTATCAAGAATCATTACGATCAATATATGAAAGTAATATATATCATTGTAATAAAAACATAAATAGTAAAAACATTTAAATAAAGTGGTAATAGTCATTTTCCTCAAAAGCACCTTTAGTAGTGTCATGTATTGTTTGATTCTAATTTGTTGACTTAATAAACATAAACAATTGTATTAACTTGAATAATCTTTTTATCGATTATGATTTTTGACAGTTAGTAAATACAATGACATGATTTCAGATTCTTAATTCTAATTCATGACAATTTCATTATGACTCTGATTTTGAGTGAAAGCAATTCCGACTCTTCATTCAATTTCAAATGTATGAAAACATGCTCATTTCATTTTATTGACTTAATCGAAATCTTACTTTTCCATTATATATTTTTCTTTTATTTTTGCGCAACAATAAAATTTTGGCATATTTCATATATTGACTCAATATATGAAAGTAATATGTATCATTATAATAAAAACATAAATAGTAAAAACATTTAAACAAGGCACATAATAGTCATTTTGCTCAAAAGCGTATTTAGTAGTGTCATATATTGTTTGATTCTAATTTTTGACTTAGTTAAACATAAACAATCATATTAACTTGAATAACATTTTTATTGATTACGATTAGTAAATACAATAACCTGATTCCATACTCTTAATTCTGATTCACGAGCATTTCATTATGATTGTGATTCTGAGTGAGAGTGATTCTGAATCTTCATTTAATTCTAAATACAAGAAAACATGCTCACTTTTTTTTATTGAATTAATTGAAATCTTGGTTTTACATCGAACATTTTTCTTTGATTTTTGCGCAACAATAAAATTTTGGCATACTTCATTTGTTACGAGAACAAGTCATGCTACTTATGTTCATGGGGTGTCAACGCTTGAGAAAAAACTTGGAACATATCACTCAAATCATTGATCTTGTATTAGGTCTAGCTTTTCCCCAGGCAAAATGCCTGATATTTACAATCATACGGCCTATAAGGTTGAAATACTATTAGCCAACCAATTAATGTGACTTGTGAAGTAAAACAATTATTGGTAAAAAAAATTATGATAGAGCTATAACTATGAGTGTTATATATGGTCTAATGAGAGGAATGGAAATGATTGACACAAGAGACCCCCTAAGGTTTTCAATTGCAGAAATGACTCTAGGACGAATTTCAATGTGCCCTAAGGGTCTATTGATAAACTGGGTCCTAAAGATACTCATACAACATCTCATTATTCGTATAACATATGCTATTCATAGACACAAAATATATATTTTAGAAACATGAATCAAAATTGTAGATATTTTAGCCCATTATCGTTGTGGAGGAAAAAAACAAGACTATCTGGGGGAGGGGGGACAATACTCATCATGGAATTGATCAACAACATTGCCAAAGCTCACGGAGGTGTATTTGAATATGGTGGAGTAGGTGAACGTATTCGTGAAAAAATGATCTTTACATGAAAATGAAAGAATATAAAATATTAATGACAAAATAGTACATGATCAAAAGTATATCTAGTCTATGGTTAGATGAATAAAACAACAAAAGCTCGTGTGGGAGTTAGTTTAATTGCCTTAACAATGACGAAAAATTTCTGAGATGTTAGTGAGCAAAACATGCTTCTATTAGTCGACAATATCTTCTAGGCTTTTTAGGGAAATATACCATTATGGGAAAATAAATAAAAATGGCCAAAAAAATAGTATTTTGCACAAATAGCCGAAAACTATAAGGCTCATTTCTTTGAAACCTACAAACTATAGTGAATAGATAATTCTATCCTCATTATTAATAGAACCGAAAGGCCTCGGCAACCAACCTCATCGAGAAACCCAAACAAAAACAACAAACACAAAAAAAACTTCAGGCAGCAGTGGCGATTGGAGATCGGGGTGTGCAGATTTACTCTGAACCGAATCGGTTTTGTCAGTTCTTTTGCTATGTAGATTGTAATCGGTTCGGGAGTTTTAATAACCGTAAATTCAGTTCGATTTTTTTTCCTCATTAATTCTGTAATCGGTTTGAACCAATTACAACCATATAATATGTATACATATATATTATTTTTAATTATTTAAGTTAAATTAAACCAAAATTAAAGGTATTGACCCATACCCTAAAAGAAATTCTTTCCCTCATGCCTCCAGTCTTTTTACTCTCTCCTCTCTCTCTCTCTCCCTCTCTCTCTCTCTCTCTCTCTGCGAATTGCGATTACTTTCCCTCATCTCCCTCGTCTGAATTGCAACTTATAGAAGCTCGTAGTCATCTCCTTCAAACTCGTCTCCTAAAGTGTTCCTCATCTCCCTCGTCAGTAGTCTCCCTCAACCTCATCTATACTGCAAATTACAGTTTTCCTCGTCTCCCTCATCAGTTGTCTCCCTTAACCTCATCAATCGTCTCCTCCAACCCAGCTCGAGCTCGTCTCCCTCAAAGCTTCCCTCTTATCTTTTGAAGGTAAATAAAAGGCTTCAAACTTGCGATTTGAATTTGTAAGACTTCAATTTTTAGATCTGTTAGTCTTTGATGTTTAGATCTATTAGTCTTTGAACTTTTAGATCTGTCAGTCTCTAATTTTTAGATCTGTTACAGGCTTTGATTTAAAATCTGTTACATATTTTTCTGTTGATTCTCTACTGAGCTTAAGAAATTTTGAAGAAATTCTTTACTGAGCTTTAGAAAATTTTGAATCTATAGATGTTTTTAGATTAAATTTTTATAATGTTTTAAGAAATTTTATAGATGCAGCCGAACCGATTAAAAGTAATCAAATCGAAATGATTACTTTGGTTACATTCAGTTCGGTTCGGTTACATAATTTAGGTAACTAGTGTATTGGGTTTCGATTACAAATATCTCTTACTAACCGACCGAACCGAACCGTGCACACTCCTAATTAGGGACTATGGATAGCCCTTGCATGAAATCTTCCATCCAAAAGTTTGTTTCTTTGATTGAAGTGAACAAAGAATTTTTATTAGCTTAGCTAGCATTCCGGGAGAATCTAGTTATTTAGTCAGTTCATAACAATCTCTGTAAAGCAAGGGGCAAAGATTTTACGACAGCTCCCCCCTCATATAGTCATCGACCTTCCTCAGCCGCCCTTAATCGCTTTTGGTGAAGTTGCGAGTTCATGAGTAAGTGAATGAACGAGCTATGTTCCAAAGCTTAAATCGGTACGAATCTTAATTATAAGTGATATCTACGGCCTGAATCTCTTCTATTTACACTTTGAATCAGTTTGAACCTGTTTTCATACAATCCAAAGTCAGCAGTTTGAATCTTTGTTATTAGTTCAAATTTGATTTCGTTCAAGTATGTTTTCGTATATGTCAAACACGATAGCGATCTGCTTATCTTCTGAATTGTCAGTTGTTGTTGAGTATAAAATGGCGGTGATGGGTTATGTTGGGTTTTACTTGGCTCCCAATATAGAAGAGGATGAAGACGATACAAAGACTTAAGGGAAATTAGGCGTGTATATAACCTTAATTCTAGTGTCAAAGCAGCAGTAAATGCGGCTAGCGTAAAAAAGTCACTGTGTCTAATGAAATCATTTGATCTTTGATATCATCAAGAACTACCCAAACAAATTTATTGCCAACACAATACACATATATTACATACGTACATTCAAGCTTACTCTTCATATAGTACTTGGATGTGTATGGATATGGTGAAAGGTTCCTACATGTAAGCGCACCACACGCATGAGTACGATGTAGTAGATCTAGTTGCAACATATTAAAAGTGCAACACCTATTTGAAATGTTCAAAACATATTCAACTTCACCATCAAGAACTTGAGATGTATTAACGCCAGTGATGTATACCTACAAAAATCAACAATTAATAATAACTAATGAGTGGAAATAATTAAGTATGAAAAATAAAAACATAAGAGAACTCGCATCCATGGTATGGGCCAGCTCAAATTGAACACGTAAATCTTCCATTCCTTAGTTAAACACGTAACCATACAACTAGTAGTAGTCCTCCGATCATAAAATCATAACTGTAACTTTTGTCGTATATAATCTATAAGGCAAGCAACGGGCAATGATCATGCATCCTTTAGAATAGAATTTAAAGATTCAACGAATTTTAATGTCATCACGTTATAGCGACGTCTAAGGAAGTATACACAAGCTCATTTCTCATACCCAACTCCACTAAAGTAATACCATATAGATGGAACAATGGCCTCTAGATAACACATGTGCAATTCAAAACCTACAGTCTTGTATGCCCTCGGACATTTATAAAATAAACTATCAAGTTTGCTGGTACCGATTGGTTTTAAAATTAATTAAAAACAAGTTTGAACCCCGGACGGTTCGTGGGCAGAATATCAACAAAAATTTCAATTAACTTACCTAATCAAATTAAATAACTTAAAACCAAACAACGTGCGATTATGCATATACGACATTCAACGAGAAGATAATGTTAGAAACATATTTTCACATATACTTTGTATTGGATAATTTCTGAATTAACAGAATTCTTTCAAGCGTTCTTCGTGTTCTTCAAGCTTCAGAGTCCGAATCACGCACTTGAACTCCAAGAATGATTTGCGAATTTCATCCACCAACAACCACTCGTTAATTACATAAATATATCTCACGAGAATTTTGTGTCTGAATTTGAGTGTGAACTCTCAAAACGATTGAAGAATAGAAATAAAAAAAATTATCTTTCAATATAATTTTCGGCTGCAACAGGGTGGGGGGGGGGGAATGTTTTTCTCATTTGCTTTGTTAACAAGTAACTATATCTTATCCAAGATCTATCTGCAATCAAATTACTATTAGATATTGCTAAAATGTAATTTTTGATATTTACAAATATACCCATATATTTATAAATTTAAAAAATTCACCTATTCATAATTGTCAAAAATTGCAATATTCCCTAGAGTTTGAGTTGTATCAAGATTCATCAATCTAATTGATAAATTAATTGATCATTATTAATTAATTAGTTAATTAATTTTTTATTTACTAATTATCTAATAATTAAAAAATAATAAACTAATTAATTTCAATATATATAATCAGACTTAACTAATTGAGTGACATCACCCATCACACATAGGTGTCGGAAATATGCCTTGACACTAAAACATATTTTGATCCAATTTACTTTGTTTCTCTATTCCTGTTCTCATTAACTATTTCTGAGACTGAATGAACTCACATGAACAAAACTAAGGATTCAAATACCTGATGAATTTATCTTAATAAATTCTCGACCTATTTAATCATTACATCGTATGACTCCACTATAAGTTCGATGTTGAATCAACTCTCGATTTATGTGCGATACATTTTCTGTTGGTGTAAATAAATATTTTATTTTCATGGTCCACATGATATTTCAACATAATATCTATCGTGAATATCAGTAACAAGAGCGGAATATAAAATGATCATTTTACCCATGTTTTTACTATTTTCTTAACTTTTTTATTGACTGTGAATAAGAAACACATAATAGTGATTTGTCTCGTACAATTCATAAGTCTTAATCAATAATTTAATTCATTGAATATTTGGCCATGTTGATTTATTCACACGCCCATCAATAAAGCATAAGGGGATATTGTTGCTTTCGCAAATCACGAATTTTCATATCTGTGAATCATGTACTCTAACTTAATTGAATTACAATCCCAACAACCGAGTTATTACCCACCAATTTGAAATCACTCATTTGACATATCAAAGATTGCAACTAACTTAGTCAAGCTACATATTCACCTAAGGAATAAAATAATTATGAAAATACCCTTAAGGTGTAACAATTAGATTTAGAGTTTGGTAAACAGTTTTGGGCTCTAAACTAATTTGTTACCGGTCTATTCAACATGTTCATAACATGTCTAGGTTAACCGTTTGAGTCTCCACTCCCATGCCCCAAGATCGGCATCCATTGATTCAACTTAACAGTCGTAATCAAATTCGATTACCCAGTCAATTCTAAGACTGCGAATATTGTTCTAAACTTTCTCATAAGAGTTTGTCTTGAGACACATATGTCTTCACTCTTCGTTTGTTGATGAAAGTTCCAAGACTTGAGTAATTTATAAATACACTTCGCACGTTGTTAAAAAGTCTATCCTTGGAGATTTAATTTAAAATAAAACTTTCAATTTATTAATAAGAATTCAATAATACTAATATCTGATAAATAAATAGTTATTATACGTTACTATATGGACATAATCCAACAATCTCCCACTTGGACTAAAGTAGGCGTGTACAATCTCTTATTCCTAAGCTTTCCAGATGACCATAAAAATTGTATTGTTTAAAGTCTTCGTGAATAGAGCTGGCAGGTTGTTGATTGTCGAAATATGTGTAATCATAATGTTTCCACGCTAAATAAATTCTCTAATCAGGTGATATTTACGTTTAATGTGTTTGGATCTCTTATGGCTTCTAGGTTCTTTAGAATTTGCTATAACCCCATTGTTATCACAATAAAGTGTCATGGGCTTGCCAGCGTCTGGAACAACTTCCAAAGTCTTCAAGAACTTCTTAAGCCATACAACCTCCTTTGCACCTTCACAAGCTGCCACGTATTCAGTTTCCATGGTAGAATCATCAATGTGAGATTGCTTGATACTTCTTCATACAACTACTCCACCATTCAGGATGAACACCGATCTTGAAGTGGACCTCCTAGAATCCTTGTCTGCTTGAAAATCAGAATCAGTATACCCCGTTATATTCAGATCAGTTCCTGAACACACAAGTATGTAGTTCCTTGTTATCCTCATATACTTAAAGATATGCTTGACGGTATTACAATGCTCGATTCCAAGATTAGATTGCAAACGACTCACCGCGCCGACAGCATAGCAAATGTCTAGTCTAGTGCAAAGCATCACATACATGAAACTTCCTACGAATGAGGCATAGAGAATCTTTTTCATGGTTTCCTCTTCTTGAGCAGTCTTGGGAGACTGCTAATTGGAGAGGCTGACTCCGTGTCTAAAAGGAAGAAATCATTTCTTGGAGTTTTGTATACCGAAGTGATCCAACACCTTATCAATATAAGACGCTTGGAAAAATGCCAATTATTTGTTCTTCCTATCTCAAAAAATTTGAATACCTAAGACAAATGCAGCTTCTCCAAGATGATTCATATCAAATTGTTTTGCAAGCCAAATCTTGACACCGGATAATTTTCCTGCATCGTTCCCGATGTGTAGAATATTATCTATGTACAAGACTAGAAAAACCACATTCCCTTCGTGTATCAGCTTATACACACAGGGCTCGTTCACTAATTATTTCAGACCATAATTTTGACAGTTTCGACGAATCTAATAGTCTGCGATCATGACACTTGCTTAAGTCCATAAATGGACTTCTATAGTTTGTAAACCTTACCCTATTGACCTTTCTCTATGAACCTGTCTGGTTGAGCCATATAAATGCGCTCATCAAGATTACCATTCAGAAAAGCAGTCTTGATGTCCATTTTCCAGATTTCATAATCAATAGCAGCAACAATAGAAAAAAGGATCCGGATGTATTTAAGTATGGCCACCGGCGAGAAGGTATCATCGTAGTCTATACCTTTCTTTTAGGTATAGCTCTTGGCTACTAACCTAGCTTTGAATGTCTCTACATTCTCATCCGGACCTCTTTTCTTCATATAGATCATTTACATCCTACGGATTTTACCCATTCAGGACGATCTGCAAGCTTCCAAACTCCGTTTGAGTACATCGAATGTATCTCAATATTCATAACTTCTTGTCATAAGTTTGCTTTAGAACCTACCATGGCCTTTGAGTGTGAGACAGGTTCATCAAGGTCCCTATCTTAGACAGCTCTCAAAGCTTCTCCATATGACATATACCTCTCAAGTTATCTCACAACCCTCCCACTATGTCGAGGCTCCATCTACGTCGAAGCTCCATAGGCTCTAGCTCCCCTCGTGGTTCTTTCATTATTGAATCATAAACAATTTCTGATTGGGGAGTCGATATCCTCCCACTCAATAATTCCTCTAACATAACTGTGCTTATCAGCTGTATACTTTTAATGTGATATTCTTCAAGAAAATGAGCATTCGTGTTAACGATTGTTTTTTGGTCAATCGTATTGTAGAAGATGTACCCCTTCGTACCTTTAGGATATCCTATGAACAATCATAATTCTGAATGACTGGTCAACTTGTCTGTTTTCAGTTTTAGAACATGTGTTGGGCACCCCCATATTTAAAAATGATTAATAGATGACTTTCATCTATACCATCTTTCGTATGGTGTAACAGGCACCATCTATACGATCTTTCGTCTATACCGTCTTCGACGGAACTCGGTTCATAATACATGCCGATGTTTCCAAGGCATATCCTCAGAAGGAATATGGGAGGGATAAGTAACTTATCTTAGATCTAACCATATCCATCAAAGTTCATTTCCTTCACTCTGACGTGTCATTTTGTTGTGGCGTATCAGGTACTGTAAAGCTGAGAAAGTATACATTATTCCTTAAGAAAGTTTTCGAACTCTCCTAGCAAGTACTCTCCACCACGATCAAATCATAGTGTTTTGATTGATTTTTTTTAATTTATTTTCAACCAAGGCCTTATACTCTTTGAACTTTTCAACGATTTCAGACTTTTAACGCATTAGATAAACATGACCAAAACACGAGAAACATGAGAAGTCATCAGTGAAGGTTATGAAGTATCCATAACCTCTTCTTGCTTGGATATTCAATGGCCCACATACATTACTATGTATGAGTTTAATGCATTGAGTTGCTATTTCACCTTTTGTTGAAAAATGTCTCTTGGTCATTTTACCTTCAATACCGGATTCACATGTGGGTAGTGATCTCACACTTAAAGTTT
>QANY01006745.1:0-68861 GCA_003255025.1 Datisca glomerata
AGACGTCATTGGTCCCATCACACCCAAAGCCTCTAAGGGGCATCGCTTCATTTTGGTATCTATAGATTATTTTACCAAATTGGTAGAGGCAAGTTCTTATTCAAGTGTAACCAGAAGTGCGGTTGTTAAGTTTATTAAAAAGGAGATAATTTGTCGATATGGTCTACCTGGAAGGATCATCACAGATAATGATACAAATTTAAATAACAAGATGATGAAAGAATTATGTGAGCAATTCAAAATTAAGCATCATAATTCGTCTCCTTACCGTTCGAAAATGAACGGAGCAGTGTAAGCATCCAATAAGAACATAAAAAGGATCATAGAGAAGATGACGGAGGTTTATAAAGATTGGCATGAGATGCTCCCGTTTGCACTGCATGGGTACCGCACATCAGTCCGAACATCAACTGGGGCAACACCATTCTCTTTGGTATATGGCATGGAAGCATTCCTTCCAATTGAGGTGGAAATTCCCTCCCTCAGAGTCTTAATGGAGGCGAAATTAGAAGAAGCAGAGTGGGTACAAACACGACATGAGCATTATGTAGAGGGCAATTATATCAAAGAAAATGATGCACGCATATGATAAAAAATTGCGTCCCCGATGTTTTCGAGAAGGAGACTTGGTGTTAAAAAAGATACTCCCATATCAAAAGGATCACCGAGGGAAGTGGACCCCAAATTATGAGGGACCTTTCATTGTCAAGAAGGCTTTCTCGGGAGGAGCTCTCATGCTAACAAACATGGATGAAGATGATTTACCGCATACGGTTAATTCTGATGCAGTTAAGAAGTACTTCATTTGACCATTCTAAGTATGGGAAAATGAAGTTAAAAAAATGCTAAAACTGTCTCGAATACTAGAGAAATTCTTCTTATATTTTTTTCTTCTATTTTCTTTTTCCAAACCATCGTTTGTAAACACTGTTCATCATCAATGAAGAGCCTTTCTTTTCTTCTTTCTGTCCCAGTTGACAAATACATATACTTCATCTTCTCTTTATTTCCATTATTTCTTATTCCTCTCAGTTCTAAGATATCATTAGTTACTCTTGAAATAATTCAGAAGAATAAACTTGGTCAGTTGAAAGCTAATTGAAAAAAAAATTGGAACTAAGAAAGGTGACCTGATTGTAAAGTAAAATCTAAAAAGTCATCACGAGGAAGGTCAATATGCGCATGACAAAGGCTAAAAAGAAATTGGAGGATTACCCAATTAGATGTACAGAAGAGAAGACGAGAGTTTATTTACCACTGACATGTAGCCAAATACTGGAGCATAAACTAATAAATAAGGATGTATCATTTTCCTAAAAATATGCTCGATACTTCATTGTGAGTCCATGATCCTAGGTCAAGTGATTGTTCTAAAGGGTGTTGGATATGTTTAAAAATCATCATATAATTTTCTTATAAAGGTTCACAATCATGCACGCATTCAAAATCACTACTTTACATTTATGTTCAAGAATTACAATGCATAGACATACACCACATTAGTTGTTTGACAAATTCAGGTGCATGAATCACTTAATGATATTCTTTGGAAATTCACACATGACCTTCCAACATTTAAAGCATGCATTAGTCTAGCTTTTGTTGTCATGAGACTTGCATAAGTCAACTTCAACATCAATTAATATGGTTAAATCGAACTCGAATTGAGTCGAGGTCGAAACCCGGTGTCAGCGCCGGGTCCATTTCCTTTTCAATTAATGTGGTTAAATCAAACCCAAAATACTTATCTATGCCTTTGTACACGTTCTGAGATCAGAAGCGTGCTCAAAGGGGGGCAGCTGTAAATACCGTATTTTATCCGGCCTAATACATGAAATATACATGCTTTATATTTTGGCTCTTTCAATAATCCAAGACTATATGTATAATTTGAAAACTAATCCAATACTAAAATAAGAAAAGTGGTCCAAAGACTAAAAAGTAAAAACTGAAAAAAGAGGACTAAAAAATAAAAATTGAAAAAAAGACTAAAAGTAAAAAAAGGCAAACCCTAATTTTGCCTATAAATAGGAATGAAGTCTTCACTTAAGGGGAGGTCTTTTGGGGAGTAAAAAAAGGGGGGAAGTCATTTTTGGAGTGAGAAAGAGAGGGGTTGGAAAGAGAGGTGATTTTAGAGAGAGGAAGAGATTCTACACTTCTATTATCTTCATCTTCTTCCATCTTTTCTTCTCAAGGTAGCTTAATTGTTTGGTACATTTGTTCATAATATATTTTGTTCATCTCTCTTCTTCATATGAATGTAGTTGATATCTTTTGTATTTTTCATACATAAGTGGATTGTTCATTCCCTATCATTTCTCCTCATTTAAATCTTAACATTTTAATTTCATGCTTTGATGATTTCTTTACAAGTTGGATATTGAGATGCCTTTGTCATCAACTTAATTAATGAGGATGATGATAAAGCTTTGATGGGTGGAAAAATTAACCAAATGTGAATCAACCATTTTAATGGGTTAAAAGTGTACATTTGATGCAAAGATCCCCTACGATAATTTTCTCACACATAACAATGCATAGAATAGAGAATAAAACCTCTATACAAGATTATGCAAATATTTAAGTTGTGAAACTTTTAATTTTCCTACAAAGTTTTTTTTATATTATGTTCATCATTTTGTGACACTTGTTTGAACTAATTATCATCCATGATCATCCCCTTTGCTATTTGATTAGCAATGACTAATGAGGGAAGGAAAGAAAAATGACAATTAGTGGACTAAGTAGTAAAAAAAAAGACATATTTATGTGAAAGAAATATATTGTTTATTTTTCATCATTTTTTTAAATTTATTTATTCATTTATTTACTAAAATTATTATTATTACTATTCTATTATATCAAAAAAGAAATAAAAGTGTTCCTCTGTTGCAGCAAGAGCTGCAACGTAGCTCTAAGCTCTGATCTTGGCAAGATCATCACTCGTTGTCTCAACTTCTGCTTCAATTGATTGAGATTTTTTAACAGTGGATTTCTGAGCTTCTGTTAACTCCTTGCCACTGCAAAGAGTAATGGTGTTTACTTGTTCATTTAAATTCCAGTAGGTGTTTCTCGGTAGAGAACCTTAAGGTATTTGAGTGAGTATTTGTTGACCAATTTAAAGCACTAAATTCTGAATATATGTAGCTTGACTCTGAATACTTATTTCATGCCTATGAAGTATAGCATCTGTTCTTGTCATAAATTGAGTAGTATTGATTGTGAGCTAGGTAAGAGCATATTCTAAAGAAAATTTAGGTTGTTGAGACTGAGTAACGACTGGTGTATTAATCACATTCTAACTATTCTTCCAGGAAAAATTTGGGTGATTTCACCACCCTTGGTTATAAGTGTTAGACACTGGGTTATTCAGCCTGCTGTAATTCTCAACAAAATTAACATGTTCTGATTAAGAAGGAGAAAAATGATTACTAGCTTGACATTTAGTACTAAGATGAGGTCCATTGCACAAATTACAAACTTTCCGTGAAGCATGAATAGCACTAGCATTGGTGGTGAAATAGCTCAATTGCTTGGACAGTGTAGCTACTTGAGTAGTAAGAGTGGTAAAAGCATCGACTTCATGAACTCCATAAATCTTTCTCGGTACGTTATGCTCAATTGGCCATTTATAGGCATTAGCAGCCATTTCTTTGAGCAAAGCATAAGCGTCCTCATATGTTTGAGCATGGGAATGGAGACTCTAAGAGTTGACCAAGACATGTTATGAAACATGTTGAATAGACTAATAACAATTTATTTTGAAGCAAAGCCGTTTATCTAGCTCTAAATCCAATTGTTACACCTTAATGATATTTTCATAATTAACTTAATCCTGAGTTGAATACGCAACTTGACATAGTTAGTTACACTCATTGATACATTAAATGAGTGAGTTTGAATTATCGGACAATACCTCGGTTGTTGGGATCGTGATTCAACTATGTTAGAGTAATGTAATTCACATATATGAAAATTTATGGTTAGATTTTAATATACAACAATATCACCTTATGGTTTATCGATGAATGTGTGAATAATTTAACCTGGCCAGGTACTCGATGAAATGAATCATTGAATAAGACATGGGAAGTTGTATGACACAATTCACTATTATGTTTTTCTTATTCACAATCAATAAAAGAATTAAGGAAACAATAACAATTGGGGTAAAATGGTAATTTTTATGCCGCTCTTATTATGATATTCATGAAGGATAATATGTTAAAATCTTCTGTGGACTGTGAAATAAAAAAAGTTTATTTGTACCAACAGAAAATATAGCGTGTATGAATCGAGAGTTGATTCGACATCGAACATATAGTAGAGTCGTACGATATCAGGATTAATAGGTAAGGAATTTATGGAGATAACACTAAGTATTTGAGTTCTATAGCTTTATTCATGTGGGTCTATTCGATCTCAGGAGTAGCTTAGGACAAGAATGAAAAATAACACCAGTTGGACGAAAAACATGTTTTGGACTAAGGTATATTTTTCGAACTCATATGTGATGGTATTGTCACTTAATTAGTGAAGAGCAAGTAATTAATATTCAAATAATAAATTGGTTATTTTCTAATTATTAGATAATTATTAAATAAAAAATTAATTAATTGATGAAGATCAATTTAATTTATCAATTTACATTGACTCTAGAGAGATATGTAATTTTTAGAAATGGTAAAGATTGGCGAGTGAATTTTTGATAATTTAATATACAGGAGTATATGTACAAATTTCATAATTATTATATAAGGGATGACAATATGGTTGCATCACTAACCCTAACACACTGTGTGATTACACAGAGCTGAGAAAAGAGTTTCTCTCCCTCCTCCCTACTTGCCACCGAAATACATAAGAGGAAGAGAAAAAAATTGATTTTTCCTCCTCAACTATTTTGAGAGCCAACACTCAATTCCTTATCAATATCCAATTTAGATATATTTCTGAATCCTATGAGTGATTGTTGGTGTGAAGGCTGATTCGAGTTTAACAAAGAACGCAAGACGACTAGTAAGATTCCACCAAATAAGAATTTCTCCGATACAAGAAAGACTTAAAATTGTATTTACCTCTTTTGAATACGTTTAACTTAATATGCATAATCGGATGTATGGATTAATATTGAATATGATTAAATTGGTCGATGTAAAAAAAATTGATATTTCTCCCACAAACCGTTCATGGTTTAATGATTTTTTCTCAAATTTTAAAACTTGATCCAACACATGCGCTATATCAACCTCGGACTAAATTTCCCGTGCCACATTGTGTGAAGGGCGGGGATCGTGGAGGGAACTCACCGAAGCCGAAACGGGAAGAGCCACAGCAAAACGCCTCCACCTCCACAGAGGAGGTTCTTCAACCCCTCCTTGGGAATCGGCAGAGTTGGAAGGAACATACTCCTTTTCAATAGCAGGAAGGGGATGAGGAGACACGCGAGGACCTGCCTCCTCCCTTGGCTCGGCAGAATCAATCTTAACGACGGTACTGTTAGGCATTACGAGTGGTGGAGGCATCGGGATCCCCGTTGAACTGGAGGGGTCCATTCTTGAATGAACATTTCTCTCATCCTCCACTATTTCCAGAATTCCGCTTTGGTTAAATATCACAATACGTGTGGCAAGATCTGGATTGTGGGTTCAGATTAGGAAGAACAATATACCAAGGCCATGATACCAGTTTA
This sequence comes from Datisca glomerata, assembly GCA_003255025.1. Classification (NCBI taxonomy): domain Eukaryota; kingdom Viridiplantae; phylum Streptophyta; class Magnoliopsida; order Cucurbitales; family Datiscaceae; genus Datisca; species Datisca glomerata. The sequence goes on from QANY01006745.1 coordinate 5,693, forward strand.
GGCAATTGCGAGAAAGAAATTAATCAGGACACATGACAAGTCAATACGTTCAAGTCGGAGGAACGTTGATCAAGAAATCCAACGGATAAATTTCCTCCAATAACTAAAACAAATCCACACAATTTGAAAAATATCGGGCTATCCCCAAAGCGAACCGAATCTTTCCTAAAACGAGAATATCTCTCAAAATCAAGTCGAAATCCTTAGTTATCAGAATATTCCTCACGATTTTCTTAGTGATTCAATTATGAAAGATATGATATCAGATTCTGTAAAAATCTATAAATAATACCCAATTGTAATATTAATTCATTATTTATTTGTTCATCATCTCTAGTCTCTCAAGTTTTCCGTTATTTTTCGTGTAAGGGAGAAAAAGCCGTTTACAATCCTCATTCAAGTTTACTTAAGATATATGTTCCTCACTATTTTAGTCTAATTCTTCCAATTAAGTCTGACAAATTTGAAATATTGCAACTAATCCTTATGCCATCTCCTCTCCTTCGCGCAGCTTGTCGTCTCCTCTCCTACCCCGCGTCGCTGCTACAGCATCGCTGTCGACAAAAAGTTTAATAGCAAGTGTACTTCGACTTAGACAGAGTTAAGTTATAGGTGGGGTGATTTTCTTATTAATAAAGCTTGGGGGTACGTGTAATAGTTTAACCCAAAATTTATGTGTTATTTGTCTACATGACAAAGTTCAGGTAAGTTACATTTAACTTTAATTCGTTCAAGCATCGTTCACGATTTACTAGAAATAGTGATTTTAGCTTCATCACTTTAGATTCATCAACATGTTGAGATATTACCACTGATTAATGTGTCACATTCTTTTAGATGAATCAATTGTAACTGTAAAAAAAAAATTCTCACACTAAAAAAATGAGGAATTGAATTAATTAAAGAGATAGAGAATCGAAAATAACATGAGACTAATTACTTGATTGCATATTGAATGTTTTTTGGGTTACGATTAGCCTCTATTTATAGACCTTTAATTGATTACACAAAATCTGAATTGGTTTATTTTTTTTTTACTAAAAACGAGATCAACAAAATACTCGTCTGAAACCTAATTTATCAGCATTAACAACCAGAACAATCTCATCCATCTGATTGAATCAATGATCTTAATCGATCTCTTTGAATTGGTGACATTGGTAAGCCATGTGCTTTTGCCCGATTGGTCCCCTCTTGATGACGTGACTGAGAAAAGAATTTATGCCTGTTCATTTGCCCATATTGTATTTGGCATAAAAATGAACCCGATATATAATATAATAGAGAAACCCATTGAAAACGGCACCGTCTCTTCTCTTCATGAAAACGGATTAACCATAACTCATTTTTTCAATTTCGTGATGCTTGACATCTTTTCACGCCTGAGTGACTGAAAAGATTTACTTTCCGTTTTCGAGGTCTTCTTAACGTCCATTCACGCTTCTCAAAATGCATTTTTAACCGTTCGTTTCTTCGAGGGAGTTTGTTATGACTACTCGTGTTCTTTCGTATATACAAACATTCTAGATTGAGCTTGGCGCTTCGTTTCCCGTAAGACTCATCCACGTGCCCGGATATCCATCAATTCACACGTCGCATATGTTCATATTTTCAGCCTTGGTTCACGTCCCTAGCTTTTCACCTTTTTCCAATTCCATTTTAATTTCCCATTCACGCCCGCGTCTATATAACCCCCGAGGATTCCTTTATTCCGCTACTATATCATCTTCTTCTCCTTAAGTTATTCTTCTCTGTCTATCCTCTACATCTTTTTACCTTCTTTTCTGTAGAAATGGCCAAACCAGTATTTTCTCCTTTTATCCCTAGGGTTAGAAATCCCAATGAGTTTGAGGAGTTTAAGAGAGTCTATGCACACGCTTACCCCTCAAAGTTCATTATGCTTTAGCAGAAGAGATAGCTATGGTCATGCCATGTAGGCCACTCATAGTGACCACTTTCTATCCGATGTATATAGCTTTAGGGTTTAGATTTCCAATGTCACCACTTTTTCAAGAGTTTTTCAATCACTGCAACCTTGCCCCATCCTAATTCACACCTAACACATATAAGGTTATTCTTTGTTTTGAATCGATGAATAGACTATTTGACTTGAACTTAGGGTTTACTGAGTTTCGGATGACTTATCTGGTTAAGTCAAGAGGGGGGGACTACTTCGTCTTTCCCAGGAACGATAACATAGGAGGGTTAATTAGAAATCACCCAACAAGAGCCAAAGAATGAGATTCGCGATGTTCTTTTGATCTGGTGAGAATGGGGCGGTAAAGGCCGTTGGGTAGTTCATTGGCTATGAGGGACCTTTTGTAAGTTGAAACGCCTGAGCCTCGTTCTCCTCTTTTCTCACCCTTTTTTTATGCATCTTTTTTTCCTCTTATGCTGCTTACCTTTACTTTGGTTTTCTTTTAGATGATCCAACAAAAAACCCTTCTTCAACAGGCAGAACGTTGATAGGGTCAGCGCCGCATATCACGCCCCTATCAGAGATTGGAACTCCCTTTTGGATTCGTCTTGAAGGCTTGTTCGCGAGGCCCCTCCTGTTTTTCCCATGTATATTCCTATTCCGCGCTCCGTTCCCATGAGGAAGAGTCTTCCCTTGAAGACTTTGTAATTGCTTCAGAGTAATCATCTGACAGCGGAATCACATTGATCACCTGCTACGAAGAGATGAGAGGACTTTACACAATGGCAAGCAGCAGGAACGTCCGCCAACGTATTGGTGACTCTTCGACCTTCCGAGCAACCCTACCTTATGTTTCTCAGGAAACAATACATTCCGTTATGCCATCTTCTTTAACCCTCCTCCTCATGTTTTCATTATTTTGGATACGGTCCCCTAGTCCTCTCTGGCAAGGAGGGTTGTGACTAGGAAAGAACCGATAGTGGATGAAGAAACTTGGATCCCCAAGCTTATGGAAACCCCCAGCTCCCATCTTTTTTCAATTTTCTCGATGATTCGTTGTCATCTCACATCCTGATTCATCAGATTCTTCCTGAGCAGGACTTGTCTGTTACGAGGCAGACTGACATCGAATCCATCCAAACTGCGATGAGTCTTGATCTTGCCTAAGTAAGTAATTCGTTCTTATCACTCGTACTTAATAATATTTTTCACTTCTTCAAATTTTCATTCTCATCTTGTTCTTTCTCATGTAGGCCATTGTTCATTACAATGTCCTTTTGGAATATATCACTAAAGCCCGGGCTATGGGAAATATTTTTCGAGAATGAGATGAAGGTCGGGCTTGGGTAATGGAACTTCTGACTAAAGTTGAGGCTTGGCAAACGAAGATTAAAGCATTGAGGCATTCTTAAATGGAGCTACTAAGCAAATGGAAGAAATTGAAGTTTTTAAGGTTGAAAAATGTTGTCGTCGAGAAGGAGTATGCCTTGTGGGAGAAAGAGCTTGAAGCCGATAAGTTTTATCAAGCAGAATTTGATGCAACGTAAGCTGAAGTTTATATATTAGGCTACCGTGACGACATGCGTCAAAAACCTCCCCGCCGTACTCTTATCGATGAAGTCACTTCTCCTCCCGCTGGGCCAACTCTCAAGCAGTAGAAAACTCGACGCATGTTCCTATTATAATTCCCTCAACTAAATCCACGACTGACGCTATGACTGTTTCCCCTCTTATCAAATAGTTTACTTTTTCGTAATTTCTATTTTTGCATTTCTTTTTCTTATAGTTTTCCTTTTCATTGTAATTTTCCAACATCATCAACGGAAAGAAATTTACCTTCTAACTCCTCGATTTTTTATTTTCCCGTTCTCGTGTACTTTGTGAATTTTACACTCATAGGTTTTCTAAGGCATACTGAATTCCTCTTAAGGACCATTTATCTGTTGAGCATTGGTCCCTTTTGAGATTTAAGCTTTTCGCAAAACTTAGAAACACCATTATGTCTGCTCAATTGCTCCCGAAGAGTTCTTTAGCATTTTTTGAGTTGTATCCGTTGTCTATATTTTAGCAGTTCTTCGATTCATTAGCCAAGTAACTTTCTATTTTGAAACTTCTAGTTTCCTTTTGAGAACAATGTTCGTTAAACAACCATTCCAAATGACTTGAGTTTTTTTTCAAAGCTCAAGGGTCCTATGATTTCCTTCTGAGAATGGTGTTCGCTGAACATATGTTCCTAATAACTTAAGTTTTTTCAAAGCTCAGGGGCCTTATAGTTTCTTTCAGAAAACGGTTTTTGCTGAACATCCATTCCTAATGACTTGAGTTTTTTTTCAAGCTTAGGGGCCCTATGATTTTCTTCTGAGAACGCTGTTTGCTGAACATTCGTTTCCAAGGACTTGAGCTTTTTTTAAAGCTCAAGGGCCCTAAAGATTATTCCAACATGAAAAGAAAGTTAACACCAAGTTTTACATGGAAAATCCTTAACGAAAAAAAACCACGGGATAATGTAATTCTCATTATAAAATAGGGAAGTCATACATAGTACTTGTGCAAATGAAAAGCATTCTAGGGCTTGGGTAATTCATTTTCCTAACTATTCATCAGATGATAAGATCCATTTCCTCCAACTGCTTTAATGATGAACGACCCTTCCTAATTCGATCCCAACTTGCCTTCATTTACTTGGAATACCCTTTTGAGCACGAGGTTCCCAATTTGATTTTGCCGCTTTCTCACCCATTTTTAGAAATATTTCCTTCTCTTTTGATTATAGGCAGCCAATCTCATTAGCGTTACCTCTCACTTCTCTTCCAATATATTAAGGGTTTTTATCATCCACTCCGTATTTATAACTTCATCTACGGTAGATTTCACCGTGGGGGACCTAATTTCAACTGGTATAACGGCTTCTGCTCTGTATGCTAGGGTGAAAGGCGTTTCACCTGTGAGTTCCCGTAGTGTAGTTATGTAGGCCCAAAGAACTGATGGTAACTCTTCAACCCATCTCCTTTTCGTAGATTCTAATGACTTTTTTAAACTATCAAGAATCATTGTGTTTGACCATTCCGCTTACCTTTTGCCTTAGGGATAATAGGGTAGTGACAATTTGTTCCTTATACGGAGTCCTTAAAAAAAATCTTCGCCCGACTCCTAGTGAACAAAAGTCCGTTGTCAGAGACCAGCGTTTTGAGAACTCTGTATCTGCAAACAATATTTTTCCATAGAAACTGTTTCACTTTTTCTTCCCTTACTCTTGATAAAGCCGCTGCTTCAGTCCACTTGGTTAAGTAATCAATTACCACTAGTAAAAACTTCTTCTGTGCGGGAGCCATTGGGAGTAGCCCAATATCAATCCCTCCTTGCATGAACGACCATGGACTTACAAATGTTTGCAATTTTTACAGGGATATTCTTAGAACGGGAGCATACCATTGACATTTATCGTATCTCTACATGAAATTTGTCTTCATAAGTAGTGTCTTAATTTCCTCTCGGCAATCTTCAATGCTAGCACCAATTTCTCCATTTTCTTGTATCTAATTTCTGCAGCCATAAGGCACTTGCTAACAAAGTAAATGGGTCTTTTTTGTCTGCCATTAGATGTGACCAACACCGCACTGAATGTCATTTTAAAACTGCGAGATAAAGAAAAAGCTCTTCGTCAGGTAGTGGTTTAAACATTAGCGATGGAGAGGCCATATATTATTTAAGCTTTTGCAATGCTTCTTCACATTCTTCGTCCCATTACTGTCCTTAACTCTTCTTTAGTTTGACGAAAAATGGTCTGCGTTTATCAGTTGATCTTACTAAGAATCTGTTTCGTGTAACTAATTTTCCCGTTAAGCTTTGAATTTCTTTCTTCATCTACGTGATTTAATTTCCATGATCACCTTGACTTGATTTGGGCTAACTTCAATCCCTCTGTTGTTGACAAGGTTCCCTAGAAACTATCTCGCTGCTGCTCTGAAGGTGCATTTTTCTGGATTCAGCTTCATGTTACTTTTTACTCAAAGCAAGAAATGCTTCCTTCATATTTCAAATGTGATCCGTCCTCTTTTCCGCTTTAACAAGCATGTCATCAACATAAACATCCATTGCCTTCTCGATTTGACTTTAAAAAAATTTAGTAACCGATCTTTGATAGGTTGCCCTTGTATTTTCTAAACCAAATGACACTACAGTGTAGTAAAATATTCCACAATCGGTAATAAAAGATGTTTTTTCTTGATCAGATTAGAACATTTTTACCTGATTTTAACCGGAGTATGCATCCATAAAACTTAGGAGTTCGTGGCCTGATGTTGCGTCAACCATCTGATCAATCCTTGGCAAGTTTTATCCAATTTGTGAAATCCATACAAATTCTCCATTTTCTGTTCTTCTTCCTCACCATCACCACGTTTACCAGCTACTCCAGGTAGCTGACCTCTCTGATGAACCCATCGTCTAGCAATTTTTCTACTTCTTCTTTTATTGTGGTTTTTCTTTCAAGCCCAAAGGACCATTTTTTCCGTTTCAGAAGTTTCACAAAAGGATCATCATTCAATCTATGAAAAAATAGTTTTTCATAGATACCTAGCATTTCCACAGCCGTAATGGCAAAGATGTCAAAGTTCTCTTTGTGAAATTTTGTGAGTTCAATTTTCTCCAATTCAGTCAATTCCGCTCCTATCTTCGTCGCCTTTCCATTTCTAATGTCAACAGATTCGATTTTTCTCGTGGCCTCATATCTTCGATTGCTCTCGACTGGTTCATCTTCTTTTAGTTGCTATTTTTCAGTTAAATTTTCCCATTACAGAGAACAAGTGCATCTCTCTTTTTGTGGAGTCAAGTGTCATCACATCGCAACAACGGGTTACCGCCTCGTCTCCTCTAATAGTCCGCACACCCTGTAGTGATGGATACTTCAACGTCTGATAGTATGTAGATGAGACAACTTTCAATTTGTGGATCCACGTTCTTCCCAGTATAGAGGTTTAAGGCGACGGCGTATCAATTATCATAAAGTCCGTGATGTGGTTAAATGGTTCAGCATGCACGGGAAGTGGCAAAATTTCCTTTAAGTATGTTATGGTTCTGTTGAAGCCAATGAGTGGTTGCCCTGCACGACTAAGTTTCAGTGCGTCTATCGCCATCTTCTTAAGTGTTGAACGGTGGAGTATGTTAATGGCACTCCCGTTGTCTATGAGAACCCTCCGCAGTAAACAATTTCTGATTTGAATGGTGATTACTAGCGCATCATCATGTCCGTCATACCATTTGTTACTTTCATAAGAAATGATCGGCACGTCATTGTTTGCATCTTTTAGCTCATCATCCATTTAGAGAGTTGGTTTTTTGCAGTAGATATTTCTTTCTTTTCTCTAGGTGCCTTCGAATTCCATCAGAGCAACAATCATATCTATGATCCTCAACGGTTCTTTCTCCTTGGGGCGCTCTTCACTTCTGTCCTTTCTTGGTTGCTCTTTACTAACAACAAAATCTTGCAAATATCCATCTTGCACGAGTTTCTCAATATAATACTTCAACTGATAACAATCTTTGGTGTAGTGCCTGGCTCTTTGATGATATGAGAAAAATTTATCTGTATCTCTTTCATTCGACTCTCTAAAGAGCGGGTCTGGTCTCTTCAGCTAAGGCTTGTTTTTTATGGTCTCAAGAATTTGATTGACTGGAATAGTCAAGGGAGTGTAGACTTTCTCCCTTCGGTGGATCCAATTATCCGTTCTTAAGCTTCCTCCGCTTTATCATTGATTGGAGTTTCATTGCTCCGTCAACTTCTGCATGCTCATCTATTCTTCCGCTAGGGTTATGTACGTCTGCGCCCTGAGGAAAGTTTCTCCCATCGTGAGCGGCTTATTTTTGGATAGATCTTCGAGTAGATGTGAGTCTGGGTCCAACCCTCGTATGAACGCTAGCTTTGCCACTCGGTCGTCACAATTTTCTACCTTCCTCATCTCATCCTTGAAGCGGTAAGTGTAATCTCGTAAAGATTCACCCTTCTTTATCACGATTGTTAAAAAATACTATGAGTCTTCCATGACCATCCGGTAGGTGTAATATTGTTCCATAGACATCGAGGACATTTTAGCAAAATTATCAATTGAGCACGAAGATAAAGAATGATGCCACTTTAATTCATTGCCGTCTAGACTTATTGGGAATATTCTACACATTAACTCATCTTCATGCTGGTATAAGGACATTGCTTGTCTGAAACGACGCACGTGATCAATATGAACTGTTTTCCCTTTATAGTACTTGAACTTTGGGGAAGCGAACTTATTTGGTACATGAGCCGCTAAGATTTCCAGACACAATGGGAATCGATTCAGGGTCTCCAGATTTGTTATACCTGTGATGCCCAACTTTCTCATTTCTATCATCTTTTTCTCCATCATCTTCTCAATTGCTCGTTTCGTCATCAGCTCCGCATGACCGTTTTCCCCTGCAGCCTCTTTCTCGTATTCGTGTGAATTAACTACCGGTTCATCACCAGTGATGTTTTGGCTGGCTCTCGGGTTTGGCTGTCTGGCATCCTTATCTTTCCATTCTCCATCTTGAAATACTCATAAATAGTTTTTACACCCTACTTTATGGACATAATTCCAACATTCTCTCACTTGGACTAAAGTAGGCATGCACAATATCGTATCCCCATGCCCTCCACATGACATCAAAGACTTTATTGCTTAAATTCTTCGTGAATGGATCTGTCAGATTACTGACCGTCTATGTGCGTGTTACTACAACATCTCCACACTGAACAATATCTTTTATCATGTGATACTTTCACTCTATGTGTTTATATCTCTTTGGCTCATTGGTTCATTCAAATTCGCTACAGCCTCATTGTTATCACAATAAAATTTCATGGGCCTGCCAGCTCCACGAACAATTCCGGAGTCTTCAAAAACTTTTGAAGCCATACAGCCTCCTTTACAACTTTACAACCTGCCACATATTCATCTTCCATGATAGAATCAGCAATGCAAGATTGCTTGATACATCTTTATACAACTGTTCCACCGTTAAGGTTGAACAACGATTCTGAAGTGGACCTCTTAGAATTCTTATCTGCTTGGAAGTCAGAATCAGTATACCTCGTCATATTTATGTAGTACCTGAATACACAATCATGTATTTCCCCATTCTCTTAAGATACTTAAGCATATGTTTGATGACATTCCAATGCTCAATTCTATGATTAGATTGGAAATGACTTACCATGCCCAGGAGATAACAAATGTATGGCCTAGTGCAAAGCATCGCATACATGAGACTTCATACGGCTGAGGCATAGGGAATCTTTCTCATGCCTTCCTCATCTTCTTGAGATGTCTTGGGAGACTGCTCCTTGGTAAGGCTGACTCCATGCCTTAGGGGAGGATATCCCTTCTTCGAGTCTTGCATACTGAAGCGATCCATCACCTTATAAATATAAGATGTTTGAGACAATGTCAATTATTCGTTCTTCCGATCTCGAAAGATCTGTATACCTAACACAAAGTTAGCTTCTCCAAGATCCTTTTATCAAATTGCTTTGCAAGCCAAATCTTGAAATTATATAGTTTTTCTACATCATTCTGAATGAGTAGAATACCGTCGACGTATAAGACTAGAAAAATCACCTTCCATTCATGTATAAGCTTATAAACAAAGGGTTCATCCACTAACTGTTTAAGACTAAAGTTCTTAATAGTTTCATCAAATATGATATTTTACGATCGGGACGCTTGCTCAAGTTCATAAATGGACTTCAGCAGTTCGCAAACTTTACCCTTTTGGCCTTTCTCCATGAACCAATCCGGTTGAGCCATATAAATATGCTCTTCAAGCTTTCCATTCAGAAAACCAGTCTTGACGTCCATCTACCAGATTTTATAATCGAGGGCAACACCAATGAACATGAGGATTCGGTTGGAGTTAACCATGGCTCTGACGAGAAGGTCTCCTCATAGTCTATACCTTCCTTTTGGGTGTAACCATTGGCTACTAGACTAGCTTTGAATGTCTCCAGATTCCCATCTATACCTCTCTTTTTCTTATAGATCCATTTACACCCTATAGGTTTTACCCCTTCAAGAGGATCTACAAGTTTCCAGACTCTCTTCGAGTACATCGAATGTATCTCAATGTCCATGGCTTATTTTTATAGGTTTGCTTCAGGATTAGCCATGTCCTGTGAGTAGGAAACAAGTTCATCATGATCCTTATCTGAGACTCATGTTAAGGCATCTCCATAAGGCATGTTCATGTGGTTCTTCCATAATTGAATCAGGAACCGTTCCTGATTGGGGAGTCAGTGTCCTTCCACTCAATACTTCCTCTAGCATAAGTGCTTCTCGGCTTCACACTTCTTATACAGTATTCTTCAAGAAAACGTGCATTCATGCTAACAAATGTTTTCTTATGAGTCGGACTATAAAAGACATACTCCTTCGATCCTTTGGGATATCCTACAAACATGTATAATTTTGATCGACTAGCCAACTTGCCTTTCTTTTGTTTCAGAACTTGTGCTGGGCACCCCCTTTATGGTGCACATAATATTTTAACGTATTACCCTTCATGAATAGCAATAACAAGAGCGAGATGTAAAGTTACCTTTTTACCACTCTTGTAATTATTTTCTTAACTCATTTATTGACTGTGAATAAGAAAGACATAATAGTGAATTATCTCGTAAAACTCACAATTTCTTATTCAATGATTCATTTTATCGAGTACATAGCCAGGTTAATTTATTCACACACCCATCGATAAAACATATGGTGATATTGTTGGATTTTGCAATCTAACCACGAATTTCCTTTTTTGTGAACAACGCAACTCCAACAAAGTTGAATCACGATCCCAACAGCCGAAGTATTGTTCGGCAATTCAAACTCACTCCTTTGCCATATTAAAGATCGAACTAACTAGGTAAAGTTTCATATTCACCTCAGAATTAAAATAATTACAAAAATACCCTTATAGTGTAACAATTAGATCTAAAGCTAGATAAATGGATTTGCTCCAAACTAATTTGTTACTGGTCTATTCTACATGTTTCATAACATGTCTAGGTCAAATATTAGAGTCTCCATTCATATGACCCAAGACCGACATCCTTTGGTTCAATCTAACAGTCATAATCAGACTTGATTTTCCAGTCGATCCTAAGACTGCGAATAACGTTCTGAACTATTTCAGAAGAGTTTATGTGCAAGACCCCCTGTCTTTACTCTTCTTACAGTTACAATTGTTTGAAGACTTAAGTAAATTATAAACACACTTTAATTAGTATAAAAAATTTCATTCATTCATTAAACTCATAAATACAAAGTGTCTCCGATCATGGTGGAAAGTATTTGCGAGGAGAGTTTAAAGACTTTCTTAAGGAAGAAGGTATTATTTGTCAGCTTACAATATCTGGCATTCCATAATGGAATGGTGTGTCAGAGAGAAGAAATCGAACCGCGATGGATATGGTTAGATCCGTGATGAGTTACTCATCCCTCTCAGATTAATTCTAGGAATATGCCTTAGAAATAGTAGCATACATTTTGAACTAAGTTTTGTCAAAGACGGTGCGTGGCACGCCATATGGAACATGGAATGGATGAAAGTCATCCGCTAACAACTTTAGAATAAAGGGGTGCCCAGCACATGTTCTGAAACAGAAGAAAGGCAAGTTGGCTAGTCGATCAAAATTAGACGTGTTTGTAGGATATCCCAAAAGATCGAAGGGGTATGTCTTTTATAGTCTGACTCACAAGAAAATATTCGTTAGCATGAATGCACGTTTTTTTGAAGAAGACTATACAAGAAGTGTGAAGCCGAGAGGCACTTATGCTAGATGAAGTATTGAATGGAAGGACAGTGACTCCCCAATCAGGAACTGTTCTTGATTCAATAATGGAAGAACCACAACTTGGGCTAGAGCCTATGGAGCCTCGACATAGTGAGGGGGTTCTGGGACAGCCTGACGGGAACATGCCTTATGGAGATGCCTTAACATGAGTCTCAGATAAGGATCATGATGAACTTGTTTCCTACTCACAGGACATGGCTAATCCTGAAGCAAACCTATGAAAATAAGCCATGGACATTGAGATACATTCGATGTACTCGAAGAGAGTCTGGAAACTTGTAGATCCTCTTGAAGGGGTAAAACCTATAGGGTGTAAATGGATCTATAAGAAAAAGAGAGGTATAGATGGGAATCTGGAGACATTCAAAGCTAGTCTAGTAGCCAATGGTTACACCCAAAAGGAAGGTATAGACTATGAGGAGACCTTCTCGTCAGAGCCATGGTTAACTCCAACCGAATCCTCATGTTCATTGGTGTTGCCCTCGAGCAAGCGTCCCGATCATAAAATATCATATTTGATGAAACTATTAAGAACTTTAGTTTTGAACAGTTAGTGGATGAATGGAAGAAGATTATGCATGAATGGAAGAAGATTCGTGGTTCCACCCATGTCAAAAGCTATGCCCTACGGAAGTTGACAAGCACGTGCCAGGATCCGTCTGTTATAGTAATTCTAGAGCTACGCAGTTCGTGTTTTTTGGACTCTAAACTAGATTGTGGTAGGTAAACTCTATCGTACCCATAGGTCGCTAAATAAGTTTCGATTTGATAACTTACGGGCCAGATGGTTCCACATATATAAAAAGTTATGCCTTACGAAAGTTGACATGCACGTGGCACGATCCGTCAGTTAAAGTAATTCTAAAGCTGCATAGTTCGTATTTTTTGGACTTGAAACTAGGCTATGGCGGCAAAACCATGTCACACCTGTAGGTCTCTGAATAATCTTTGCCACGATCTGTCTGTTACACTAATTCTAAAGATGCACAGTCCTTGTTTTTTGGACTTGAAACTGGGCCGTGACGGATAAACCTTATCGTACCTATAGGTCTCTAAATAAGCTTCGATTTGATAAATTATGGGCCACATGGTTCCTTCCATGTCAATTTAGTGTTTTGGGTTTTAGGGTTTAGCGTTTAGGATTTGAGGGTTTAGGGTTTTAGGGTTTGGAGTTTAGGGTTTTTGGGGTTTAGGTTTTGTGTTTTGTAGGGTTTAAAGTTTAAGTTTTAAGGTTTAGGGTTTAGGGTTTAGGGTTTAGGGTTTTAGGGTTTAGGGTTTTAGGGTTTAAGATTTATGATTTAATGTTTAGGGTTTTTAGGGTTTTAGGGTTTATGGTTCTGGGCTTAGGGTTTTAGGTTTTAGGATTTTAGATTTTAGGGTTTAGGGTTTAGGGTTGTTTAGGGTTAGAGGTTTAGTGTTTTAATGTTTATGGTCTTGGGAGTTGGCTTTAGGGTTTAACGATACATATACGTGGACGATATTCTACTCATTCAGAATGATGTAGGAAAACTGTCTAATTTCAAGATTTGGCTTCAAAGCAATTTGATAAAAGGATCTTGGAGAAGCTGACTTTGTGTTAGGTATTCAGATCTTTCGAGATCGGAAGAATAAATAATTGACACAGTCTCAAGCATCTTATATTTATAAGGTGATAGATCGCTTCAGTATGCAAGACTCAAAGAAGGGATATCCTCCCCTAAGGCATGGAGTCAGCCTCTCTAAGGAGCAGTCTCTCAAGACTCCTCAAGAAGAGGAGGCAGACATGAGAAAAATTTCCTATGCTTCAGCCGTAGGAAGTCTCATGTATGCGATGCTTTGCACTCGGCCATATATTTGTTATGTCGTGGGCATGATGAGTCATTTACAATCTAATCATTGAATTGAGCATTGGAATGTCGTCAAACATATCCTTAAGTATCTTAAGAGAACGAGAAAATACATGATTGTGTATTCAGGTACTAACCTGAATATGATGAGGTATACTGATTCTGACTTTCAAGCAGATAAGAATTCTAAGAGGTCCACTTCAGAATCGTTATTCATCCTCAACGGTGGAACAGTTGTATAGAGATGTATCAAGAAATCTCGCATTGCTGATTCTATCATGGAAGCTGAATATGTGGCAGGTTGTAAAGTTGTAAAGGAGGCTATATGGCTTCAAAAGTTCTTGAACACTCTGGAAGTTGTTCATGGAGCTAGCAGGCCCATGAAATTTTATTGTGATAACATTAAGGCTGTAGCGAATTTGAATGAACCAATAAGCCACAGAGATCCAAACACATAGAGCAAAAGTATCACATGATAAAAGATATTGTTCAGTGTGGAGATGTTGTAGTAACACACACATAGACAGTCAGCAATCTGGTAGATCCATTCACGAAGACTTTAAGCAGTAAAGTCTTTGATGTCATGTGGAGGGCATGGGGATACGAGATTTTACATGCCTACTTTAGTTCAAGTGAGAGAATGTTAGAATTATGTCTATAAAGTAGGGTGTAAAAACTATTTATGAGTATTTAATTATTTCTCAGACACTTTGTATTTATGAGTTTAATGAATGAATGAAAGTTTTTATACTAATTAAAACGTGTTTATAATTTACTCAAGTCTTGAAACAATTGTAACCGTAAGAAGAGTAAAGATAGAACGGTCTTACATACAAACTCTTCTGAAGTAGTTCAGAACGTTATTCGCAGTCTTAGGATCGACTGGAAAATCGAGTCTGATTATGACTGTTAGATTGAACCAAAGAATTTTGATCTCAGGGCATATGAATGGAGACTCTAATGGTTGACCTAGACATGTTATGAAACACGTTGCATAGACCAGTAACAAATTAGTTTGGAGCAAATCCATTTATCTAGCTTTAGATCTAATTGTTACACTATAAGGGTATTTTTGTAATTATCTTAATTCTGAGGTGAATATGAAACTTGACCTAGTTAGTTCGATCTTTAATATGGCAAAGGAGTGAGTTTGAATTGCCGAACAATACTTCGGCTGTTGGGATCGTGATTCAACTTTGTTGGAGTTGCGTTGTTCACAGAAATATAAATTCGTGGTTAGATTGCAAAATCCAACAATATCACCATATGTTTTATCGATAAGTGTGTGAATAAATTAACCTGGCTATGTACTCGATAAAATGAATCATTGAATAAGAAATTGTGAGTTTTACGAGACAATTCACTATTATGTCTTTCTTATTCACAGTCAATAAATAAGTTAAGAAATAATTACATGAGTGGTAAAATGGTAATTTTACATCTCCTTTGTTATTGATATTCATGAAAGGTAACATGTTAAAATATTATGTGGACCGTAAAATAAAAGAGCTTATTTACACCAACAGAAAATGTAGCGCAGATGAATTCAGCATTGAACCTATAGTGAAATCGTATTATGTCAAGATTAAATAGGTCAAAAATTTATAGAGCTAATTATACCAGGTATTTGAGTTATATAACTTTATTCATGTGGTTACATTTAGTCTTAGTAGTAGCTCATGTGGCCAGGAATAGAAGAAACAAACATCAGTTAGACCAAAATATGTTTTGGGCCAATGTATATTTCCTAAACCCAGAGTGATGGGTGTTGTCACTTAATTAGTTAAGAGAAATTAATTAATTTAGACACAACATTGACTCTAGGGAAATGTGAAAATTTTCAGCAATGGCTAATAATATAGGGGTGATTTTTTTTTTGCAATTTTGCATATAAGGGTATATGTGTAAATTTCATAAATTATTATATAAGAGATGACATTAGGGTAGCCTTCGTAAGTGTATTGACACAACTCTAATCACACAGCAGAAAAAAGTTTCTCTCTCCTCCTACTGTTGCCGCTGAATTCATAGAGGAAGAAAATAAATTTTCCTTTCTCAATTGTTTTGAGAGCCTACACTCAGTTCCTAAAAACATCATCTATAGATATACTTTTAATTTCAATGAGTGGTTGTTGGTGCGAAGACTAATTAAAATTCTTAGATTTGTAGATTGAAGAATGAGAAGCATTTAATAAAGATTTCACCAATTCAGAAAGTCTCCGTTACAATGAAAATGTATAAATTATTTCTACCTCCTTTCTAAATATGTCAAATCTGAATATGCATGATCTGTAGTTTGGTTTAAATGTTTAATACAATTAAAATATTTCAGAAAGATTTTTTTTTATTCCACCCGCGAACAATTCGTGATTCAAAGATATTTTCTTTAAATTTTGAAACCCGATCCAAAATGGGATCCATCTCCAATACCTTTGATCGCCCGATGACTTCTTCAACTGTCTTTTCTTTAGTGTATGGTGTGGCATCCTTAGTGATAGGCTCATTCAGTAAAGCACACATGCGTTCTTGTAACATCATAATGAGCTAAATTCAAGGTAATTATATTTATCAATCATAAAGTATTGAAAACGTATCCAGCAAAATCTAATTCAATGTTGATAACCCCTCCCCCCCAAAAAAAAAAATTTAAAACTAGCACTATTATCTTTAGATAAGGAGCATCAATCAGAAAGTATTCAAAAATCATCTAGCGCGTTCATATACAAAGTGATACGCACCCCACCCCCCACCCCCCGACACCCACACACACTAAAACTAACAATATTAGTAGTCAATGAGCATAAATCAGAAAGTATTTAAAAAAAACCTAGCACGCTCAAATATAAAGTGATAACCCTTCACCCCCCCACACATTGAAACTAACACTATTATCTTAGACAATGAGTATCAATAAGAAAGTATTCAAAAAATATCTAACATATTTTGATACAAAGTGATATCCCCCACACATAAACTAACACTATTAACTTAGACAATGAGCATCAATAAGAAAGTATTCAAAAAGAACCTAGCACGTTCAAATACAAAGTGATAATCCCCCTTACACATACATTGAAACTAACACTATTATCTTAAATAATGAGTATCAATCAGAAAGTATTCAAAATGAATCTAGCACGCTCAAATACAAAGTAAAAACCTCTCCCCCCATACACACACATTGAAAATAACACTATTATCTTTGACAATGAGCATCAATCAGAAAGTATTAAAAAATAGCTAACAAAATTTGATACAAAGTGATACCCCCCCCACACACACAAAAAAAAATATTACCTAAGACAATGAGCATCAATAAGAAAGTAATCAAAAAAACATTTTAGAAGGATTACTCACATATCTTTTTTGAGCCGTATCATTCTGCCAACCTTTTTTAACACTGAAATACGTGATGTAAAATATTTCAATTCTAGTAGGTGCTACCCCAGTTGAAGTTTCCTATCCAAAATGTAACAAAAGTTGAGTCGTTAATTATTATATACTAAATATTATTAAGAGTACTAAAATAATATTTTGATTCACCTCACAAAATCGATGATAAAAAAATATACATTCCCTCCATCATGATTGTATGGAAGGTTTTGACAGTTTTGAGCATTGGTTTTTTAGCATGCCTATAATAAATGAGCTTTATGATTGAATAATTAGTCAAACG
This sequence comes from Datisca glomerata, assembly GCA_003255025.1. Lineage (NCBI taxonomy): Eukaryota > Viridiplantae > Streptophyta > Magnoliopsida > Cucurbitales > Datiscaceae > Datisca > Datisca glomerata. The sequence continues at coordinate 22,969 of QANY01006745.1, forward strand.
CTCAAACTGAAAAATCTAATTGTTAAACCTATAAGGGTATTTTCATAATTACCTTAATCTTGATGTGAATACGAAACTTGATTAGTTAGTTACAATCTTTGATATGCCAAAGGAGTGAGCTTGAATTTCTGGGCAATACCTCGTTAGGATCGTGATTTAACTATGTTGGAGTTGCGTGATTCACAGATATGAAAATTCGTGGCTAGATTGCAAATGCAACAATATCACCTTATGCTTTATTGATGTGTGTGTGAATAAATCAACTTGGCTAAGCATTCAATGAAACGAATCATTGAATAAGACATGGTGAACTATGCGAGATAATTCACTGTAATATATTTCTTATTCACAGTTAATAATGAGTTAAGAAAATATTAACTAGAAGGGTAAAATGGTAATTTCAGATCTGATTCTTGTTACTAATATTCACGAGGGATAATACGTTAAAATATTTTGTGGACCGTGAAATAAAAGTGTTTAGCTGTACCAACAGAAAATGTAGCGCGTATGAATTGTGAATTAATTTAGCATCAGGCCTATAGTGGAGTCGTACGATGTCATAATTAAATATGTTAAGAATTTATAGAGATAAATTTGTCGCGTATTTGAGTCCTATAGCTTTATAGCTCATAAGAACATGATTGAAAAAAAATAACACCAGTTGAACCAAAAACGTGTTTTGAACTAAGGTATATTTCCCGAACCCATATGTGATGGGTGTTGTCACTTAAGTAGTGAAAAACAAGTAATTAATGTTCAAATTAATTAATTAGTTATTTTATAATTATTAGATAATTAATAAAAAAAGAAATTATTTAATTAATTAATGGAGATCAATTTAATTAATTAAATTAGATTAATGAATTTGGATACAACATTTACTCTAGGGAAATGTACAATTTTTGGCAATAGCAAAAATTAGGGGGTGGATTTTTGGTAATTTGAAATATAGGGGTATATCTGTAAATTATGTAATTAATATATGAGGGATGGTAATAGGGCTGTATCCCAAACCCTAACACAACGTATGATTATATAGAGCAGAAAAGAGTTTTTCTCCCTCCTGCTGTTTGCCGCCGAAATCCATAGAGGAGAAGGAAAATTTTGATTTTCTTCAACAGTTGTTTTGAGAGCCCACACTCAATTCTTGATCAATATATGATTGTGATATACTTATGGATCCTACGAGTAGTTGTTGGTGTGAAAACTGATTCGAAATATGCCAAAAATGAATAACGCGAGACGACTAATAGGATTCCACTAAATCAGAATATCTCCTATACAAGAAAGGCATACAATTGTTTTTACCTATATTGAATATGTTTAACTTAGTATGCAAATCATATGTATGATTTTAATATTTAATATGATTAAATTAGTTGATGTGAAATTTTTTATTTTCCGCTCACGAACCGTTCATGGTTCATTGATTTTTTCTCAAATTTTTAAAACCCAATCCAACAAATCCAACGTTGGACTTATGAGTAAATAATTATGTGTTGCAGATTTTCAAATAGAGTTAAACCCAATTAAAAGTGATCAACTAAGATTTTGGTATTTTGGGTTTTAATGTAGTTGATAAGATGTGGACATTTTGACGTGTACAGATTTTAGAGTAATTTTTATTTTTAATGATGATCTAAAATAAAAATATCAAAAGATAACATATATGTTATGTCAATATAAGTGGTTATGTTACTTAGGTCACACGATTATGAAAAACTATTATATTCTTCCTAATATCCTATCATTAGAGAGAAAACATAGTGGTTTAATCATATGAGACTCTCTGATAGAGAATCATGTAGATCTGGAGGCCAACCGCTCAGCTCTAAATAACAATCTATCGTCATGGATTTAGGTATGCTTCCGCTTTATTATTGATTTGATTTTTGGTATGTTCAACATGAGATCTTAAGATTTTATACGATGCGGTTTATACGATAAAGATTTTGAAACTAACACTATTCACATCTCTGATCTCTAATTGTACATCTTGTTTTCATGTTTCGATAATTCTTTTTCGTTGTTGGGGGTGATTTCCACTTTTGTTGTGGAGTTTTCTCCTAGTTGTGATCTACCTCTCTTGAGATAAGATCCTTTTAATTTAGTTTTTCCTCCTCTTTCGTGTCATTTTTTTGCTCCATTTTTATAAATCGTCTGGGGTTTTAAGTGACTTCCTAGGTTTATTCTGGAATATTAGCGTTTATGGTTTTGTGTTTCCAATTCAGTCTTTCATCAAAATGATGGGTTTGAAATTAAGCTTAACTAAATATGTTCAACATAGATTCATCAATGGAATATAGATGATTTCTCAAAAGAAAACCCTTGAGTTGATGACTTCTTGTGTAGTTTGGGGGTTAACTCTTTTAATTAACTGTACAATTAATAACTTTTGATATTTCTAATTTGACCCTTCAACAAATTAAAAATATCATTATGATATCTACACATTAATTATATGTTAATTATACCCATCATAAGCCTTAGAGCTTTAGTTTCTTAAATATATCACTTTATCCAAGCACATTCAAATATAGCACAACACATTTAATTTAACCCTACATGTTGAATGTTTTTCAAGACTCTCCAATTGGATCACATATGTAACCTTATAAATGTGTTTAACTTTAGAGCTCCCAAAATTTATTGTCTCAAGCACAAGGTATATCCAAAACAATCTCGTCCATTGACTGTATTGACATAGGATCTTATTACTTTTATTGCATTACCCGACCACGTTACTTTTATTGTAATACTCGACCCTTCATAAATGGACATTTTTATAAAATTAATTTAAAAGATAAATGTGATTTTTAAAATGGATTGTTTGTAATTTTTTTTGTAAAGCTATTTTAACTAGACGATATTATTTTTAAATTTTTTTTTTCAATTTAAAAAACAATTGTTTTATTATTTAATTTTTAAAACCCACAATTCTTTCTTCTATTTCTTCTTTGCTTCTCTTCTTTCTCTGTTCACTCTCTCACCCTTTAACCTATTATTTTTTCTGTAAACGATTTTTCTCGTCCTTCTCAAGATTAAGGGGAAAATGTATTGATGTGCATGAAATTTGTATTAGTGTTAGTGACACATAAAAAAATGCTTGATAATCCCAAAAGATCCTCTAGAGTATCAAGTGTCCTCCTTTATTGAATAGATTAGCTTCATGTATATCTCCCCCATTGCTTGTGTTTAGTTAAAAATAACTAAATAATAATCAAAATATCATATGAGGTCAAGCCTAGGATCACACCCATTCATGGGATCTCCTTTATCCTTTATTTTATATCTGTCACACGCAGCCGTCCATCAATCGCTATCAAATGGGAGTTCCCTGTGGTTCTGAGCCAATTAGCTAGAACCACTTACTAACTTACCAATCTGTCTTATCCAGGTGATGCAGCTTACCCAATTACCCAATCAATCATGACCACTTGACTGTCAGTCTAACCCTCCTTTCTGTTCTGATGTTATGTCCCATCTAGGAGGTAATGATTCCGCGTTCTTGAGATGTCGGTTCCCATTCTGGAGGCGATGATCTCCCATTCTCGAGATGTCGGTTCCCGTTCTAGGGGCGATGATCTCTCATTCTCGAGATGTCAGTTCCTATTCTAGATGCAATGGTCTCTCGTTCTCGAGATGTCAATTCCCGTTCTAGGGCGATGATCTCTCATTCTCGAGACGCCTCATGACTTCAGCTAATAATCCATTTTTGCTTTCTCGACGCTTCTCATGAGTCATGGATGAGTCCCTTTTGTTCCTCCCATTCTCCTACTACAATTCTCTGGCTTGCTTCAGCTCCTGCCTCTGCAACATCTCGTTGTAACCTTGCAATCTGTTCTTTCGTAGTTTGTCATGCGTTACATAACGCTTGGCTATTGCGGTTCTCCATGCTTTGCATTCATGTTAGAATGGCTTGGATCATATCTTGTACTCATGCGAGCTGTGCGGGTTGGTTAATGGGATTGTCGATAGCGTTAGCTCCGTTTCCCATTTCCCATCTCCCCTCAGCATGTGATCTGGTTCGAGACATTTTAGGTTATTATCTTAAGTCGATTCTCAACTCTCAGTGAAAGCACTAAAATTTATATGAAAATTTTCTCACACTAAAAAACAAGGAATTGAATAAATTAAAGAGAGAGAATTGAAAATAATATGAGAGTAATTGCTTGATTGAATATTGAATGCCTTTGAGTTACAGTTAGCCTCTATTTATAGACATTCAATTGATTACACAAAATCATATTTGATTTATCTTTTTCACTAAAAATGAGATCAACAAAATATTCATCTAAAATCTAATTTATCTGCATTAACAACCAGATCAATCTTATATGCCTACTTGAATCAACGGTCTTCATCGATCTATTTGAATTAGCCACATTGGTAAGCCATGTGCTTTTGTCGGATTGGTCCCCCTCTCGATGACGTGGTTGAGAAAGGAATTTATGCATGTTCAGATCCTTGACGCTAAATTAGAGTTCTTTACAAAAGTTTTGAGAGGTCTCTCATAGTTGACACTGGTTGGAACTTAAGAACCAAATTTAGCATAGTGATCAACAATGGCAATTGGGCCTGGCCAGCCACCAACGCCACCTGTTTGAGGGAGATCAAGCTTTCTTCAACTATAATATGACACCTCATACTAGTAGTGACCCTGATAGTGGACTTAAAAAACAACTTCTGATGGAGACCTCTCTGTTGCCTTTGCATATTGTACCCTCAAACAACAAGGGGATAGGGTCTAGTAGTTTCATTTAGTATGGTTTAAATGCAACATCCCTAAACATAGCATCATAACCTGGCTTAGCTGCAAAAACATGTCGACAACCAAGGACAAGCTTGCTAGATGGAGCATTAAAGTATATCATTATAGTGTCTTCTGTATTAATCATAAAGAATCTAGAGACCATAATCTTTTTTACTGTAATTTTTGTCATGAGGTTTGGACGGTTATTGCTTGATCCTTAGGATTGCTTTTAATTCCTTTGTGTATAACCTGTAAAAAGAAAGAAATAATAAGATTTTTTAAGGTAAGTATAGAGATAGAACTACCCTTGTTAGAACTATAGTTAATTCAGTTAGGGACATGCTTTGGACTCAAAGATCCATCCATTTGTCCCATGTTAATAGTATTCTAGTAGGTAAGTGAGACTTGAATCCTCAAATATTAGAGAAACCTCATTGATCCTAGTTTGTGGATTGTTGTTTCTGAAGTAAACAATTTTACTTTTGTAGCTCTTGTTTTACCTATTTACTTTTTACTCATAGAAAAAGAGTAAATTTTCACTGTAAATTTACTCCAATGCCAAAGCGTAAGGTATTTCCCCAGTTAATAAAAAAATATAATAAGAATCTGATCAAGTCATTTAATTAATCATAATTTTCAGAAGAAAATCCATCATAATTTTCATCAAAAGTCTAGTAAAATGAGCAAGCCGCAAGCAGATCATATTTTTATATAACTCATGATTCACGATTTACAATAGTAACGTCATCCATCAAATTTATCATTTTTTTTTCTCTGGGAAATTTTCAACTTCAGAACTTTGGGATGAGAGTCAAACTATATAAAGACCCCTCCCATTTTAAGTAAATTTAATTTAAAATATTCTGCTAGATTATGTTTTAGTAGAATATATTATGTTAAATTATGATTTAGTAATTTTGTATTAAAATTAACATTTGTTAGACTATGGTCTAGCAGAGTAAATTAATAATTTTTTTTACGTGCTAACGACCCTGCTAGGTCATTAGACCATGGTTTAGTAAAAAATATTATGCTAGATCATGTTCTAACAGTTTTGTGTTAAAACTAACAATTACTAGATTATGGTATAGTAGAATATTTTTTGCTAGACCATGATCTAACAGAATAATAAAAATATGAGTTTTAATATCTTTAAAATAATCCAAAATTCATATCATTCAACTTGAGATGAGGTTCTCCATAGGAATTTCCCTTTTCTATTTTGATATGACCAAAGAAATACAAAATCTGCATCATATATGATTGATTGTCATGATTCACGTGGTGGTTGTAATTACCTCAACACTTTATCTGACGTTTTTATTTTATTTATTAGATACTAATTAACAATAATTAATCAGCAGAGAAACAAAAAGAAATCCGAGTTCCAATACCATCTTCTTCAAGTATATATGAACAAGTGTTGTTGTTACCTATCAATGAATAATTTGATTTGTTTCTGATAAATACGTGATTCATGTTTTATCCACATTTGTCTGGCAAGCATCGCATGCATCGGCCTATGCTTCACTTACAACCACGAATCAACCAAATAATGGAAATAAAAATAATGTCAAGTGTTTGAAACAGACAAGTTATTATTGAAAAATAGACATCAGTTAGACGAAACGAATCTTAACCTTTGTGCTTGATTTTTTCTTCTCTAAAACCATTTTTCTAATGATACTTTTCCATTTAATCAAACACCACTTATCTCATAGAAATCTCATAGTTAAGTAATTATCCACGAAAAGGGTGAAACGACTGTTTTTCTTGCACAAGATCACCATTCTGCAATTTTTTTTTGCGCGTCAACTTCCAAATATTATTTAAAAATTAAATATAAAAAATATCAATGATAACCTTGAGAAATATTAATAATTAGTACACATGTATACAATTAAGGGTACCTTGAGAATATTTTAATTAAATATAGTAAATCACTCACCCTTCGAGAATCATGCGGACTATATTATTATTCAACTATGAATTATTAAACAGACACAATCCTAACAGTTATGTAAAGATCCAACGCTTTTTGTCACCTATCCAAAGTTAATTACTATACCTTTTTGCGTCAGAGTCAGTATCTGCTACACGAGTGTGAAATTCAAAAGTTGTTCTTGATCATGCATTTTCCTTTAACAAAATTTCCATATTTACTTTGAAAAAATTTCCTTTTTTTATGAAGAGAAGTTTTGTAAATCCTTTTGACATACATTTTTTCCCCATTGGTTTTGATTAATCAGCATGCTAAACTTTATTAACCGTCCATTGCATAAGTGTTTGTATTGTAAAGCTTCGTCTAATCTGTTTGGCTAGCTAAGAATCTCATGTCTTTGATTATTGTTTTATATTGAACAAGCTATCATTTGCAATTTAGAAGTTTTTAAGTAACCAAATGCACAACGTGATTCACAAGTTTTTCAATATAAATGTATTTAATCTTAAAGAATTATAGGAAAATCTCTTGATATAAATGCATAAACAAATAAAATACATGAAATAAAGAGCTAGCTACTTCAATGTCCACGCAAGTGCAAAAAAGGTCCACACATGATGCAACTTCAATAAATGTTAAGACAAATTTGAATATTTAAGGAAGTATCTACTAATTAAATATTAACAATGTCATTAGGTTTCTATCTGACACTTAGCATGTGAATCACGTTCTTCTCTAGAGATGTCTTTCGTTAATTTTTTACATAATACTTGCTCTATTTTGTCTCCTTTTAAGTTTGGGACAATTTTTCTTTTTTGGTCAAATTACAAATTGAAAGGGATTGGAGAATATTTTATAGCTCAAAAGCACATTCTCATGATATGATTGTGAAAATTTACCTACAGTGTCAACCTACTTTTTTTTAAGATTAGTATCGGATCTCTGGAACATAATTCTCTGACTAATTTCGGGGATGCACAAGTCTTCGTTAAGAGTTTCTCGCAAGCGCACCACGAGTAAATTAAGGGATAAATTCTCAGGTCGATAACTACGAGATAACATGACCCATGATTTAAATCTATGACCTATGGGAATAGACCCCCAAAACTATAGTGACCATTTGCGCTAAGTCTCGTGGTTGTGTCAACCTAACTTAGAGACATTAATAATGACAATTAAATTTAAAAATGAATTATTTGTCCAATTAGATATTGGTGTTTTAAAAGACAACTACGCCATCTACAAATTTAACTCAGTTTCAGGTGATCGCAATCTAACCCTAATACAATCCCATTCTTCTACTCAACACAGAGGAGGAAATACATATGACTGATCTTGTAAAGATATTATCTGATCATCAGCAATGGAAAATATGAATGAGATCTAATAATAATCCATACCAAAATAATAAGTAAAAAAATATTTTAATTCTCGAGCACTCCATCAGAAAGATACCCTCTAATTGCTGGACCAATCTGTAATCTCCAGTTATTGTTATAAATAATATGAACATTATGAAAATATCATATAATGTAATTAAAATGGATTCGGTTTCTCTCCCGATATTTGAGGCAACATTAGATTTGAACTGTCTACATCGATCAGACTGCTCAATTATCTTAAAAACAAAAAAAGCAAAAGTTTTTTTTAGAAATAAATAATTGTGTGGTTCCAAAACAAGTAGGAATTGACTTAAAAAAAACAAGTAGAAGTTTCATAAACTTTCACAACCTCTCCCTAATGAGGCTAGCAGTTGGGTGCGGTCTATATATAAGGTAGGAAACCAACTCTACTTCATTTCATTGGTCTGTGCAGTATCTTACACACATACAGTACACAACGAAAGGAAGAAGAAGAAGGAAAAAGATGTGGACGATTGGATTGTGTGTAGTAGCAATTGTTGTGGTATATTACACTTATTGGTTTAACAAATGGAGGAACCCTAAATGCAATGGACTTCTCCCTCCTGGTACTATGGGTCTCCCTCTCATTGGAGAGACCATTCAACTCAGCAAATCCAGTTACTCTCTCGATCTCCATCCTTTCCTTAAGAGAAAATTCAAAGAGTAAGCAATTAATTAATTATTACTTTGTTATGTCATGATCAATTATAGATATTGTTAATATATGATCTAATTAAATGAAAATAAATGCAGATATGGACCCATATTTAAAACAAGCTTGGCAGGGAGACCAGTGGTGATATCGGCAGACCCAGAATTCAACCATCACATAGTGTTGCAAGAAGGAAGGGCAGTTGAAATGTGGTATTTGGACACTTTGTCTAAGTTCTTTGGACTTGACACTGAATGGTTGAAAGCTTTGGGTCATATTCATAAGTACATTAGAAGCATTACTTTGAATCACTATGGTTCTGAGATTCTTAAGGAGAAAATGCTTCCTCAAATTGAACAAGTTTGTAGGAAGACCTTACAAGCATGGTCAGCTAACTCTTCTGTTGAAGTCAAAAACGCTGCTTCCTTGGTAAATTAAATTAAATTTAATATCCCATCTTCCCTTTTTTTTTTTTACTTTTAATCATCATCATTATAATAATTATAAGTAATTAATTATGTTGATTTATCTATGATCTTTATCAGATGGTATTCGATGTGGCGTCGAAGAGAATGTTTGGATCGGATGCATATAAATTATCTGAACAGACAACAACAAAGTTTGCTAAACTTTTACAAGGTTTTCTGTCCTTACCTTTGAATATTCCAGGAACTACATACCACAAATGTATGAAGGTACGTACGTATATAGGTTTAACTTACTTAACTTTGTCTAATTTTCCAACATTAATTATTTTTTACGCGCGCGCACACATATATATGTTTATTTATTAATTAAATTTTTACTGATTTCAAAATTCAGGACATGAGGCAGATACAAGCAGAGATAAAGGATATAATTGAGAAAAGAATAGCTTCAACCAACAGGAGTGAGGGAGATTTCCTTGAACAAGCCATTAAGGACAAAGAAACAGAGAAATTCATGTCTGAGGAATTCATGCTTCAGCTTTTGTTCTCTATTTCTTTTGCTAGTTTTGAATCTATTTCTACTACTCTTGCTTTGATATTTAAGTTCCTTGCGGAAAACCCTGCCGTCGTCAAAGAATTAGAAGTACGTATTTCTGTCTATTTTTGTGTGTATCTATCTATATATATAAACTAAGAAGAATTGTAGGAGTACTTAGTTTTAAGGAGGAATTAAATACATGGTCGGATGATTAAAATTTTACCAAATTTTTTTTTTATGGTTTTAACTGACACAAAACCAGCGTTGATTCTATGTGATAATTATAAAAACTCGACCATTTTTGTATAACATTTCTCTTACTATCATTTACTTAATTCCCCGTGTAAACTATATATTTGGATCCTAATTCAAAATTAGATATGATTCATTTTAATTCTTAAAAATTGAATGATTAAAATGTCTGCAGGCAGAGCACTTGGCAATTCGGAAAGCAAAAGAAGACCCTAACGCACCTCTCAAATGGGAGGAATACAAGTCAATGACTTTTACACTTCATGTAATTAATTATATCAAATAACTTCAATAATCATACTTTTATTTTATTTTAAATTAATATGATTTTTTTACTTATAAATAGTGAACCATATTTAAAGTATTTATGTGGTGTGGTGACACAACAGGTCATCAATGAAACACTTAGGGTGGGAAGTGTGACGCCTGCTTTATTAAGGAAAACAACCAAAGAAATTCAAGTCAAAGGTATGTACATTGTACACTTTGTACTGTTAATATGATATTTACAGATAATCAATTAGTTAATTACGATATTAATCATTAATTAGTTAATTACGATATTAAAATTATTGGTGGCTTAACTAATTGTGATGGGAATATAAATATATATATAGGATATACAGTTCCTGAGGGATGGACAGTGATGCTTGTAACCTCTGCTCTACATGTAAATCCAGAAATATACAAGGATCCGCATACCTTTAACCCTTGGCGTTGGAAGGTGACGTTTCATATAAAGCTATCATACTCCCTTAATTAATTGGGTCATTCCACAAAAGGAGAAATAATTGGGAGAGATCATTATATTGTGACTGTCTCTCTTAATGAGTGACACGTAAATCATTTTATGATAAAAGTGAGTCTTAATGTATTAAATTAATTGTAGTCCTATATATAAAATTAAAAAAGATAATTATAACCGTCATTCTTAATAATTTTTCAATAGAAGAGGTGTATCGTAGAGAATAGAAGATGAGAGAGTAACTTAATTTTTTTTTAACTCTCTTCCTCACTCCTCTTAGTACTTGCTTTACAGTAACATAATTTTTTAATTAATTAATAGTTTTCTTTTAGCTCTTTTTTTACAAGTTAAGACTTTTTTAAATTAATTCCATTCTATAGTTGTTTTTTTTCAAAAGTTAAAAAAAAACTGATGGAATAGACACCTTGGGTTGGGTGCAGGATCTTGACTCAATAACAATTCAAAAGAACTTCATGCCATTTGGGGGAGGATTAAGACATTGTGCAGGAGCTGAGTTCGCCAAAGTCTTCTTGTCCACTTTTATCCACGTACTGGTCACCAACTATAGGTAAACTTTAATTATACTTTTTCCTTTTTATTCTTCTTAATTAATTAAAATGCATTAAATTGTTTGCTAGCTAGGACTAAAGACAATAATTAGTTTTCTAATATTTTTGAAATCTTTTTTGAACAGCTGGAATAAAATAAAGGGAGGAAAAATTGCACGAGGTCAAGTATTGAAATTTGTGGATGGGGTTCACATCAACTTCGAAAAAAAATAGTGATTAATTAGAGAGAGAAGCATTTCTCAAATCCCATGCAGTCCACATTACTACTGCACATGCAAACATATATACTATCCTCTCTCTCTCTCTCAATAATCCTTATTTCTCTGTCTCTAGTACTTGTTCTACCTGATCACTACCTATGTATGGATTTCAATAATGATATTTTTGGATAATGTCAACTCTTGTCATGGTTGTTGATTACCATCTCTTTTAATTTTTATATATGATCAGAAGTATCTATTTGAGATAATCAACCTACATCTCAAGTACAAAATATTTTTAGGGTATAGCCTTGTATTTTACGTAGCTAGAAGGACCCCTCAAAGTACATCATCAATTCATTTTGTCTTTTAACAACAAAAACACACAATAGAAAATCAAAATGGGTAAAATGAGAAATTAAAAATCTCTATCACTAAGATATTTTCTTAACTTAATCACTTAATTATAATTATGTTGTGTGTGAATTAAAAAATTATGATATTTCTGTTTATGTGAGTAAAATTAAGAAAATATAATGGCATTATTTTTATTTATTGACATATTATAATTCCCACCAAAATATTAGAACATTATGTTTTAATCAATAAAAATAAGAGCACATAGTATAGACGTGTTCTCAAAATTATAAATTAGAGATATATTTAAATTAAAATCTTTATTTCATATTCTTTTTTGTTCTTATTACCAACCAAGTTTATTGCTTGTATAATTTCTTGCATTGTATATATGTAACATATAAATTATTCTGACATCATATAAAATAGAATAGAGTATAACTAGAGTTCTTAAAACTATATTATGTTTCAGTTGAATTATATATTAATTTGTATTATTTTAATTTAATTAATTAAAAAATTTATTTTTCACTATAAATTAATATACGACTTGTTACTTTTACTATTAGTTTGGAATTTGTCAATATTACAAATTTATATATATAACTCTTATTAATAACTTTTCTATTTCAAAATTTATACTATATATAAGTAAGCGCTAAGGCGGAGAATTTTTTTTTGCACAAACTACCACACTATTTTGTTGAATTCCCTAATCGCCCATATAAATGTTAAAAAGAAACTTTAATAATTTTAAATTAATTGATTAATTAATGACACTTTTAGTTTTATTGACAATATTGTCATAACTATTTTGACAAATTTCTAAATTGTCCTATACATCATGTTTTAGCCAAAAACTGCTTCAATATAGATGTTACTTTCTCATGTTAAGTGTGAGAGTTCTCCTAACTGGGGAATCTATCAGAGTGATGTTATACAAGTTCTTTTCTTTTTATAGTGAGCGTGTTCTTCCTCCTAATTGGAGCTCATCAATGCCTCAATGTCTGCAAAGCATAGACAAAGAACGCTAAAGGTGAAAAATCGAAGGTGATTGCCCCGCTGAAAGACCTCCGATACCTAAGTCAATCCTTCATAGATATTTTGGCATAATTTTTGTAGGGAAGAGAAGACATGCCTCACTTGTCGATTAGGGGAAGTATTGATACCTGAATCCTCAGGGTGGGAGGAAGAGTGTCGAAGAACCCTCTTAGAGGCATGCTGAAGAAGCTTTGTGAGACACGAAGCTTGCCTAAACTGTCATTAATTGGACAGGGGTATTAATTATTAGTGTGCTTCTGAGGCGACATTTTGGAGGGTGATCTGACATTCTATCATGGCGATTGGACCTGTTGGGTGCTACTTTTCAGCAGGCGATGATGACTTTACACTCAGGTTTAATAGGGCTCTCCATGCAGACTCTTAACTATTTTTTTAGGTGCTCGGGTTTCACGTCCCGAGCTCCATAGGGACCGATGCCGGTCCTATTCCTTCCCTAAGACCATGAGTTTCCAAATTTGACGTGACATGTGTTGTTGTGTCATTGGTGGTTAGGAAGCACCCGTAACACATACCTATTAATTGTATATTTTAAATTATTTTTGGATCTCCTTGAGTAATTATTTAATAACACTTTGTAGAAAATTACATCTTACATGATCATTTATTAGGCTGCATTCATTTTTTTCAATTTAATCAATTGTATGCTTAAATTTATTAAGATAAGATGCCTTTAAATGCATGAAACAAAAACAGACGCATGAATAACCATAAAAAAGAAAAATTAAATGTAATTTTATTAGTTAAAATTTATTATTAAAAACATTAGAATTTGAAGCAACAAAAATTTAAATGAAATCTAATATGTTTTGTGAATCCTACAAACACTTGATGTTCTATATCATTTCTTTTTACACTTCCTTTTAAACATTAATAAACCAAAATAGAATGGGAAGAAACAGAGAAGTGTTATGGGTGTTTTCCTAATTATCAATGACGCGACGACATGTGTTACGCTGCGTTAGGGGATCCCGAGGAAGGAAAGTTTCAAAGGAAAGAACCAATCTCACCTGATCATTACCGAGGATGTTCAGGTTACACAGACCCGAACACGTATAAAAGATCAAAGTTCACGAGGAGAGCCCGCTAACTCCAAGCACAAGGCCATCATTGCCCGCCGAAAGTAACATCTCATGTGGCACTTCCTCACAGGCCTGAGCACCCAACAAGTCCCACGGCTTTAGCAGGATGTCAAGATAGCCCCTTCTGGTCATTTTGAAGGCACTTCAAAATGTAATGTTGAACGCTTGATGTCAAGGTCGCGTCCCTTCTGTCCAATCAATGACAGAAATTGAGTCTCGCGAAGCTTCCCCAACACGCCTATAAGGATTCTTCGACACGCTTCCCATCATGCGAAGACTGAGATGTAAATACATATACCGATAACACATAAGCAGTATGCCTATTCTCCCCTAAGAAAATTATGTCAAAATATCTACCAAATACTGACTTAAGTATTGGAGGCTCTTCGATGAGAAAATCACTCCCAGTTCTCATCGTCTTTAGAGTTCCTTGTATGTGTTGTGCAGATTTCAGGCCAGATAATCCCTACGTGAAGGAGAGATTGCATGCCACTTCACTGTTGATGTTGAGATCGTGAGGAGCTCCAGTCAGGAGGAAGAGAACGCTCACCATAAAGAGGAAATAACTCGTATAACGTCACTTCGACGATAACGTCACTCTGACGAATTCTCCTGATTAGGAGGACCCTCACACTTAGCACGAGAAAGTAACATATGTATTGTGGAAGTCATTGGCTAAAACAAGAAGTCACAATACTAAACCTCTGATTGGAAGGCATTATGGACCATAAACTATTTCAAAGGAAAGAAACAAAACACTAGAAAAAGGTAAAGCTTTTATGGTAGAACATGTGACTAGCTAATTAGAGGCAAAGCTTTCACCTCTTATCATGTGTCATTAGACCAAAACATTAGCTAAATAAACTTAAAATTAAGGATAAATTACCAATTCTTGGCAACTGACAAACTACTTGATAAAATGAATAATGCTAAATCGTTTACAAAGCCAAATCTCGAGCTTGCTTCTCCACTATTTGTGCGCCAGCCTCCTCCTCCAAGGCTTGGCCAATTGGCCTGTTCCAGCAAATGAGTTAGGAGTGGGAATTACTTTACTTAGCACACGTTTACTAAATTTTTGGATTGAGAATTTAGATTGAGAATCTAGATTCAGGATTTAGATTCAAGATTTAGATTGAAGATTTATAATATAATGTTTACTATAAATTTAAATAATGTTGGAGTATATTATTTAAATTATATTATATTATAGAAGTTTATTATAATGCCCTTCAATTAATAAATTGTTCGTTTGAGTGATAACTTAAATGGGTGTTTTGATTTTGCACATTAAACCTAATAATATTTGTATTTGGATTTCATCTCCTATTTTTAGTTAGATTAGAAATTCATAAAAACTTAAATTTTAAATTTGATAATATGGTGGATCCCATACAAATTTTTAAATAGTTATTTAGTAAATACTAGATTTAGATTACAAATCCAAATCTATAAGATTTATAATTCAAATCGTGTAAGTAAACATGACTGTAGTTTGTTATGTTTAACATTGTTTTTTCTTATTTTGTTGGCGACACTGCAGTTTCTATGCAGCCTTTTCTTGCTTGTTAAAAAGTGAGTTGTTGTACCATAGTTTTCTGCTGTGTAGTACTGTTTTTCTTGAGTTATAATTAATACATTCACAATTTAATCAAATATATAAAATATTAATGTCACTAATTGTTTTCAATCATTAAATTTAGTTTGAGTATCATTTAGAAATTATAAATGAAACTAAGAACAAAATCATCCAAATATTTCACATCTCATTTATTCATTATATATATATATATATATATATATATATACTAGTCACATATCACATGTAATGCATGTGATGATTTCAATATATTTATTTGTGCATTAATTTTTTAAATTTACTTATTCACTATAAGTTAATTTCTAATGCAAAGTTATGCAAAGAAATCTGTGCTTTAGAATAAGATAAGTCCTAAATGGAAAACTAGAATTAATTACTTTTGATGAGGATAACTAAATTTAACATATTTGATTGAAATGTGTACCACCATTTCGTATTTATAAATTTGAAGAGATATTGTTAAAATAATTAATGTATCTTTACTAGCTGGCAATACATGCACTATAAATTTAAGAAGTCGTGAAATCTAAGTTAGTGTTTCTCAAATATATATAAATCTAATAAACTTAGACTATTATTTTAATAATTTCACGTTGAAAAACTCATAATAAAAGAAAAAAAATGTAAGGGTACATTAATCAATCAATAAATTACTGATACTTGTAAAGTGATGAAATGAAATTGTGATATCATAATTAGATAAACTTAGAAAACGAAAAAAAATCAATGTTAGAAAGGTATGTATAATGTTTACCCATTCAAGTATACTATGGATTAACAATTAATTAACGTGATGAGGAGAAATCTTCTAAAGTCTGCCTACAAAATGAGCCACCAGAACCAAAGTTTGATCATGGGGCAGAGCTCAGAATAATTTCAGCAGCCAACTATAATTCACAATTTTGTGATTAAAATAACTAAAATTCACAATTTAATTATTCATTTAATGTAAGCTACATGATATCATATTTTAATGCTCGTGGTGGATATTTGCCTTAGATGTGGTCCATGTGGATGGAAAAATCAAGTCATGATTCACGACATGTAGCGATATTGTCTTTGTTTTTTTTATTTGGTTAATAGGTGGTATATATAATTTATGTCATGATTCATGTGTTCAACGCACCTATTAACCAAAGTATCATAATTTATTCGTTTTCTTTTTAATAAGATTACATTATGATTGAACTACAATAACGTGATTCATGAGGGTGCGGCGCACTTATGTGGCAGACAAGCCTCTGCGTATCTGAAGTATCATCCCATTCACTGATAAACCACCTAAACACATCGCATAATGCGCCAAACAAAAAAGATGTTAATTAAAATGATGATGTAAAAAATTTAAGAAAAACTTTCTTCTTCTTCAAATTGTAGATAACTAGATTTGAACTTCATCCATTACACAAGTTTCAACTTGAATATCTTGCATATTAATTCATTTTAACAAGACTAATTTTGATTTACTCGTTAAACGAGAATTTGGCTGCTGTTTGTATTAACAATATTGAAGCCGCATGATTACTAGTCTTATATATATATATAAAGAAAAGAAAAAAAACAGTTTATATTTTGTGTGCATTAGTCAATAAACATATCAGCAAAATATATTTTCGTGCTTATGGATCTTAGATTGATATCCATGTTGGGTAAATTCGACAGTAATTTAATTAAAAGTAATTATATGCATTTAAAAATATTATTTCAAATCACATTTCTTTAATAAATGTTATTGTTTTAACCATTTAATATTTAAACATACGTATATATTTTGTGTGCAGTGCATTTTTATACTACAGTTTGAATCTTTTACCACGGTTGGTAATGCACCGTCAAAAACCTTCATTTACAATGGTATTTGCATGAATCACGACAGTGCTGCTCATCGTGTAAAATGGAATGGTTGTATCTGTCGTCAATTGTCTTTCACGACGGGATTTCACGTCCTGAAAAATTATTATTTTTAGTAATGATACAAAAACCATTCACTTGTTTTTTAAAACACTTCAAAAATAAATAAACATGCATTTAAGTTCATCGCACCTAGAAAAATATGAAAAAATCTAAACTATAATAATATTATTTAAATATATATAAAGTGGTTTTAGTCATAATCGATGGTCTATGTACTTTTCTTCCTTGTTAATTCTTGTTGTAAAAATATTTTTTAGTAAAAATAAAATTTATTATTTTGTGGTTTTTACATTAATTTTTCTTTTAATTGAGATTACAGTGTAATTATCATTATTTGATAGGTTAAATTGTATATATCGATTCTGTGATTTAATTGAATATATAATACCGTTGGATTGTGGTTTTCAACTTATAATATTTAATTTCAACCGTTCATTCTCTATGATGGAAAAAAAAGATTATGTATTCTAATTGAAGATAAGTCGTACCTCTGATGCTATGATATATATTTGCCATATCTACAGTATTTCATCAATTATTCATAACCGTTAGATTGAATAGTACTCTCTAAGATTTTATCTCACAGAGAAGTTAAAAATATCAAACGATGAATCAATTCTCAGATACGCACCATGTTTAATTGATGATTTCTATATATTTTCTAATTGATTTAAACCTAGTAGTTAGTATCAGATCAGATCAGGTTTATAATTTTTTATAGAAATCAAAATATATATGCCGATTCGTTATGTTAGTGGAGGGTTTTTTTTTGTAGAAAATCAAAATCCTTTCTCTCGACATTGATGAAACCCATCAATTGTATTGTTAGGTTTAAATCGATTAGAAAATTGCGTTTATTGAAGAACCAAAACACGACTATGCTCAATTTATTATTAACCAATTTAGTACTTGTATTTTAAAACTAAAACACGACTAAGGATGATTGGTTTAGCTTTTGGTATGTCTAGGGGTATTTACGATTCATTTCGATCGATTTTTTGATAAAAAATTGAACTGAACCAAAACTTTGGTTCGGTAATAAAACTGAAATGTTCTGGTTCGGTTCAGGAAAATAATCAAACCGAGCCGAACTGTGAGTTTTCGTATTATCCGGTTTTTCGGTTTGGTATTATTAATTAAAAATATTTTTTTTAAATGATATTATTAAAAGAAATAATATAAAATCAACGTTTTGTTTCGGTTCGGTTCAGTTTGATATGAAATTATAAATAAAAAATAATATGAATTATATTTCGGTTCGGTTCGAAAATCACCAAAATTTTAAACCGAACCGAAACTTCAATTCTCTCATTTTCTCGATCGACTTACATATAAAGAACCGATCGAATCAATCATTTTTGGTTCGGTTCAATCAGTCAAGACAATTTTAAACATCTCTAAGTATATCGTTGTCTCCTGCAATTGGGCAATTTCAGTCGGCAACAATTTTTTTTTTTTTGAAAAACTGAATTACCTTAATTGGCAAACCGAAATCAGTTCTCAGTCGGTAATTCAGATAACTTCATTTTTGGGCAGCCATAACTTCTCTGGGCTTCAATTTTCTTAAAGTATGTTAAATGTAAATTGCGTTTAGATAATCTGCAGTTTTCTAATAATAAAAATAATAATAATAATAATAAATGAGAATAAAATTCTTGCAGTTAGATTTTTTCTATGGAGTTTAGAAAAAAAAAATGTAAAGTCATCGTTTTAAAGTGATAATTAAAGTAAATTGGTGTTTGTCTAAAGGTGACACACTCACGGAAGTTATCATTTTGGAATGTAAAAATGCGAGTTTTATTAAGGTTTCGCAGTGCATTCACTCACATTGAGAGATTTGTTCTGCTTAAAGGTGATGAGTTTCTTGATGTGAGATGAGTGAGTAGAATAGTTGAGTATGTTTGAGTTAGAGCTATATGGTTTTCTTGCCTATAGGTAGTGAATTATGTAGTTATAATCAAGTATAATCAACTAGGTCTGTGTACAACTTTAAGGTGATTTTATAAGTATGTTACCAGTTCCTATAGGGTGGAAGGTAATTATGTTAAGTAAAACACCATGGGTAATATGGCACTAGATCCCAAGCATGAATTGCAATATTGTGGTATTATAGCATCCATGTAATGTTAAGTGAAATAACATGCATACAGCTATGGATGCTTTCGCTATTCGAAGACAACTCACATGTATTGAACCATTAAATGGTTCAAACTATTCAGCCTGGAAATCAGGGATTCACATAATGCTTGGCCTTTTGGATTATGAATTTGTTCTTTTTGAAGAAAGACCCCTGCTCCTACAGTTGAATCATCAAGTGCAGACAATCTTTGTTATGAGAAATGGACTAAAGCAAATACCACGGCTGTTAGATTGATTCGCGCTTCTATTAGTGAGGTTTTTCAGGATGGCATTCCAGTTAAGGACACTACTAAATAACTTCTTAATTCGATTAAGTCTCAATTTATGGGTACCAAGAGGCAACTGCAATATCATTATCTTTCAGAGCTTATGAAAGCTATTTATGATGGTGTTCGTGTGGTGAGAGAAAACATTTACAAAATGTGCAGACTTGCAAATGGACTCAGTGAACAATGAATTTAATTTGATGATGAACTTCTAGTCCATATGATGATTTTTTTTCTCTTCCTAAGTCTTTCCTGAGATTCTGTTTAAGCTGTGGACGGGACTTAAGCTTAGTCTTAGGTATCTGTATGTTTGGGGATGTGTTGCTGAAGTAAAGATCTATAATACAGACATAGAGAAACTTGGCCCAGGTAATGTCACTTGTTATTTTATTGGCTATCCAGAGAGATCAAATGGTTATAGATTTTATTGTCTTTCCAGGCATATGGAGATTGTTGAGACTACTCATGTAAAGTTTATTGAGAATGATGATTCTAGTAGGAGTCTAGATCATCATAATTTTTCATTCTCTAAACTACAACTTTCACCATTTGATTCATATAAGTCTGGTATATTCTCATATTCTTCTTTCATACTAACTGGTGTTTCTATTTTGGATCATATACCACTACTAGTTGATTCTCAAGTATTTCCTGCTTCAGTTTCCAATCCACCAAATTTGAATCATGCATCTACTTCGACCTAGCTTTTGAGCCTATACCCATTAGAAGGTTAACTCGAGCTCGTCGACCTGCTCTACCGAATGATTTTGATGTGTATGTTAGTGAGGTTGACGTAACTGAACATGAGGATTCTATTTCCTTTTCTCATGCCATAGAAAGTCAAGAGTCTGAAAAATGGTTGGAAGTCATGAAAGATGAAATGAAGTCAATGAGTGTTAATAACGTTTAGGAACTGGGTGATCTACCATATGGATGAAAGGTTATTGAATGCAAATGTGTTTTTAAAACTAAAAAGGATTCACAAGGAAATGCCAAGAGGTATAAAGCAAGACTAGTAGCTAAATGTTTTAAGTAGAAGTCTGGTGTGAATTTTTCAAAGACTTTTTCTCTAGTATCGTCGAAAGATCATTAAGAGGTATTCTTTCTATTGTTGCACACTTCGATCTTGAGTTGCATCAAATGAATGTGAAAGCATTGAAGACTTTTGGCATGGCAAATTGTTTGCCTGGTGAAGTTCCAATTGTAAAAGGGGATATATTTACTGAAAATTGTATCCTAAAAATGCAATTGAGCAAAGCCAATGTAAGATCCAAAAAATTTAACCAAGTTTTAGTTATATATTTTACCAAAAATATCGCGGAAGCTAGGTCAAATTTTTAAAAAAATAAACTCACATTAAATACCATAATATATTATAGAAAATCAAATCCTTCATCAAATTCTTAATTACATAAAATAATAACCATATTTTTTTAAACTCTATATCATATGACATTAAACTGATACAATTCTATATGCGTATAACTCAACATGAAGAGAAATAAACGAACCAATAACAAGTTTAATGACCCAAGAAAGCGAAAGAGTGAAACTAATTCTTCAAAACAAAAGGTCGATAATGAAACAATTTTTCTGAAATATTAAAAATTTCCTGATTTATGAGAGTAAGAGAACAAATTATCGATATTTTATAGTTGATCGTTAAGGAGCAAAAATGCTTAGGATTTAACTATAATAGAAGAGGCAAAAGGGAATAAGGAGGTAGAGATTTCTTGATTAAGAGAGTATGAGTTTTCATCAGTTACAGGGAGTTGGGGTGGGGTGGGGTGGGGTGGGAGAGAAAGAGTGTGTGTATGTGTAACCAAAAAACGGAATTAGTGGGGAGAGGGAAAACTACCTCATCTAAAATATAAAGTGGGAGATTTAATCCCACGTTTTGATTTCTTTGTTTTTTTTGTTATAATTAAACTAATACTATTGATTTGTTATTAAAATATGAAATCAATAAAAATCTAATTTGAAAATATGAGTTAGCAAATTTTTTTAATCGAATTTGGATAATCTACACACAATTTTTAACATGAGCTAAATATCATTAAAATGATCATAGGTTTTAATTTAATAGCAGAGCAATGACGTAAAACATACAATATAATGTGAATATTATAATAAAAAAATAGATCAATGATAACAATAATAATGAGAGCTATACTAAGAAAATACTTAATCATTCTAAGAAAAATAATTAGCCAGTATACTAACCATAAAAGTCGGGTCATACATCCTCCCCTCCTTATGAAAATTTTCGTCCTCGGAAATATTTCCGTGTCAATCTTCAAAAAAGTTTGGATAACGAATCTTCATTTTTTCTTCGCGTTCCCATGTGACTTTTTCAACCTCATGATTCTTCCAAAGCACCTTTACCAAATTAACCTCTTTAGTTCATGAAACCTGAGTCTTTTTGTCAAGTATCTTCTTCATAAGTTATATCTTCATGTAGATGAAATGGTTCATAATTCAAAACATGGGACGCTTCAATAATATATTTACGTAACATCGAGACATGAAATACATTGTGTACTCCAACCAAATCTGGCGGTTAGAGCCACACAGTAAGCCACAACTCCAATCCGTTCTAAGATCTTGAAATGACCTATAAAACGAGGACTAAGCTTTCCTTTCTTTCTGAATCTCTTGACTCGCCTCATGGGAACTATCTTTATAAACACTTTGTTACCAACTTCAAATTCCAAGTTCTTCCTACGAATATCCGCATAACTCTTTTGGCGACATTGAGCAGTTCTAATTCTTTCTCGAATTATGTAAATAGCATCATTTACTTGTTGAACCATATCTGGGCCTAATAGCTTTCTTTCACCAACTACATCCCAATGGATTGGCGACCGACACTTTCGTCCATATAAAGCTTCAAATGGCATCATCCCGATTGTTGCCTGGTAAGTTTTTTGTACGCAAACTTAATGAGGTGCAACTGATTACTCCAACTAACCTTATAGTCCAAAACACACGCTCTGAGCATATCCTCAAGTGTCTGAATGGTTCTTTTCGACTGTCCATCAGTCTGAGGGTGAAAAGCTGTAGTAAAACTCAATTGTGTACCCAAAGCTTTTTAAAGACTAAGCCAAAACTTGGAGGTAAATCTTGGATCACGATATGATACAATGGATACAGGTACACCATGCAACCTGATGAGTTCTCTCACATACAACTTCGCCCAGTCTTCTAACTGAAAATGTTACACGGCCTGGTAGGAAATGAGCAGACTTAGTCAATCGATCGCCTATAACCCAAATTGTATCATATCATTTCATCGTCCTTGGCAATCCTAATACAAAATCCATCGAAATATGTTCTCATATCCATTTGGGTATCTCTAGATGTTGCAAAAGACCGGACGGACGCTGGCGCTCATCCTTCACTTGTTGGCAAGTTAGACAATGATCCACGAATTTCGCAACATCACGCTTCATACCATTCCACCAAAAGTGTCATCTTAAATCATGATACATCTTCGTACTACCCATATGAATAGAATAAGAGGTATTATGCGCTTAAGTTAATATGTCTTTGTCGCAACGTGCCCGCAATGCGGAGCGGCGATTGGAAAATCATTTTTTAGGAAAAAAAAATCCAAAATCGCCGCCAATCATTTTAGGGTGTGATTGGTCTCCCAACTTTTAAAATAAAAGTTTTGGTCTATGAAAACTCAAAGTTGGTTCAGGAGTCATTTGTGCGTGGGGAAAGTATTAGCACCCCCTAACACCCATTGTAAAAATAGTTTATAAATTTAATCAAATGTTATCCAAATTATATTTTGAAACAATGTTAAAGAAAGAAATACATAAAAGCGAAAGAAATTAATTTTTTAATGTCCTATAAAATACATTTTTATATCATAAAATGAATCAAAATAAATGACATTTAATGGGTGGTACAAAGACCATTGAAAATCTATTTTTTATTTTTTTATTTTTTTAAATCAAAGCATTATTGGAGTTATTCTCGGTATCCCAAAAATACCTCCCCACCTTATTAGTTCGAGAAATTCGATATTCCAAAAATCTCAAAATTTGTCATCAGATTTTTAGTGTAAAACTAAATTGATAAAGATAATGTGATTTAAATTTACATGCTATTATTGTAAACCACGCATATACATGTTGGTATAATTATAAGGGAAATGAAGCGTGAATCACATTTTAAATATGATAATATAAGAGTGTTACAAAAATAAAGATGTAAATAAAGTTATACTAACAGCTAAAAAAGGTAAAATAAATAAACAGATAAAAAATTCATGTAGCTGTAGGATGAAAAAGTAGAGAAAATATGTAAAGTGGAGATTACATGTAAATCATGGTAAGAAGGGAAATATAAAAGACAAATCATAAAATTCATTATATAATAAATCAAAAAAGAAAAGAAAAATTGTTAAAAGGTTGAACAACGAAGTTACGGTCGAGGGGGAACAACGAAGTTATGATCAACGGCTTTGGCCGCTAGCCGCAGCTTTGGGTATGTGGGGGACAAATTTTGTCCCCCCCTTCCAATTTTTTTATTTATTTTTTATTTATAATTTTTTTCATTTTTTTAATTATAAGTATGAGTATACACTTTTCTCTTTGACTAGTAGTCTACTAATTATCATTAATTGTTTTAACAATTATTAATCAAATAGCAATGATAAATTATGGACAACAACTAGTTAAACTGAACGTTATAAAAAATAATAGAAAAAAATCTCAAAATAAAAATAAAATATTTTTTGGGATATAAATATATATATATTTTTTATTTTAGAATACTTAGTTTACTAATTATCATTTTTTTCTTTCATTATTGTTAATCAAATAACAAATGAATGATAATGGAATATAGCTAGTTCAAACAAGTGTCATAAAAAAAGATCTAAAAATCCTAATGAGATTATTAAAAAGGGATACAAAGCTTTAATATTTGCATAATCCTTATCCATATAAATGTTCAACTCTCTGTATGGCATTTTATGCATTTTTATGTATGAATTATCATAGGAAATTTTTAGCATACAATGTACAATTTCAACATATTAAAGGGTTGATTCACATTGAGTTAATTTTTGCACCCTTCAAAAGGATTCATCCTCAAACACATTGATTGAGTTGATGACAAAAATATCTCATTATCAAGTTTGTAAGAAAATTTAAAAAGTGCATAAAAATAACCTCAAGATTAAGAATAAAAGATGAAGAAGAAGAATAAGACTAATACTTATATATGGAAAATGAAATAAAAAAATATAAACTACATGAGTATGAAGGAGAAGTGATGAAGAACAATGAACAATATTTTTGTTAGTAAAGATGCAGGAAACTTAAACAATATTAGAAAAAATAGAATGAGGGAATATGAATAGATGCATATAAATATAAGCTCTCATCCTCTTTCTTTTAGAAAATCTCTCATATTTTTCACTTTCTCTCTAAAAAGATAATTTATTCTCTCACAAGACTCTCTACTTTCTCATTCCAAAAGCCTCTTATTTCTTTCTCCAAAACCTTCTCCTCTCTAAAAAAAACCACCTCCTTCAAGTGAAGGATTCACTCCTTATTTACAAGAAAAATTAAGGTTTACCTTTTTTACTTTTAGTCTTTTTGCTCATTTTTTTTAATTTTTTTAGTCCTTGGACTCTTTTTCTCATTTTTAGTCCTTAGAATATTTATCTATTTTAGAAATTATTTTTTTTATTTTTTTTAAATCACACACAGGCTTAGGCTAGTAAATAGACTAATAATCAAAATGTGTATATTTAAATTATTGGTCCAGATAAAATACGATATCTACAACTGCTCCCCCCTTTGTTCACCCTTCTAAATTTAGAAGGTGAAGAAATGTTAGATACGTATTTTGATCGGCATGAGAAAACACTACATGGATAAGCGGAAAAAAAACCTCGACTGATTTAGGCTCAATGAAATGATGGAATGGACTTGGATAGAGATTGTTTTTTACCTCGACTTAATTTGAGTTTGATTTAATCGTTTTATTAAAATGGACCAGGCGTTGACACCGGGCTTCGACCGCGACAAAGTCAGGTTCGATTCAACCGAAGATATTTGAAAGGGAACAGACGTGGAACAGGCTTTGACCTCGACTTAGTTCGGGTTTGATTTAATCGTATATTTGAAATGAACCCGGCGCTGACAAACTCGGGTTTGATTTAACTAAAGATATTTGAAAGGGAAACGGACCTGGAACTTCAAAAGGACAATACATCAACTCTTGCTCCATAAAAGATACGAGTAGAAACGGATAACAATAAATAACAATCTCATCACTCATCTCTCATCTCTCCCTACGTAGAACAAGAATGAACTAGTACATTTTATCTCGCAAAGATGTTGAAGATCTCAAACAATGATACCATTCTCAAGTACGCACCACATTTAAATTGATGATTTCTATGAGATTCCTTGAACGATTTAAACCTAACAATTCTCACATGTTTTGGATATGGAAGTCTCTAACTAAAACTATTTTTTTTAATAAATCAACTAAACAAAAAAGTGCTGCCAATTCGTGTAAGCTTAAGCAATAGAAGTGAGCTTATACTTTTAATTGGAAAGTACAGAAGTATTATTCACTATTAAAAATCATATATTATTGTCCTCAACCAATTATTTTCAATGATTTACATTTATTTTGAAAGTCATTTAGGAATTATAAATAAAACAAAAGACCGAATTAAAAAACTTATTAGTCTCCTACAAAGGAGCATTAGGAAAATTTTTGAACTACATTTAAATTAGTTGGGTTTAAAAAATTTCTCCTTCCATCATCCCTTTAATGATAGACATGTTATTTATTATTTTTTTAAACAAGCAAATCTTGGAAAAACTAGACCTCATAGAGGATTACATTAGAAATGATATCAGTGGTGGTAAGCCACCAAAAAGAAGAGTCACAAATTGATAAACTAAATCTAGCTAGACGGTGAGCCGCCTCATTTACAGAATGAGGAATCTTCATGCACTCGGGGGACCTCAGCTCTTAAAGTAGAAAAAAATAGTCGTAAAGCACAGAATCCCAGGTCTGAAACGAGGGAGGAGCTGTTACAAAGGTAGTGAACAAGAGTGGCTGAATCAGACTCCACAAGTGGGATGGCTAGACCTTTTGAAACCATAAATAGTAGGCCCTCACGAAGGGCCAGAGCCTCATCCAAATGAAGGGAAAGGGAGCCAGCTAACAGGACCGCGAAAACCCTTATCATAAAGCATGAGTTATCCCTAATAAGACCCACATCACCACAACCTCTCAATAAACCAACAACCCTATAAAAATTCAGCTTAAGACAACCCGGAGTAGTCTTGCACCACCTAGAATGAGTAGGGATAACACGAGGGGGAGGGAAATCCAGCAAAGAATTTGCTTCCAAAAAGTCAAAGAGGTAGTTTTTAATCTAGGCAACCATATCAAAACCTCCAAACAAGTTTTATCGTGCTTTAGGAAATTTTAGAAATGCTAAACGCACCAACAAAGGAGAAAAACCCGCGAGAGACAATCTATATCCAAGTCCAGAAGGAAACCAACAATGATGTCTTTCATGGAACCCCTCTGATGGTACTTGGGGAGGGGGGAGAACATGCGTCTTAGTCCAGAAAATTAAAAGTCATAAGAGGAGAGAGTGAGCGGTAGAATCAACATTACCCCAAAAAGAGTAGCGAGAATCCGAGCCAATATTCCTTCTAAAGAGGTTAAAATCTGTTGGAATGAATTCGAGAGTGGCTTTCCACATGAAGATCTTGACCTTGCTTGGGATTTTCAATTTCCAAACCTTCTTCCACTAAGAGAGGAGAGGGTCACCCAAGGAGGAGCTACAAGAAGAACGGAGATTAAGGGCTAAGTTGTATCCGCCTTTGACTGAGTAAAAACCATTATTGTCATAATGCCAGAAGTAAGAGTCGTAGCCAGAATGAAGACTTAAGGGGATAGAGAAAGCAAAGACCACATAATCTGGCTGGAGATTCTGAGACAAAGCAATTTGGTTCCATCTCCCATTCGAAATGAGGTCAGTCGCCATTAGGTTAAAATTGGAGTTAGCTTGGGGAATGGGTTTAAAAGTAGAGGTCTTGGGAAACCAACGATCATGAAAAACCCCAAACTAGGACTATCTTGGATTTTCCATCTAGTCCCTTTATTGAGGAGCTCACGACCCAAAAAAATACTAGACCATAAATATGAGCAAGTTTTCTTCCTAGTGCAGGTGAGAATAGAGGCATTGAGGGAAGTACTTAGCTTTTAAAGCGCGGCCCCCCAAGGAGTGAGGGTCAATAAGAAGTCTACAAACTTGTTGGCTAGAAGTGTTTGGTTGAAAAGGTCAAGAGCTTGGAAGCCCAATCCACCAATAACTTTTAGCTTGCAGAGATTCTCCCAAGCAAGCTAATGAAGCTTTTTTGAATGATCGGAGCAACCCCACCAGAATTTGGCCATAACAGAAATTAAGTCTTTGTAGAGAGATTTATGAAGCTTGAAGACATTCATAGTGTACGTGGGGAAGGCATGTATAACCGATTTGATGGGAACTTCCTTTCCACCCGAGGAGA
Source organism: Datisca glomerata (assembly GCA_003255025.1). Taxonomy (NCBI): domain Eukaryota; kingdom Viridiplantae; phylum Streptophyta; class Magnoliopsida; order Cucurbitales; family Datiscaceae; genus Datisca; species Datisca glomerata. Next base: position 51,429 of record QANY01006745.1, read on the forward strand.
ATTGCTTCTCTCTCCAACCCTTCATCTATGATCTAACATTAGTTGAAAATGAGGCTACCCTTATTTGCCCAAATAACTGAAGGAAGCCTCATGTATTGTTCTTCGCAAGGAGAAATTTGAATGCTAATGATGGTAGATAATTTGTTCTTAGTGGCTAAATGAGTGTTAGAAGAGAAAGTAAGAATGAAATTCCCCAAGTTCACAGTCTTATCCAAGGCCTGAGAATAAATAAGCAGAATCTCCTTCAGGGAATAGAAGTTCATGTCCTCAGCTTTACAGAAAATAATGCTGTCGTCGGTGAAGAATAAATAAGAGATAGTAGGGCCACTCCGACAAAAACAAGGCCAGACAAACTCCCTCTTTGTTGGACTTCATAAATCAGAGAAGAAAAAACTTCAATGTACAACAGGAAAAGGTAGAGGGAGAGAGGATCTCCCTGCCTAAGACCCCTTTAAGGGAAAACCCTTTCTATCAGAGAGCCATTCCCCATAAAAGTGAAGGAGATTGAAGAAATACAATTATTAATCATATTAATCCAAGTATTAGCAAAACCCAACTTCTCCATAATACCAGTAATAAAACTCCGTTCGACTCTGTCAAACGCTTTGCTCATATCCAATTTTAAAGCAATAAACCAACTCGTATATATTTTCTTCTATTGATTGAATGGGTCATCTCAATAACAATAATGATATTATCAATTATCTCTCTACCCTTGAGGAAATCACTTTGAGACTCGGCAATAACAGAAGGAAAAATATGTTTTAATCTATTGGCAATAGATTTGGAAATCAACTGATAAACAACTTTACAAAGGCTGATAGGTCTAAAATCAGCTACATTTAAAGGGGAGGAAATCTTAGGAATTAAAACAATCAGAGTCTTACTAAGATTTTCCATACCTAATCGGTTGTTGAGGCAATTCAGACATGCAGCAGAGACATCCTTGCCAATGATATGCCAGAACTTCTGAAAAAACAAGGGTGGGAAGGGCTTTAAGAGGATGCATCTCCATGAGGGCATAAAAAATTTCTAATTCAAAGAAGGGCTTGAGGAGATAATCGTTAACCGAAGCAGAAATTTTTTGTTGGATCAAGTTGAGAGCAACTTCCATAATTTCGGGAGAAGTGTTTGAGGAGGTGAAGAGTGAGGTAAAATAATCTTGGATTACCTTTGAGATGCCTTCTTTAGAATCTTGCCAGAAACTCGCATCATTGAAAATACCAGAGATGATATTTTTTTTACGCCTCTCCGAAGTTTTGGAGTGGAAGAAATTCATATTTTATCTCCTTGCTTAAGCCCGACCACTGCTTCCAGAACACTTCCTCAAGGCTTTTCAGGTTCTCAATTTCAGCTCTGAAGTTTTGGATCTGTTGCCAATCATTAAGGTCGTGACTGGAGTCAAGCAACTGATCATAGAGCTCCTCCATTTCACATCAAAAGAGAAGTTGAGAGCAATTTTAGAATTTAGGACCATTTTGATTATTTTGAAAAGTAGGAGTTCTAAGACTTGAAGAATTTTGAGAATTATTGAAGTTGAATTGTCTTTTCCTTTCTTAGCAAATGTTCTATCTTTGTTGACAATCTACCACCACCTCTATTAAAATTCTTTACCCCGTGATTCTATTGAAATTTCCCTTATTAAAAAGCACTATTATTAGCAGCAAATAAAGCAGTCGATTGAAATAGAGTATTGAAAAAATAATCTCACATTGGCTGAGAATAAGTATCACACTAATAATATAAGTTTAGAGAAACTCCCAACTCTCAAGTTAGTTTTTGAGTTAAGTTACACTTTAAGACTTTAAAATAGAGACTCAGTTGCTTGCAACTTTGTGAATCAATAAATTTCTCTTATATCTTCAAAAGAATATGTATTTCTTTTAAAGAAAGTGGCTCAGCTCTTATTTGAAGTGAAGTTTGTGACATATTATTAAAGTCTGTAGGACACGCACTGATTGTGTAGTAAGAACATCTTCATCCTCCAATTGCACAACAAGGACATACAATTTATCTTTAATTTCTTTAACGCTTTAGATATACTCATCTACTGAATCATTAGTTCTCTTAGAGATATATAGATTGAATATTAGGTTTCAACTGCACGGTATTAGATCTCGGTATTTCAACTGCATGGTATTAGTTCTAAAAGAGTATATTTAGATTTAGATTCAAATTGGTCGGATAAAAATATCCAAAAAAGTTTATCCACCTATTACGTAATTTATATGCACTTCGTTTTTGACACATGAATTTATATATATATATATTTGAACTCATTCAATCTCGCTATTTCCATACCTATAGCTTGTGACAGATCACTTTAGGAAATAAAAAATAGTGAGAATAACGAGCGCATGTAACAATTAATTTCAATCACATGATTATAAAAATGAAATGTACAAGAGCAAGATATGAAAAGATGAATGAGATTAATGATGGAGGCATTTAAAGGAGAATAAGAACAAACTAATTATTGATTTTCGACATGGAAAAAGAGTAAACAAATAGTCTGCTTTACGTGTCTACAATCTCAATTTAGTTTTTTTTTTTGTATAAAACTACATTTTCTTATCGTAGTAAACGTTAATTACAATAAATATAAATCATGTTCTTACTCTTTCTACATTTAGTTTAGTAATAAGTTAAATCAATTTCTCATGTCACGTTAAGTGGCAAACGAAACATAATCAATACATTAATTTCTTAATATATAAAATACACCTTTTACAATTATTCTTACAATCTTCATTTTTTATTTACTGAATATAATCAGTCTTTTGCTCATTGGGAGGTTTAGAAATGTATGAACGTATATATAAACTCCTTTTGGTTTAACTCACACTCAAGCCATCACCAATCACGACCAAATCAGCAAGAATGACCACTGACGAACCCAGTATAAATGAATAAATATGCACCTAGAAAATAACATTCTATAACCAATGGGAAAGCGACCTGAAAACACCATGTAATTGCAGATTACGGATACTTACAAGGAGGGAGAGAGAGATTGCAAATGATGTCATTTATACGTTATAATATGCTTCTTGCTGCTTCATATAGAGAGAGATCAGGAGGAGCAGGGAAAAATGTGCAATCAATCGAATCCAACGATAATAGTAAAAGTATGTAAAACATTATCCCAATTATTTACAAAATTATTAACTGGATTTATTTATAGCAGATGTGATATATGAATGGGAATATATATGTATATCTCAAAGAGAAATGAAATGGAGCACACGATGACGATATTCTCCGAGTGCCCATATTGGAAAAATGTTGCGATATGCTGCATATGTGATCATACAGTTTTTGTTGAAGACTCCCATTATTTCCTGTTTTTATAATAATTGGAATTTTGATATTAGTATATAAATAATCATTGATTTTTTTTAGAATGATCAAAAGCCAATATATATATATATATATTGTTTACCTCTTGAGGGAAATCACCATTCTCCATTTGAGAATTTATTAAAATCTTCGCTGCACGATGCAAGGGTGTAGGATCTCTCTCAGCCTTTCACAAAAAAGAAAATTAATAAAATTATGCAACTCATATCATAGAAATCAATTAATAATAATTTAATAAGCCGATTATATAATCATGTATATTATGTAATATATATACCTGTCCAGCTTCAATCAGGGCCAATAAAGCCCATGCAGTATTGACAATATGAGACCTATTTCCTTCAAGATTTGTATACACCTATAAAACAAGTGACTCTATAAATTAGTCGTTTTTATTTTAAAATATTAATTACAGATCTAAAAAAAGAAAGAGTTTGCAAAATAAAATAAAAGGATATAGAAAAGAGAATTACCCTATTCTGACAAGACAAGTAACTCTCTCCCCAACCACCAAGAGGAAGCTGTTTGGATAAGAGGAAATCAGTAGCTTTCCGAATGGAAGAGCAGTTCTTGTATGTTCTGCCTGCTGTTACCAATCCCTTTATTCCAAACCATCCAGCATACGTGAAGCACACTCCCCAACATCCATACCTAATTGTTTTTTAATTGAATTATAAACGAGAGAAATCACATTAAAAACCAAATAATTTAAATAATTTTGAAATAATAATAATAATAATAATAATAATAATAATAATAATAGAAAAACAAAAATAATTACCAAGAGCCATCGGGCCTTTGCATGTTCTCAAGGAAATTGGCAGCATTGTTAATACAAGTTTCAATTTCTTTCCTTCTGTGCTCAGGATATAATTTCTTGAACAATGTCAATGCTTCTATGCCTGCTGCCGTACACTCCACATATCTATTTTATTCATTCAACTAAATCATATATATATATCGTTTACATATATGTATTATAATCTCTTCACTTCAACAAATTAATTAAGCAGATTAAACTTACGGGTAATCAATGACGATGTCACCAAAGGTCTCGGCCGGGTTGATCAACTAAATCAAACAGCAAGATTAAAATATGTATTACAAATTAAATTAAGAAAATTGAAGTGCAATTATAATATGTGTGTGTATGTATATATATATGTATCTGAGGTTGATATTAGTTTACCTCCAACCAGGGGTATGATCTAGTCAACTCATACGAAGCAAAGCCACCGTTTGCATTCTACATTCATTCCAAAAATGTAATTTAATACACAAAGCCCCTTACTTGTAGTAGAAATATATCGTTTACATAGTCCACACTTGCTTGTTTTTTTTCTTCTTTTTGTAAATAAAGAATTCCAAAAAATTAAAAATAAAATAAAAGGCAGACAACATTTATTAAAATATAAAAGGATAAGGTTTTTTTATAAGGTTGTTGGTGAAAAGAATCAATAGTTGCATCAAGACATCCTAATTAGACTGACATTTCTAATAACATCATCATCATTTAATTCAACTCAACATATTATTAAAATAAATAAAATAGTCAATAAAAAAAACAAACAAAAAAATCAAAAGAACTGAAAAGAAAACTCGTTACACGCACAAGACTTACTTGTAAGGAAAGGAGAACGTTTACGGAATCACAAAGTCGCTTCATTTCTATTGGTTTTCCAACTGCTTCGAGTGAAAGTTTAGACAACAATAGAGCTGCCTGTATTTAATTATGATCAGAAAAAATAACTTAAATCAGCAAAATCCATATTTTCTGTTATGAAAAATAAATTAAACATGCATAATTTTTTTAAGAAAATAATTACTTTCAATCCTTCGGCTGTGCAGTCAGAGATAAGCCATCCATGATCAGCAGTTGAGAATGGCCATGCACCTTTGTGAATATGACGATACCACGTGTTTTGATCTCCTGGACAATCCTTTGTCACCTAATATATAATATAAAATTCATTATATGTTTATTTACAATTCTGATTTTGATATTTAATTAGGTCTGGATAATGGATATGTTAGTTTTTATGATTAATTAAACTAAAATTTATTAATTTTGGAGAAGTGAATGAATTAAATTTAAGAATTAACCTGAGAGCCTTTTATAAAATCATGTGCTTTTCGTAACGTTGGACCATACTCTTCAGAAAGTTTAGTTGAAATAATTGCTTGGACTGAAAATGAAGTATCCCATAATTGACTTCCATTATATCCCTGTAATAAAAAAATCACAATTAAAAGGAGAAAAACATATATGCGTTGGAGAATAAATATGTAGAGTAATTCTTCACCCAACTAAATAATTGATAATGTCTTAATTATTTCAATCATTATTCATATACGTTAGTATTTCATACTCATTAAAATATTGAGAAATACAAACACAAAAAATGAATGACACATCACTTGATCATTTCAAAACTGATCAGTCTAGAATTTTTCAAATATTTATAACGAGTAATTCTAAACCAACCAAATTTGAATTGACAAAGTGGTTTATAAATCAATGATAGGCTGATGTTTTATAATTCGTTAACATTATTATCAAATTAATTTATGAATAATTAATATAACGATCACATGATGAATTAAGAAATCTTGATCATAAATGTAAATTACTCTTATGAAAATAAAATATTGCAACTTATTAATTGGTAAATTAGGGGGCGACCTGCATTTTCATGCCATCTTCAGCAATCCAGAGATAATCATAGATTCTAGGAAGATGAAGCTTGAAAGCATCAGAGTGAGGATCTTCCACCCAACAACAAAGCATATTAAGAACCTTATTCACAGGTCCAAGACATATATATCGACTGTTCTCATCTTCATAGTGAATATGTTGCATTACAGTTTTCAAAGCCTTCTCTCTTAACCATTTAGCTGGCCAACTTTTAATTATTGGCTCCATCACATGATGCATTGATCCCCATAATATATCCTGAAGCTTGGGATGCGGGTAATATAGGTCCTCCTATGCATATGCCAATCTTTTCCGATTAAAATCATCATCAATATAAATCATAACTAAACTATATTAAAGAAATTTACCAAATTAATTACCTTAGCACATGCATTTCGAGCTTTATTCCAATCGATTTCATGATATGGAATTGAATAGAGCTCCTTTCGTAAAGATAGAACTGTAGGAGTGATTGGACCAACGAATCTCTTCCCATATAAATACGACATTGGCAAATATACCATTCGGCAATGACACCACATTTTTCCTATATATCCACACAACATTAAATTTGATCAGCTCATTAACTTATGTAATAGAGATTTGATTAGTTACCCATAGAAATACCTGGATGCCATGGGACAAAGTTAGGAAATAGCCAAAATTCAGGTGGAAGTGGATTATTTCCATCCCATTCGTAGACTCCTAGTACCGAAAGCCATAATTTGCCCCAAGAAGTAATAGCAGTGGCACCACCATGGTCCAAAATCCAGCGACGTCCTTTCTCCAAAGAACCTTGACCATCTTTAGCAGGCTCTTCACCAAGTAATCTCAATGTTACGTAGTTAAGTCCTGTTCCAAACATGGTGCTTTCTCCTTCTATATGTAGCCCCCATCCCCCATCTTCATTCTGTTCATTCACAGTCAATACTTTTTTGTGTCACTTCATATATATATATATTTCTACATGAAAAAACTTGATAAGGTAATTGACTTGCCTGATGATTATATACATATCTGCGTATCTCAAGTTGATGTTGTTCAGATAAGACAACATTTAAAGCTCCTGTCACGTATAGACTGATCACCTGTTTTATCATAATAGTAATTAAGTAAATCTTACGTGCTAGAATATAATCACATATTTTCCTCAAGCATGAAAAAATCACTAAAAAAATTGAGTAAAGTACGTACCAAGCCAGGAAGCAAAAACATAGGACCTCCAAGATCCGAAGACCAATGGCCATCTTCTGTCTGAACTGTTGAATAAAAGTTAATTGCCCTTTGCAGAGTAGTCTTCACTGCTTCTTCAGTCACCTCTTCAGATTCATCAACTTTTACTGCTGGTAGATTTGTGAATTCTGGTTTCTCCTTTGCGAACTATTACATATATCATACAATTAGATAAAATGTATATAATTTCTATACAATTAAGAATAGAAATTTCAACCCCAAAAAATAAATATGTTGCCTCTACCCAAACCTCTATTTACGAAACATATATTTAATAATTAAAAAAACAGACCTGAATTCTCATGAGAAGATCAGAACATTGTTTCTTCTGGAAGCGAAAGCGACAAAAATCAGAGCGTGCGCTTTCGACCTGATCTACAATGTCTTGTTGGGTGGAAAGCTCTGGACAATATTCCCAAACTTGTCTTCCCAAGTGATTGTTTATACTTCTCACCCATTTCTCATCGTTCTCTCCTACAGTCTCTGCTCCCGTCTTCAGCTTCCACATTTTGATATACTATTTTTCTCTCCTTTTTTTTACAATTACAAATAAAACTTCAGCTAAGCTATCTATATATGTTACTTTGTATCCATTTCTTTCTCTCTTTCCTTGTGCTTTGGAAGAAATTCAATGCATGCAGTACTTATGCTGAGTTAAACTTCAGTAATCTCAACTCAAATCATCAATGCTATGAAAAAAACTAGAAAATAAAAAGAAGATTCAAGGACAAAAAATGATAATTGTGGGAGAGAAAAAGAGAGAGATGATCAAGCCTTTGTCGTTATGTTGTGGGTGGCTATTGATTGGCCTCGTTATTTTATTTATAAGAGGTAGAAGAATGAGGCAGTGCAATAATAAGTTATTAAATAATAATATACTAAGACCCATGAACTTTCCATGTATATGATCTCTGGCTTCAGCATGATTCACATGGTCCCGTTGTCTATTAATGGGATAGGCCCTCCCAGTCTAATGTCTCTCCTTCTAACTTACCACATACATAGTGCAGTACGATTTTTCTATGGTACTGGAGACTAACATCAGTACCGAGAGGTTGGTTCCCCTCATTATCATTAGATTAATTATAGTAAAACCCTCCGAACTTTGGACTGTTGTACTATTTTTTGCTTACCTCTATCTCGATAAGCTGAAACCAAAGCTCTTATTTTTTGTTGAGTCATAGTTCGAGTAAGTCTTGAATGAGCCCCTCGAAAGCTTGATGCAAATAAACAAATTTTGGTTCTACGTCTCCGAGCTATATATCCTCGTTTAATTCGTCATTCAATAAATGAAACTTTGATGAATAACTAATGAATTTCCTTTCTTTCAGTTATTCCTTTCCCCTTTCCTAGTTTATTAATAACAAAACGGATTTTTCCAATGTATAAAATAAAAATTCCAATGGCTTTTGCTACTATAACATTCCCGACTATCAAATAGTTCTCTGACCTTTAAAATCTTTTATAAAATCTCCTCTTTAATTTCGTTTCAGCAATACACTCTTTCATGATTTCCGTTATAGAAGTCATTACACGCACAACTCACCTACTTGTTTTAGTGGGCAAATGGTAAATCAATGACCCCTTCCACGTGTCAGCCATCCAACCTCTCCCCACCAACTCCGTTTGCTTATAAGAAGTGGCGTCATTTCTTCTTATATTTCCCCCTCTTCTCCACACCACATCATGAAACCCAATGTTTTTCCTTCATATTTCCCCCTCTTCAACATTTCTTCTTAATTTTCACTATTTTTTTCATTTTTTTTCCATGGGAGCTTCAATATGCTAATGCGATATTTCTTCTGATTTGAAGACCTCTTAAGCTCATTTTGGTTTAGGTTGTGTTGATGATGTTTGTTATGCCTATTTTAGTTTAGGTTTTATTGTTGATGATGTTTGTGTACTTCAATTATAACGTATTTTGATCATTGGCAAGTTAAGGTTTAATTTGCATTTACAAATTTTGATCCTTGAGAGAGAGAGAGTAATAGTCAACAACACATAATCAAACATGATTCACTGTTCAAAAAATATCCTCAAAAGTCACAAAATATCCAAGTCACAAAACATCCAAGTCACAAAACCCAGAATTTGCCACTGGTACTAATGTCTCAGAATTTTCCATTGTTTCAGACCTCTCGGATGCATTTCCCACTGATTCAGGGGCCTACAATTAAAGAATAGAACATAATTATATATATAAAATATGTAAGTTAACAAATAAAACATAAACAATGTATTAACTGTTGGCATCTGTGAAGCTATTGATCCGGACGTTTGTGAAGCCGATTGTGAAGCCTACAATTAAACATAACATAATTAAACACTGTGATTTAACTAACAAAATATAATTAAATGTGTTAACTATTTTTGTACCGTTCTCCTGTTACACGTCTGTTTATTGTGACTCAATTCACCACATTGTTTACCTTTCATTACTACACCAGTCCTGGATTTACTGTTATGCATTGCAGCGGGTCTAGCTAGAAGGTTCAACAGCCTCCTTAGTGCCCAATTTTTTAGGTCTCCCAGGCTATTTGTGGTAAGTAGGAGGAATTAATGGTGGTCTAGTAGTTTTGGGCCACAATTCTGAAGGCATACAAATTCTCTTAATGGTGTCACCAAATTCTTTTATTCATGTCAGTGACTCCAGATCATCAAAAGCCTCTGGTGTTCATGTGTTAATGGCAAATAGAATCACTTGAACATGTCAAAGACATCACTTATTTGTCTACTGTTTTTTGCTTAAATTTACCCAGTTTGGGAGGAAAAGATGGAATAAACGTTGTGAAGTAAAACTATTGTGATGAGCCATTATATATAAAACTCACAATATTTGTTAGGTGTTAATTAAAACCATCAACAATCACATATCACAATTCGAAACCGTAAAACCAAATCGTACATATTCAGAACCCAAAAATCAGATTGCATATTAGCAAAACCCTATATCAGCATGCAAACCTTAAACTGAATTACACATCCCCAGACAAATCAGTAAAGAAGTAGTGATCACTCTTAAGAAAATAGTATTAAATGGTGGTCTCTAATACTTTTGTAAAAAATAACCTTTAAAATTTGTTATTTTTTAAACTCTTTGAGTATATAAGTAGAGAAAAAAACTCACTTTCAGTGGTTTGTCCTCGAGCTTTCAGATCTTCACTATGTCATCCACTACCTCATCCACGGCCTCTGCCTCATCCTCGACCATGGACTCTCCCAAGTCCTCTTGTTTGCACCATCGAAGAATACTATTAAACTGATGAAATGAAACAGAGAAGATGATGATAGATGTGTGGCTTCGAAACTGAGAAAATGGTAGATGGGGGGCTTCAAAACTGAGAAATGGTAGATAGGGTTTCGGAGCTGAGAAAATGATGGATGGGGTTTCGAAGGGTCTTCGATGGGGTAAAGTGGGTAGGTGGATGTGTGATCGTTGATGGCTTACACGTGACAATATGTGTAAAATTATCCCATTGCTCATTAAGACACGCTCATGACTTATGTGTGTGTTGACTTCTGTTATATTTTTTAACGGAAGCAATGAGACGATGTATTGATGAAAAATGATAAGTTAGGAGGTATTTTGAACAATTTTAAATGTCAGAGAGCATTTTGGTACAGTGACCAAAGGTCGGGGGTGTTCTATAATTAACCTTTTAACTTTTATGGATACATATAGGAGTAATCTAATTGTGCATCAATCCCGATATCGTATATTTCTTGATATACGAGAAGGACCCGGTTACATAAAATCGTAAAAGAAATCTCACCATGTCAAGCTATCATATAAACACATGTAATGTTGTATTGTTTTTTTATGTTTTATCATGTTGTTGGATTTCAAATAAGGTCATTCTGTAGTTAAGTTCATTTACGTTGTAGAGACTAATTTTTGTATATCTGTACAAATCTTTATACATATGTACTCTACAAAAAAAATTAAAATTATTATTAATGATAAAATTATTACATTAGCTTTTAAAACATTATAAATCTAAAATAACAAACAAAATAAAAATGATAATTTTCTCATATCTGCAACTAAATTATTGCAGATAAAAGAAAATTCGAATAAGTCACATATCATCTAGATATGATATATTTACAATATAGTTATTGCAGATATAAAAAAACTTGAATAAAACGTGCATCATCTTGAGATGATAAATTATCTATAAGAAATTTTAATTTTAAAGAACGCACAATCTTAACAAATTTAATATCGTAATATGAGATGAAAAAATTACATCTGATCTTTATACATATGTACTCTACAAATCTTTATACATATGTACTGTATAAATCTTTATACATATGCATATAATTTATGTACACCTGTACATAAAAACCATCATTATTTGTCTTTCATATATAACAATTAATCTCCAAAAGTATCATATTTAATTTTTTTTAAAGAAAATACACCACAAGTTTTGCTCGCACAAATTGACAAGTCACTATTACTATAAGAAATATATCATATTATGTTTATATCTCTCCTTTTTTGGCATTACTTTATATAGTAGTCACTATTAATTTGTATAATTATTTAAATACCATGCGTAGGCCATATTTACATACCTACATCACCTACATTAGTCAAACAAATTTCTAGTTAAAACTGTGTAAGTCGCATAAGATTTGAAATATAATATCACGTTCATCTTAAAATTATCTCGTAAATATCTCCCATTCTTCAATATTAATATGTTAGACTTTACATGCATGTTGACCACGACAACCTGTAAGTATGATTTACACCTCACGTAATTAATGGTCGGGGATCACTATAAGACTGCTACAAAGCAAAACGACAAGACGAACAAAAAAAGTGGTTATATATGCTTATTAAATTATTAAAGAAAAATTTCACTTATATACTCAAACTATCACTGATAGACACTTTAAATTCTTAAACTTTAAAATGTTACATTTTCAATTATGAACTATATGAAACTCATAATTTTAACGCTTAATGTGACTTTGTCTACTGTAAGTTACTTTTTAACATAACGACATCGTTTTTCTATTTGAGATGAAGTCGTTCTTATTTATTTTATCCATAATAAATAAAACGACGTCATCTCAGATAGAGAAAAATAACGTCATTTTGTAAAAAAAACTACAATGCGGTAGACGAAGTTATATATTAGGCACTACTACAAAAGGGGTTTTAATAACAGCAGAATACTAATTTTTATGATAAGTACCTTAAACCTGTCATAAAAAAATGCTAAAGAGGTTTTTTTTTGTTTTTAGCTAATATGACAGCTTTTAAATAACCTGTCATAACATACTCATCTATTATGACAGGTAATTTTAAAATCTGTCAAAAAAATTTATTAGATTATTTTTTACACTCTCATATTACCTTTATTTATAAAAATGCCATAATAAAATCCTAATCTCTCTCACTCAACTCCATCTATCTATCCCCCCTGCCATCGTCGTCTCTCTCTGCCATCGTTGTCTCTCTCTCTAGCTCAGTGTCGTCGCGCCATTGGTCTCTCTCTGTTGCTCTCCATCTCTTTCTCTTTCCGCCTTCTTAGATTTGGTCTTGGTGACAGCGAGCTCCTCCGCCAGAAAGAGTCATCTCTCCCTACCGATAGTAACCTCAAGCTCCTATTGAAGCTGCCCTGAATCTTGCGCAACCCCCCGCGAAAACAGGTGAGCTACACTTTAAGTTCATGATTTTGTTGCAGATCTGTATTTTGTTTCAAATCGTTTCTTCTAGTTATTTTTTCCTTTCAATGTTAGTGTATTTTGTTTATTAGATCTAGCTTCAACATGGACCTTGCATATAAACTGGAATGTTGTTATTGCTCTCTTTGAGCATTCACCTAAGAGAAGGATGGTCGTTTGACCTTCTTGGCTTGCTGCAGGGTTTATGACCAAATACCTGAGACTAAGTGGGTTATCCTCATGGGAAGTTGCGCTAACGGTGGTGGATATTATCACTATTCATACTCTGTTGTCAGGATTGCACTAGTCGATATCTATGTTCCTGGTTGCCCTTCTACAGCCGAGGTCTTGCTTTATGAACTTCTCCAGCTGCAGAATATGAATCAAGAAGCTTTCTCAACAGGCTGTTAAAGGGGATCGCTATTTTTTGTCCACGGATTCAATCTTCAAAATAAGGTGGTGAATTAATTTTTTCATATGTTTTTGGTCTTTTACAACTGGTGTGCAATGGGTAGAGATACAAAGGGATTTATACCCTTTGAAGATATATGAATGAATAAATAATACTTTTTACTCAAAAAATAAATGAGAGGAATAAGTGATCTAATGATTGGAAAATTGATATGCTTGAGTAAAGAGTTAACAAGTATCGAGAATATTGTTTCTGTGCATCTTTTGTGTTCTTATAGTTCGAATGTTTCTCATTGTTTACTTTAATCACTAGCTTCTATACATGTGATTCAATTCTTGCTCTCTTTTAATTAAAGGATTTACTAAATGACAGTTTGAAGCATTTACGAGCACAAACAAAGGTAGAACTTCAAGATGCTTTATTTTCATCTCAACAGGAAGAAATGGATCACATAATTGAGGTTGAAAGCTCATTTTCATTTTTAGTTAAACTCATGTTTTCATTATTTTTTCTATCTCAGACTTCCGTTGTGTGCTCGACCTACATTTGCTTCTGCTAATCAGGACCGTCCGAAGTTCTATAGGGATGATTTTATAGTATCTTTGTTTCTTGAAGACGGAAGTGTGGGGCTTGGTGAGGTTAGTTACTATTTTATTTTCTTGCATGAAATATCCCAAGGTCAAAAGCACAAGCATTATGGTGAGACTGATGCCAACATATCAACCTTTTGTGCTTTATATTTAGGTCTTTGTTCTCCTATTTTGACTTCATTTACTTTTTCTATTTAACATTTAGAAAAAGAGAAATGTGGATGCATTAATTGTGATTTATTATTAAACAGGTAACACCTCTTGAAATTATCACAGAAAATAGGCTAGAGGTAGAAAAGCAACTTAAATGTCTTCTTCATATCCTGGATGGATCTAAGAGTAGCATCTTTCTTCCTTTGCTAAAAGGCTCATTTTTTTCTTGGATGTGGCATGAGCTGGGAATACCAGTAAGTCCTACAGAGCGGTTAAAATGTCAATATATACAATCATCTCTAAGGATTTACTATTATAAAGCTAAAGGTGAGATATAAATCAATTTTCTATTAAAGATTTTACTTTATAAAATATGTTTAACTGTATGAATCTAAAGTTTATTTGGCTAAACAAAAAATTTTATATTTTAGAATCCATAAGAAGAAAATACAAAAGTGGTGGATAGGGAATCCACCATGAAAAGAATAAAAAAGAAAGATTTTGGAATCCATCTTTACTAGTTACTCCAATGGTAGGTAGCAAGGCAGAGAAATTTGAACTCTGTGTCGATGCCAATAGGACCTAGAGCAATGAGGAAGCTATAGAATTTGGCCACGAACACTACTATAAAACTGGGCTTTAATAACAGCCATAATTTTTTTATGTTAACTGTCGAATTAGTTTCTAAATAATTATGACCTTAAGCATCGTTTAATTACTTTGTTTTTACTGGAAACATGGTAAATTTGATCTAAGTCATTGGTTTTAATTCTAAAACTATCAGCTTTGTTTGATGTCGTTTTACTTCATGGAAATGTAAGTTATCGATTAGTGTTTATCCTTTAATATCTCTCTTCTGATATTTGGCAGTGCTGATGCTAAGAAACTAAAGAAGTTGATTATGTACAATCCCTTCATTTTCACTCTGCCAGAAGTGGGATATATAAAAGATGAGATTATCCTGAAAATGTACAGCAATTTTGGGTAAGAATTTCTATTACCTCTATGAATTTTAAATAGCTCTTTTGGGTAATGATTTTGCAGCCATGGTCCTAAGGAATTAGTGTATATAAATGGCAATTATAATTGTCGAGTCATTTACATAAATTAGAGAGAAAGCATACTCAAATTCTTAAAGCATGTAGAAATCACCTTACTTAGGGTAATTCTCGGAGAAAATGTGATACCAAATCATATGAACTATCAAGAAGACAATTTCATAATTTGGAGAGGAAGCACTACTCGAATTTTTTTTGTCATTACTCATTACATTTATAGCATCCTAAGTTAATCTTTAGTCATGTACTTTATGGACATTTTTAGCTCTTGTTGTGAGTATTCCTACTCTTCTATGATAATAGAAATTATTATAGTATTTTCGGTTATGTTTGGAAGCTATATTGTCAATATTTGTTAAGGAAACCGTGTCCGAAACATTTGGGCATTAGTATATATTCTTTTATTTTTTTCTTATTACTTAATAGGATTGTCAGACTTTGTTCCTTATGCACCATTGAATCATCTTAATTTTCCTTTCTTGTGTTGGCTTTGGTAAACTTATTTCGCCTTTTGACAATGGTGTGTTTTCCTGGTCATGTACTAGATATCATGTGCTGCTCGTGACAAATTACTTTATATCCTTTCACTCATGAAGTTATAGTGCCTCTGGTATTGAATATATTATTGTCATGAAACGGTGACCAACATATTTTCTATCTTAAGTAAGTTTTTCTATTTTTCATAGAAAAAGAAGGTTAGAGTTTCAGTTTTTCCAGTTTTTGTTATTATTACATTTCAATTTGCGTATTGGTTTCGCTCATTTTACTGATCGTTTGATGCATTGTTATATCAATTGCTATGCAAGAACTAAAGATATCCTGCACATGTTTCTTTGGTTATGTGACTTTGTTTGAAGTCCACTTTGATAGGAATTTCAGTAGTTTATACATGAGGATTCTTATATTTCTGTTGCTTTGTTCAGATATGTTCACATGGTAGACAATGTTATCTTCATTGTTACGGGAACTTTGCACGAGAGAGATGTTCAAGAACTACTGGAGAAATGTCACAATAGATACCGTATTTTATCCGGCCTAATACATGAAATATACATGCTTTATATTTTGGCTCTTATAATAATCCAAGACTATATGTATAATTTGAAAACTAATCCAATACTAAAATAAGAAAAGTGGTCCAATGACTAAAAAGTAAAAATTGAAAAAAAGGACTAAAAAATAAAAATTGAAAAAAGACTAAAAATAAAAAAAGCAAACCCTAATTTTGTTTACAAATAGGAATGAAATCTTCACTTAAAAGGAGGTCTTTTGGGAGTAAAAAAAGGGGGGGAGTCATTTTTTAGAGTGAGAAAGAGAGGGGTTGGAGTGAGAAAGAGAGGTGATTTTAGAAAGAGGAAGAGGTTCTACACTTCTATTATCTTCATCTTCTTCCATTTTTTATTCTCAAGGTAGCTTAATTGTTTGGTACACTTGTTCATAATATATTTTGTTCATCTAGAGGGGTTGGAGTGAGAAAGAGAGGTGATTTTAGAGAGAGGAAGAGGTTCTACACTTCTATTATCTTTATCTTCTTCCATTTCTTCTTCTCAAGGTAGCTTAATTGTTTGATACACTTGTTCATAATATATTTTGTTCATCTCTCTTCTTCATATGAATGCAGTTGATATCTTTTGTGTTTTTTACATAAGTGGATTATTCATTCTTTATCATTTCTCCTCATTTAAATCTTAACATTTTAATTTCATGCTTTGATGATTTCTTTACAAGTTGGATATTGAGATGTTTTTGTCATCAACTTAATTAATGAGGATGATGATAAAGCTTTTGAGGAGTGAAAAAATTAACCAAATGTGAATCAACCTTTTTAATGTGTTGAAAGTGTACATTTGATGCAAAGATCCTCTAGGATAATTTTCTCACACATAACAATGCATAAAATAGAGAGTAAAACCTCTATACAAGATTATGCAAATATCTAAGTTGTGAAATTTTCAGTTTTCCTACAAAGTCTTTTCTTTTTTTAAAATATTATGTTCATCATTTTGTGACACTTGTTTGAACTAATTATCATTCATGATCATCCCCCTTGCTATTTGATTAGCAATTACTAATGAGGGAAGGAAAGAAAAATGGCAATTAGTATACTAAGTAGTAAAAAAAAGCAGACATATTTATGTTAAAAAAAAATATTTTTTATTTTTCATCATTTTTTTCAATTTATTTATCTATTTAATAATAATAATATTATTATTATTATATTATATTATAATATATAATATTATAAAA
>QANY01006745.1:70342-258922 GCA_003255025.1 Datisca glomerata
CCCAATGGTCAGAGGAATCGCAGAAACATAAAGGAGATTGTCTGAAAAAGGAAGACGTTGTTCTTCTACCATCAATCACTAAGATAAAGTTCTCACGCATTGACTTGGAGAGGTTGAAGAAGATATGGGAGGATTTTTCATCAGAGCAGAAAAGTTTGTTTGTCGGAAAATATGGTCACATAGCTTATCTATAGTATATTGTAGTTAATGTTCCCATCCTTGAAGCTTTAATGCATTTCTGGGACCCTCATTATAGATGTTTCACCTTCAGAATAATTGATCTTACTCCCACAATTGAAGAATATCAACCACTACTGAATGTCCCGTTGTAAAATGCCGACAAAGTTTATAACTATGACAAAAAGCTCACGTTGAAGAGAGCTTTGTCTAAGCTCTTGGGTACTGTCCATGCGTCTGAGATTGAGAAAAGTTTAAAAATTAAAGGGGAAATGAGTGTGTGCCGTTGGATTACCTCCTAGATCTCACCCAGAATTTATTGACGGAGGATAAAGGCATGACTCTTTATGCTCTGTGTATTTATAGCACCGTGTTATTTCCAAAGATCCAAGGTTATATGGATGATAAAGTGATAAAAATGTTCCTTCAAGTCGAACATGATGTTAACCCTATTATCTCAATTCTCGCTGAGACTATCCATTCTTTGAATCACATCCGAGTGTTTGGAAAAGGAAAGTTCATCAGCTCCTCAACTCTTTTATGTATTTGGATTTTCAGCCATCTAAGATGTCCGCTAGATTTCAAGTGTCCTCAAGTTAAGTTCTCAAGTCCATGGATGAAGACGAGGATCCCTATTGCAGAATTTGGAATGGCCAAATGGAATCTGCAGTTTCCCAAAAAAGGAGCTTGGCTCTCATATCTATCCAAGTTGAAAGATGAGGATGTTATTTGGAAAGCCCATTGGATGTCGTTAACACCAATGATCTATAGATGTGGTGATTTTCAATGGGTTCCGCTCCCGGGACCATGGGGTTGTACTAGTTATGCTCCGTTAATGACCCTCCGTCAATTATACATGAGACAGTTTATCCCCACCACGCATGCATTGAAGGATATTGAGCTTAGTTACGATTCTCAAGAAATTGAACAAAAACTACAGCAGCTGATTGGAGCTTGGAAAATAACAAAAAGGATGTGAAATGAAAAGAATCGCATGAACTGCACAAAAGAGTATGAAGTATGGCTTGAGAGTATAAACAAAATAATTATTGCCTTACCAATTGAGGATGTACCATCAGCCAAATCACTGGAAGTTCATCAAAAGATTGCTAAAAAGGAGGAGCTAGATGAGTTATATGAGGAGCGTCAAAAATTTCTAGCCCTTTTGGAAGAAAACAGACGACTAGCAGTTGAGGAGAATTTATCTGAGAAACACAGAATCGAAGTTGAAGAACGACTCAAAGAGTTAAGAAATAAGGTTGAGGATCAGGCGTATCTAAAGCGGAAAAATTCAGAGTTGGGAACTGACACTCGCCAATTGGGCAACAAAATTAGAAAAATGGCGGAAGACAATAAGAACTTTCGAGGGGTAATCTACGAACAAGAGGATCAAATCGTGAAGTTAGATAGGGAAAATAAACTAGTACGAGAAATTCTAGAAAATGTGAAGGGAGCTGTTGATAAGAAAAATGCCTACATCGTCGAGTTAGAAGAGCAATATGATGCCTTACGACGAATAGTTGATAATTTGCAAGTTGATTTAGAGAATCAGAAAGTTAAAAAAACTGAGTCAACAAATGATTCTGAAGAATTATTGAAAGTCATCGCAAGCCTTGAGCACCAAGTTAGAGCTTATCAGAACGTGGCAGAAAAGTTGGCAAGAAACAATGACGCTGATGTTGATATACTGAGATATGATTATCAGTTGCTACAACAAGAGTACAATTTGATTCGACAACGATCTGGGCAGGCTGTGGAATGGCTTAAAGGCATGGCTGTGAGAGCGGGCAATTTGGCTGAACAAGCTTAATTTTTGAAGAGAAATGTCTTGCTCATCCATCCTAATGGGGAGAACTTGTCTAAATTTTTGGAAGAAGTCAACCGGGATTTGGGTCATTTTGTATGAACTCATGTTATGAAGTAATGTAATTGACTTCTACATACTCAAATGTAGTGGATGGCTCTATTAATTGAATGAAATTAATTACTTTAGAACTTTCACTTTGCGCAGTATCATTTCTCATTTATAAATTTACTCTCATTATTTCTTCTTTTTATTAGCAAAAATCTATATCTCATTGCTTTGTTTTATTTATTTTAAAGAAATTTTCCAAAGATAGCCCGGTAACTTCGACATCCCTATCGAACTCGAGCTCAAGTTAGGGTCATGGACGAGCAAGAAAGAGAGCAATCACGAGAGGAAATGGAGGAAGAGATTAGGGAGCTAAAAGAGCAAATGGCTAAAGACCTCGAACTCCTCGCCGCAAGTAAGGGAAATGCCTGTTTTGAAAATCCGCAAGGGGCTCAATCATTACAAAATCAACTGCCAAACGATACTCCACTTTATCCTCCTGGGTTCACTCCGACCTATCAACGTCATCAGGTTGACCAGTTTCAGCATGCTTCACCACCAATAAATATCCAGCATCATCCATTCCAAATGTCCAGGAAATAATGCAGACGGGGAAAACTGGGTACAACCCATCCGCGATGGCATGTAGTCACAACCAAGCTTTCACTCCAAAAGGCGAACTCGTTAATGAGCCAATTATCATAACCGATGTTGATGACCCAAAGATGCAGAAGCCTATTACCAAGCCAAGTGATGACCCGCGATCGAAAGATAAATTGGACTTTCTGGAGGAGAGATTACTTGCTATTGAAGGATCTGATGTATATGGTATCATTGATGCCACCCAATTATGTTTGGTCCCTCATGTGAACATCCCACATAAATTCAAACTACCTGAGTTTGAAAAATATGATGGTAGTACGTGCCCCAGAAGTCACCTTATTATGTACTGCAGAAAAATGGCTGCTTGTGCAAATGATGATAAGCTGCTGATTCATTTTTTTCAAGATAGCCTGATGGGGGCCACATCTCGTTGGTATATCCAATTGGATAACCAACATATTTAGAGGTGGAAAGATCTAGCAGATGCTTTTTTAAGACAATATAAGTACAACATAGACATAGCCCCTGATCGTTTGGACTTACAAAGGATGGAGAAAAAACCTACACAAGGCTTTAAAGAATATGCACAAAGGTGGAGGGAATTAGCTGCTCAGGTACACCCCCCATTGTCAAACAAGGAGATGGCTGGAATGTTTATTAACACCTTGAGACCTCCATTCTATGACAGAATGATTGGAAATGCTTCAAACAACTTCTCTGACATCATAGTGATCGGTGAAACGATTGAGTATGGGATAAAGAATGGAATAATTTTGAAAATTATATCAGATACATCGTCAGTAAAAAAGGGGCCTCTATTGAAGCGAAAAGAAAGGGATGTGCAGATGATCAATTCCGAGTACCCATCACAAGCTGTGAACCCGGGATCAGGATTTTCAAAGTATGGGGAAGGACCCAAGTCTACGACATCATATGTGGCTAATACCTCGCAAATTCCGTACAATTATCACTCTCAACAATCAATATTTCAAAATAACCCAAGACCCGGTTTCAGACCACCGGCTCACCAGCAAAATATTGGTCAGGCTGATCAGCCTCTGAGGGGAAATAGAAATAATCAACGTTTTATCCAATATGATCTAATCCCCATGTCATATACAGAACTTTTACCTCAATTGATACATAATAATCAATTGGTGCCAATTCCTTATGAACCTCTACAACCACCATACCCAAAGTGGTATGATCTGACTGCTAGCTGTGAGTATCATGCTGGGGCAGTGGGACATTCGACTGAGAATTGCACGGCATTAAAAGGTAGAGTACAGACACTGATCAAGGCTGGATGGTTGAATTTCAAAAAGGCAAATGGGAATCCATATATCATTCCAACCCTCTACCAAATCATGGGAATCCTGCCGTGAATGCAATTGAGAAATATTTTTCATATGAAAAGAGGGACGTGGAAGATGTGAGCACGTCAATGGAAACACTTTTCCATCTTCTTTCTAAAGCAGGGTACACCTACCCAACACGCTCAGAGGATGAGTGCGTTTCTAGGAAGCCTATGCATGACTTCGATTGTTTATTTCATAAGAAGGAGACAGGGCATACAATTGAGGAGTGTGCTGATTTTAAAAAGGAAGTGCAAAAGTTGTTGGATGCAAAGATACTTACAATAAGTCATAAAGGAGAAAGGGAATACCAAGAAGATGACTCTTTAGTCCTCATGATAACTAAAGAATCATCTGAAGTTAATGTTGAAATGTCGTCCTATATCCCAAAACCTCTCGCAATACATTACGAGGAAAAGTCAACTCGCACCACTACGTCTTATGCTCCAAAGCCTATCACCATTCAAATACCGGGTGTGTTCGCTTACAAAGATTCAAGAGCAATACCATGGATGTACGGATATAAGGTTATTACAAGCACTAACGACAAAACTCAAGAGCTAAATCTGTCTGACCTCGATCTCTCCATAACTAATATTTCAGGAGTAGGTGGGATGACAAGGAGTGGCAGATGCTACACGCCAGAAGTTTTGAAAACGGATAAAAGCGATGTGTTTGAAAGGCAAAGGAAAGGGAATGCCAAAGAAGGCGACAATGGTCATGAATTCCAAGGAGAAATGCATGGCGGCTAAGTGATAGACCCAGATATAATAAGAGGTACGGAGAAAGAAAGAGCAGTGTGTGAAGAAGAAGTATGTGAATTTTTGAAGCTCATCAAGCAAAGCGAGTATAAGGTGATTGAACAACTTAATGCTCACTGTATGAGCATTGAAGAAGAGCCAGACACACGACCTTGGTATTACGACATCAAACAGTATATAAAGAATGGAGAATATCCATCCAAGCTTCTGAGAATGATAAACGCACTATTAGAAGATTGTCCATGTGTTTCTTCTTGAATGGTGAAATACTCTACAAAAGAAACCATGATATGGTGCTCTTAAGATGTGTTGATGCAAGGGAAGCGAATCAAATCATAGAAGAGGTTCATGAAGGAATTTGTGGAGTTCATGCTAATGGATATATGATGGCGAAAGAAATCTTGAGAGCATGATATTATTGGTTAACTCTAGAATCTGACTGCATCAAGTACGCCAGGAGATGTCATAAATGTCAAATTTATGCGGATAAAATTCACGTACCCGCATCCCCTTTACATGTAATGGCCGCGCTTTGGCCGTTCTCTATGTGGGGCATAGACGTCATTGGTCCCATCACACCCAAAGCCTCTAACGGGCATCGCTTCATTTTGGTATTTATAGATTATTTTACCAAATGGGAGGAGGCAAGTTCTTATTCAAGTGTAACCAGAAGTGCGGTTGTTAAGTTTATTAAAAAGGAGATAATTTGTCGATATGGTCTACCTGGAAGGATCATCACAGATAATGGTACAAATTTAAATAACAAGATGATGAAAGAATTATGTGAGCAATTCAAAATTAAGCATCATAATTCGTCTCCTTATCGTCCGAAAATGAACGGAGCAGTGGAAGCAGCCAATAAGAACATAAAAAGGATCATAGAGAAGATGACGGAGGTTTATAAAGATTGGCATGAGATGCTCCCGTTTGCACTGCATGGGTACCGCACATCAGTCCGAACATCAACTGGGGCAACGCCATTCTCTTTGGTATATGGCATGGAAGCGGTCCTTCCAATTGAGGTGGAAATTCCCTCCCTCAGAGTCTTAATGGAGGTGAAATTAGAAGAAGCAGAGTGGGTACAGACACGACATGAGCAATTGAATTTCATCGAGGAAAAAAGATTGACTGCATTATGTAGAGGGCAATTATATCAAAGAAAAATGATGCACGCATATGATAAAAAATTGCATCCCCGATGTTTCTGAGAAGGAGACTTGGTGTTAAAAAAGATACTCCTATATCAAAAGGATCACCGAGGGAAGTGAACCTCAAATTATGAGGGACCTTTCATTGTCAAGAAGGCTTTCTCGGTAGGAGCTCTAATGCTAACAAACATGGATGGAGATGATTTATCGCACACGGTTAATTCTGATGCAGTCAAGAAGTACTTCGTTTGACCACTCTAAGTATGGGAAAATGAAGTTAAAAAAATGCTAAAGCCGTCTCGAATACTGGAGAAATTCTTCTTACATTTTTTTTCTTCTCTTTTCTTTTTCCAAACCATCGTTTGTAAACACTGTTCATCATCAATGAAGAGCCTTTTTTTTCTTCTTTCTTTTCCAGTTGACAAATACATATACTTCATCTTCTTTTTATTTCCATTATTTCTTATTCCTCTCAGTTCTAAGATATCATTAATTACTTTTGAAATAACTCAGAAGAATAAACTTGGTTAGTTGAAAGCTAATTGAAAAAAAAAATTGGAACTAAGAAAGGTGACCTGATTATAAAGTAAAATCCAAAAA
Source organism: Datisca glomerata (assembly GCA_003255025.1). NCBI lineage: Eukaryota > Viridiplantae > Streptophyta > Magnoliopsida > Cucurbitales > Datiscaceae > Datisca > Datisca glomerata. The sequence continues at coordinate 76,839 of QANY01006745.1, forward strand.
GTCATCACGAGGAAGGTCAATATGCGCATGACAAAGGCTACAGCGAAATTGGAGGATTACCCAATTAGAAGTACAGAAGAGAAGCAGAGAGATTATTCACCACTGACATGGAGCCAAATACTGGGGCATAAACTAATAAATAAGGATGTATCATTTTCTTAAAAAATGCTTGATACTTCATTGTGAGTCCATGATCCTAGGCCAAGTGATTGTTCTAAAGGGTGTTGGATATGGTTAAAAATCATCATGTAATTTTCTTATAAAGGTTCACAATCATGCATAGCATGCGCGCATTCAGAATCACTACTTTACATTTATGTTTAAGAATTACAATGCATAGACATGTACCACATTAGTTGTTCTGACAAATTCAGGTGCATGAATCACTTAATGATATTCTTTCGAAATTCACACATGACCTTCCAACATTTAAAGCATGCATTAGTCTAGCTTTTGTTGTCATGAGACTTGCATAAGTCAACTTCAACATCAATTACTATGGTTAAATCGAACCCGAATTGAGTCGAGGTCGAAGCCCGGTGTCAGCACCGGGTCCATTTCCTTTTCAATTAATGTGGTTAAATCGAACCCGAATTGAGTCGAGGTCGAAGCCCGGTGTCAGCGCCGGGTCCATTTCCTTTTCAATTAATGTGGTTAAATCGAACCCGAATTAAGTCGAGGTCGAAGCCTGCATCCACCCAGGTTCGTTTTCCTTTTCAAATATCTTCGGTTAAATTGAACTTGACTTCATCGCAGTCGAAGCCCGGTGTCAACGCCTGGTCCATTTCAAATATCTCAGTTAAATCGAACCCGCATTGAGCGAAGTCGAAACCTGTGTCTATCCAGGTCCATTTCACTCCATCTCATAGAACCTTATATAGTCGAGGCTTCTATTCCCTATTTCATATATTATTGTACCGATCAAAATACTTATCTACGCCTTTGTACACGTTCTGAGATCAGAAGTGTGCTCAAAGGGGGGCAGCTGTAGATACCGTATTTTATCCTGCCTAATACATGAAATATACATGCATTATATTTTGGCTCTTATAATAATCCAAGACTATATGTAAAATTTGAAAACTAATCCAATACTAAAATAAGAAAAGTGGTCCAAAGACTAAAAAGTAAAAATTGAAAAAAAGGACTAAAAAAATAAAAATTGAAAAAAGACTAAAAGTAAAAAAGGCAAACTCTAATTTTGCTTATAAATAAGAATGAAGTCTTCACTTAAAAGGAGGTCTTTTGAGAGTAAAAAAAAGGGGGGGAAGTCATTTTTTAGAGTGAGAAAGAGAGGGGTTGGAGTGAGAAAGAGATGTGATTTTAGAGAGAGGAAGATGTTCTACACTTCTATTATCTTCATCTTCTTCCATTTCTTCTTTTCAAGGTAGCTTAATTGTTTGGTACACTTGTTCATAATATATTTTGTTCATCTAGAGGGGTTGGAGTGAGAAAGAGAGGTGATTTTAGAGAGAGGAATATGTTCTACACTTCTATTATCTTCCATTTCTTCTTCTCAAGGTAGCTTAATTGTTTGGTACACTTGTTCATAATATATTTTGTTCATCTCTCTTCTTCATATGAATGTAGTTGATATCTTTTATATTTTTTACATAATTGGATTGTTCATTCTTTATCATTTCTCCTCATTTAAATCTTAACATTTTAATTTCATGTTTTGATGATTTCTTTACAAGTTGGATATTGAGATGTCTTTGTCATCAACTTAATTAATGAGGATGATGATAAAGCTTTTGAAGGGTGAAAAAATTAACCAAATGTGAATCAACTCTTTTAATGGGTTGAAAGTGTAGATTTGATGCAAAGATCCCCTGGGATAATTTTCTCACACATAACAATGCATAAAATAGAGAGTAAAACCTCTATACAAGATTATGCAAATATCTAAGTTATGAAATTTTCAATTTTCCTACAAAGTCTTTTCTTTTTTTAAAATATTATGTTCATCATTTTGTGACACTAGTTTGAATTAATTATCATCCATGATCATCCCCCTTGCTATTTGATTAGCAATGACTAATGAGGGAAGGAAATAAAAATGACAATTAGTAGACTAAGTAGTAAAAAAAATAGACATATTTATGTTAAAAAATATATTATTTATTTTTCATCATTGTTTTTAATTTATTTATTTATTTATTTAATAATATTATTATTATTACTATTACTATTATATTATAATATATTATATTATAAAAAAATAAAAAGTGATGCAACAGAGGAACTTTTCCTCTGTAGCTTAACATAGTCTTTTTAACATTAGCTATATATATATATATAAAAAAAATTTTAAAGTTTTTTCTTTCATTTATTACATAATATAGCATTTTTATTTTATTCTTGCATTTTTTTGTATGTTCTATATAATCTCAACATTTTATGTTTTCTATAATTTGACATCCTATAACTTATCTCTATTCTTTTACTTCCATTTTGTTGTAATTATTAACTTTAATTTTTTTTACATGTTTATTTATTTAGCATTCTTGCATCGTCATGCTTATAATGCGATTCTTGCATTATTCTCTTATTATTATAATTAATATTCATGTATGTGTGAATTATAATTTTAATAATTAGATTTAGATGTTGTTACTTCTATTATTTAATTTTCACTAAAAAAGGCCGACGATGGACTTTGAGATTTTTGGGATACCAAACTTCTCGAACTACTGAGGTGAGGAGTTATTCTTGGGATACCGAGAATAACTCTAATAATTCTTTGATTTAAAAAGATATAAGAATACAAAAAAAAATAATTTTTTTCAATGGTCTTTGAACCACCCATTAAAAGTAATTTATTTTGTTCATTTCTATGATACAAAATGTATCAAATGGGACATTCAAAAATGAATCTCTTTAACCTTTGCCTTAAAATAAAAAAATTGGATAGCATTTGATTAAATTTGATAACCATTTTATAATGGGTGTTGTGGGGTGTTAATACCTTCCCCACACACAAACGACTCCCGAACCAACTTTGAGTTTTCGTAGACCAAAAATTTTCATCTTAAAATTGGGTGACCAATCACACTCTAAAATGATTGGTGACGACTCCAAATTTCTTTTTCCTTAAAAAATGAATTTTTTTAATCGCCACTCCGCGTCGCACGCACGTTGCGACAGCCACCCTTTGGGCATGTTTGACAGGTACTTCACATCATAATAGTTTCCGCGTAGTTTTTAAACACACCAATTAAGATTTCACAATTTTCTTTTCTCCTCAGCATTGCTACATTGGCAGTTGCTCAAAACATAAAGGAGCTCTATAGATTGGTGCTTGTTGACACTCCACTTGCTCTATACTTCTTAGAGTGTATTACATCAGAGGTGGATACAATTTCCTTCCTTTCAAACCTACTTCTTTTGGTTTTTGGCGAGCTTTTTAGTTTATATAGGATCTCATATTGTGAATTTTGACCACTCTGTTCTGATAACTGCAGATATTCAATTGCTACGTTTCAACAACACTTTTTGATCCTCTAGTCTTAGAATTCTTTTTTTTCCTCATACATGATTGATAACATTCCAGGTTTACTATGTCAGCCATACTGAATAAGCTTTTGCCAATTATCATGGAGATCAGGAGTGGCATCTTGGAACATTTGATTTGTTTTCTTATACTGGAGTTGGTTCATATAGTTTACCTTCGGTATTTATCGTTTGTCTCCTTAGTGGTAGGATCTGAATGACATGAACATAGAAATAATGAGGAACACTCTCTACAAGGCAAGGGATTTCTACAGATTTTGTCAGGTGACTATTGTTTTCTATATTATGATTTATCTTCTTTCTATACACATCCATGTACAAAACTAATCTTAATTATGATTTTAATAGTTTGATGGAAATAAAATCTAAGAATTGGCAGTGGGAAGTGTATTAGCGCTTGATATTTTATTTATACGTGTACTTAAAGATCCAACATGATGTTTGGTAGATAATTTGATTTTTTGATTTAGTTATTCTAAATATTTTACTAATTGGGTAAAAGATTGTTAAGAAACCGGCATGCCCACTCACGCATATTGATAATACACCAGCATTATTCAGAACGACCATGTTATTCTAAATGTTTGTTGCTCGTGACAGGATTGGACTGGTTTAAACTTTTAAAGCATAATGGATGAAGCGGAAAAGATCAGAAACACGGTATGGTTAAAGCATGAATATATTCCTGTGTAGGCCAATATTGCATGCCTTCATGTGTATTGTTAATCATTACCTAGATCTTCTTGTCAGTGACACTTAATCTATTATCTATTTTTTAGGGGAACATGCCGTTCAAAGAAGGAAAGTTTGAACTTGCTAAAGCTAAATATGAAACGGCAATAAATTCTCCTCATCCTCTCTTCACCTTATATCTTGTTGTAATTGTTTAGTGATAAGTCCATTTTCTTTTCTTCATATGATCTCTATAAAAACTTGCATTACTTATAACTTTTAAGAACTTTTTTGGATAACTGCATGTGTTGTATATGCCAGAAGTTTCTTGGGTTGCTTTCTAGTTTCAATTTATACCAATGTTGTCCTCTTCATACAAACTTCTGATCGTTCAAAATTGTTAATATGTAGGCCTTCAATATGTTCCTCGTTTTAAAGTTAAATAATATTAATGAAAAACTGTCATGGGAAGGCAGAGTTTTACTTTTTCATGACAGTTTTTTTTAAATGACCATTTAATGACGTGGACTCCCCGTCATTATAGGTATTTTTGCAACACCTATAATGACGATCAATACCCATTATTAAAAATAGCTTTGCGGCACCTTCAATGACGGGGATTGCCTGTCATTAAAGGTGTTTTTGTGGCATGTTTAATGATGGGGATTTTCCGTTATCAAAAGTATTTTGGCGGCACCTTTTGATGATGATTTTTCATGAAAGAGTTTAGATGATAGTTCGATAGATGACAGTCGCATCCCCGTCATTAAAGGGTTTTGATGACGGATTTTCACCGTCATCTAAGCCCCATCTTGTAGTAGTGAGGGTTAAAATTGTGAGTTTCAGTTAATTATAAACTCTAACGTTTAAAAGTTTAGAGTTTAAAGTATTTATTAATGATAGTTTGTTGAGGTAATGTGTAATTTTTTCAATTATTAATATGCATATATGGAACCATGCATAGCTCGGGACCTGTTATTGGACTCTGAAACAATTAATTATTAGTAGTATTGAAAGCTCAATGTAAGTTTACACACGTTTGCATCTTTTTTTATTTTCAAGGGAGGACTAATTAATTTCTACTCAAAATACTGGTGAGAAAATAATTATGAGAGAAAACCGAGTAATTTGGGAGTATCAACATATTTTCCCTTTTACAAGCATCTTCTTCGAATAGAAAGATGATGTCACAAAAATTGGCCGATAAGAGTAACAATTTCAAACAATCTATGGTCGGACAAGAATCACCCAACTACAGTATTTCATGTTGCAAGATCAAAGCCTAAATGGGAAAATAAAAATCATTTTGTCATATGTAATAGCTTTTTGTCACACAAAAAACTAAAATTTATGAATGAGTTAAAATATTAGAGGCCAAGATAAGTTCATTATACGTTATACTTGACTAATCAGATCAAACGGTGTTTATGTAGATGATATATTAAAAGAAAGTGGTTAAAACAAAGAAAACGAAAATAGGAAAAACAATCAGTAACTCAATATCCACTGAGAAATTTTGGACAGAACTTAAAGTTTGATCTTTTTTAAACTCAAGGCCGAACCGATCATAATTAACTAAAAAATGAACCAAATTGATCATTTTCAGTTTGATTTAATTTGATTTAATCGGTTTGATTGACTTTTGAACAACTTTAATATCCAGAAATGAGGATTTTAAAGGAAAGAACTTAATATATAATTATTATTATCCATATATATCAATGATGAGTTAGCACTTAGCACCCCAATGCTCTGTCCTCTGCGGAAGATCGTGAATGGTACTCGTAGCAATAAAAACAAAACATCGTGAATCATGCTATCTGCATAAAAAGAAAAAAAAATATGGAAGACGTCAAAATCTCCCATTTTATTCTTGAAAAGAGAAAATTGCATCTTCAAGTTTAATAAAATACGAAAAGAAAAAGTTTAATAAAATCCCTAAATTATTAAAACTAATGATAAGATTGATTTCTACGGTAACATAATTAGCTAATTTCATTGGATGATTTAATTTACTTTTAGACGAGTTTTTTAGTCAAACTTATTGATTTGGTTTTGATTGAGTTCTTCAAACTAATAATTATATTTATAAATTAATCCAAATCAAACCAGTAACTGTTGGTTTAATTTAAGTTGTCTTAGGCGATTTTCTTTGTAATTCAAACTAATAATTAAAGAATTCGCATTTTATCAAAACATGTCTAATTTTATTATACTAGTTAAAAACACGTGTGTTCCACGTGATATGTATACTTATTATTTTATTATATTACTTGTTCTTGTAAATAAAATTTTGAATAATATACATTTATTAGTAAATAAAATTAGAATTATAACTTTTATGGTTTTCATAAGTCTTACTTATCAAAATATTTTCAATTAGTTTAGTTATACTAGAAGAACATCATCTAAACGTTTTTAATTTGATTTTTTATATTATTTCTTTATTTATATCAGCTAAAATATGTGTTATTTTTTATTGATTATTGATTGAATTTTTCTAATATATATCTTAGCGAAAAATAACTTAATATATTCTCATATCTAAGAATAAATTTTAAATTAGATGATAAAAAAATAAAAAGTTTGCTAAAGAGATACATTATTTTGAAAAATAAGAAAAGAATAAAATTATAATTAATGATGCATCCTTAATAGACTCAATGATAATTATAAAATTATAAAATAATGAGTGGATAAAATGATTTAAAAATGATTTTCATTCTCATCTCACTTTTAATATATTAAAAATATTGATTTAATAGAATAAATAATTAGAAAATTGATATGAAAAGAAAAAATAATCGTCATAGATGCAGTATGACTGAAGTTTATGTGCGTTAAAGTGAGATATTTCTTGTTCTCATTGTCTATTGTTTAACTATATGGGTTAGTTTGATTTAATTCATAACCTGAGCAAATTGAATTAAACTAATTTAATCAGTTCTTAAATAAACTGAAACAAACCAAACCAATATCAGTAATTGAAATACTCAATAAACAATCTCTAAATTGGTTTGAGCGGGTTGTCGGTGTAACGGTTTTTTTAGACCCTAGATTTAACCGATATCTATATGTACCATAAAATATGGGTTCGAGTATGGTATTCTTCAAACTCATAGTACTTATAAATTTCATTTATATTTATACACATACATATGTGAACTCAAGATGCAATCTTTCTTACTGTTAGAATACTCATTCAAATCATAAAAAATCATATGATTAAATAAACACTAAAATAAAATCACCATGAATAAAATCATTCAAATCCCAAGTTAGCTGATTATTATATTCCTTGCTTCTACAATCTAATTTATTAAACTGATCACGCGAATCACATGTCCTATTTTTGCTCACATACTTTATGAATTTCTTTCATCTTTAAAAGAATAAATCTCTACTCATGATTAGGAAGCTATGAAGTTGAAAGTTTGATTCTTATCCCACATTGTCATGGAAAGAACCGATAGACAGTTTAGAAGTGTAAGAAAAAATCTCACCTCTCAAATTAATTTTTAGGTAAAAAACCTAACAATGCCCAACATAAATAATATGATGCAATTATAAAAAAGGAGAATTTTTTTTTTAAAAAAGTCTATGGTGAAAAACGGACTAATTTTCATTCAAAATAAAAAATGAAATGAATTAACGAATTAGCTATAATAAGAGCATTTTAGACATACATTTTCATATCTATATCTATATCTATATATACTATATTAAATGGGGTTTAAAGGTGGTAAACTTTTTATTTTTCCTTTTACCATTTAAGCCCCTTTAAAATATCAAATAAATTAGGTATTTCACTTATTTTTTATTTACTTTATTTACATAATAAATAGTTTACAAATTAAATATGTTCAATAATATTATGTAATTAGGAACGTGAAAAGTGAAAAATGTCAATAAAAATTAAGTTTAAGATTTTTTATATACACGAAATAATTAGTTTTTAGTTGTTCATAATTTCTTTGTTATGGATTTGTAAAATTTATATTATGTAATATTTATATCATTAGCAACATGAAAATTGAGATAAATGAAAGTTAAGAAGACATTAATATATTTCTCAACAATCTTTTAGTGATATAATCATTTCTTAGAAATGTCACAAATAAAATAAAGTCTTTTTCTATAATATTTTAAAAACAGTGCTATATAGTATTATTTCAAGCACCTAATTTTAATTTAACACATCTTACTTCATGCACTATATTTGAGCACCATAACTTCTAATATATACAATATCTAAACTTTATACTCTAACATTTCTAATAAGTCACTAGGTAACTTATTTTACATATAACGTACAAGGCATACTATTTGAAGAGGGTCTCATGTTATTTAACTAGAAAATTTGATTGATACTTTATTTAATTCAATGTACAACATAAAATTAATTTTATAAATATTAAAAATTAATACATTTTCTCTTATTTTATAAAAAATGAATATGTTTAAGTTTTTTATTTATTGATGAATCAATAAAAAATAGACTTACTACGTGTAAAATGTTATTTATCTCTTAATTTTTATTTTAGACTAACTAATAATTTACGTCTATTAACGTAACCTATTTACTATGATTTCTAATTTCGTTTTAATATAACTCATGGGGTCTACTCCAAGGCCCAAGGGGTAGATTCATTGGTGGATTTATAGGGACCAGCGGGAGTGACTCCCGGCCCATTTGTTTTCTTCCATTTGTAATCTGCTTATATGTTATTAATTAATTTTTTTCAAGGTGAATGAGAATTACTCCGGTTAGAATTGACATCTGAGTTCGATGAAATGCGGGATATTTTTTGAGTTTAATGTGATTTTTAAAAAAAATTTAAAAATAAGATAGTTTTGAAACTAATTTCAAAATTAAGGTGAGTTTGGCCACGTCGGAAGACATCTTTTGTAAAAACAACTTCCAGTTGGCAAAGTCGTCTTTACAAAAGACGCCTTCAGTGCAGCGTGAAGGCGTCTTTTGCAAAGACGTCTTCAGTGCAAAAGCTCACATCTTTAGTGATAATCTTGGATAGACACATGTGAGTGGTCCGGTGTATTGAGTTATTTCAAACATATTATGTGATTTTCGACGACACGCACGAACTTTCCATTAACAACCTTTCATTAAACTTCTTGCATTTTGTAACCTAAAGGTTTGGCAATGACTCTACCACACTAAAATGTTGATGTCTAAGTATCGTGTATCTTTTTAAAGCATACTTAAGGTCTGCCTTATTTTCAAAACGTAAACATTTGTATAATTCATTTGTTTCATTCCATATCCCAGTACGTTGGATGTGTATCTGATCTAGCTTTACATTTATGGCATCTCAATCCAACTGAGCAAGGAATGGTGAAGAGAGTTCATGCTGGAGTATTTCAGTTGAGGAGTTCACAACATCATCCTCTTCAACTTGGTCATCATCTTCATCAATAACATTACAAGTATTGATCCCCTCAAACTTTGTCAAGAAGAAGCTACGTGGAGGGCTAGATGGATTCACATGAACATCATGAGCATTTGCATCTTCATGTGACAAATAACTACTACTAGGTATATTTTCTTGCATTGTAAGATGCATGTCATTGTCATGGAATGGAAAAAAATTTGTCGCACTATCGTGTACCTCAACCCCACCATACATATTGTCATTATACAAGTTTATGCTAGGACCTCCTACATCTCTAGCATTTTTGGTTAAATATATATAATACAATTATATTTGGCGGAGGAATTTGAAGCACAATAGTAAACATCACATGAGCATCGTTATCATTCCGTATCAGAAATTTCACATAGTTGAATGACCTAACACCAAGAGTAAGTGGATAACAATGAACTATGTTCAAGTTCCAATATAGACGGTCAATTGACAAGGTTTCACATAAAGTATTTTATAGCTCGTTAAAAGTAATCTTCTTATGAATTACAATCCTCTTCATTGAAGGTTGATCATAAGAAACTCCATTTATACCAATTACGACATTACCATTCATGTAACATAAAACTACCATAAGTTTCCCCCCATTTGTCAACCTACTAAGCAATACACAACAATTTCAGAACTAGATCTAGAAATTCTACAAATTCAAATTTAGTAACTACAATTTCATAATATATCAACCCATTCATAAATAAAATTTTACAAATTAAGAGTTTAAATGTCACATAATTGAGAAAATGCATCTAAAATTTGAGAACTCAAAACGCATGAAAATCTAGGGTTTGAGAGAGATATTACCAAATTGATAAAATATATCCATACAACATTAAAAAAAATGAACAATTTCAAGATTTGAAAAACAAATTTAAGAGATCAAAGGAGTTAGAGATATACCTAGGGTTTGAGGAGTTCTTGCTAGTGATTTGAGAGATTGATGATTTTTTTTGTGAATGAGAGTGAGATAAGAGTGAGAGGGGGTAATGTCGGTGAAATGACAGTAAAATGCGGCCACAATCGACGGCGAATGGCGTCGAGGAAGGATGTTGGCGGCGGGCTGAGGGGCTTTTTGTTCGCGAAATGGCATAACTCCTGCTTTCTGTATTGCGATCTTTTAAAGGTATCATTGAAGGCATCTTTTATAAAGACATCTTCTACTTTTATGAAGGCGTCTTTACAAAAGACGCCTTCTACGTGGTCTCATTTGTGGTCATATCACCACAAAGGCGTCTTTGCAAAAGGCGTCTTCTCTTAGCTGTACCATTCCACCTTACTTTTGAAATTTTTTTCAAAATTACTATATTTTAATTATTTTTTTCAAAAATATTGTAGAATACTCAAAAGTCCATGAAATGCTCAAATATGACCGTTTGAGCTAAAAGCTCTTGGAAATGTAGAAATGTATTATTAGAAGTAGTGGTGTTCATGTTGAAAAACGCGACGCTAGCTCGACGGAAGCGTGATGATTTATAAAAATACATTAAAAATGAATTTATTTTTATAAAAGAAAATAAACGCGACGCAACGCAACAATTTTCATAAGAAAAACCTTTTTATTGAAAAACTCTTCTCAATCAGGATCCATTATATATTTATATATTAAATCAAAGTCATACATGAATATGAATCATATACCTCTTATAGTCTATATCAAGCGTCCTTGTAAACCAACGACCATGCGTTCCCACAAACAACGGACTTCGAAATCCACACCAAGATCTTCCAAGTCAATCCTCAAACACACTAAGACGTGTGTGAGCAGGTAGAATAATTTAAAGATATTTTTTATCTCTAGATGTACTCAACACATGAAATCTAGAGATTTACTGAGAAGTATTAATTTAGTGAGAATACGATGATTATTCTTTCAGAATTTTTTATTTACTTTTAATCACAGAGAGAATTTTCACCTTAATTGTGTTCTCAACACTTTGAGTAACAATTCTCAACTGATCCAACCAACACTGAGGCCATTAGAATAATATCTATATATTTTCTAGATAATGGCATATCACATTTATAGGGATAAACTGAAAAGAATATTTAATTTCAAAATTACCGTTGTAGTGGAACCCATTGCAATATGTGCATAATTGAGTGCCACACGGCACTGCAGTTGAAGTGAGTCATCACAGTGCCTCATGACACTGTGTGTCACGGCACTACTATAATGTCGTGGCACTACAGTATTACACGCCCACTACTGTAGTGCCATGTCTCCACGTGAAGAAATAAGCATATAGTTTCTCGTTCTCCTAAGATACTTGAGTATGTGCTTTACTGCAATCTAATGTTCCAAATCTGGATTTGATTGATAACGACTGACAATTCTCACTACATAACAGATGTCTAGTCTCCTACATAATATGACGTACATGAGACTACCAACAGCTGAAGCATAAGGAACATTTCCCCTATCATCTTCCTCTTGAGGTGTCTTAGGACATTGTTCCTTGGATAGGACAATTTCATGTCTGGTCGATTGTTGGCCTTTCCTGGAATTCTCCATAGAGAATCTCTCCAGCAACTTATTAATATAAGATGCCTAAGAAAGTGCCAAGAGCTTGTTCTTTATATCCCTTAGGATTTGGATGTCTAGAACATAGCTCGTCTCTCCTAAATCTTTCATTTGAAATTTCTCTGCTAACCATTTATTTACCTTTGACAACGTTTCTACATCATTTTCAATGAGTAGAATGTCATCAACATAAAGAACTAAGAAAATCACTATCTTATCTTTGATGTATTTATAAACACAAGGTTCGTCAACATTTCACTCGAAGCCATATGATTTAGTAATCACATCAAAGATAAGATTCCAAGATCTAGATGTTTGCTTTAATCCATGATTTAAGCAACTTGCATACTTTTTTATCTTGCCTCTTTTTCATGAACCCTTTTGGCTGCATCATATAGATGCTTTCTTAAAGAGAGTCATTCAGAAAAAATGTCTTGACTTCCATTTGTCATATTTCATAGTTTAAACTAGCAGAAATGGACAAAAAATGTGAATGAATTTTAGTATGGCAATAGGAGAAAATGTCTCTTCATAATCGACTCATTCTCTTTCTGTATAGTCATTGGCTATCAGTCGTGCCTTGAAAGTCTCTACGTTCCCATATGCATTTCTTTTCTTCTTGAAGATCCAGTTACATCCAATTGGCCTGACATCTTTAGGTGGATCTACAAGTTTTTAGACGAAATTGGAATAAATCGATTTCATTTCCTGGTTCATAGCATCTTGTCATTTCTCTTTTTCAGGATCGTCCATTGCTTTTCATAAGGTAATAGATTGTCCTTATCAGTGTCAGACACTAGGACATGTGCCTCTAGTTCATAGTGAACAAGTTATCTTACAACCCTCCCATTATGACATTGCATCGGGGTTTCCTGAACATGAACTGGGTTTTCTGTGATTTGTTGTTTATCAGTTGATGATGAAGGTGGTCTGATCTCATCAAACGCTATTTCTTTGAGAACTACTTTACTTCGAGGTTTGTAGTTTTTCATATAGTCATGTTCAAGGAAGGTGGTATTTGTCGATACAAACACATTTTGATCGTTGTGATTATAAAAGTACCCACCTTAATCTCTGGAGAATAGCCAACAAATATGCACACTTCTGACATTAAGTCTAACTTTCCACTCTTGGGTCTAAGAACGTGAGCTGGACACCTCATAAACGGAAATGACGTAAAATGGGTTTGGATTCATTCCATCACTCTAAAGGTGTCTTGCTTATAGACTTAAAAGGCACTATACAAAATGTATGTTGTCTGTGTAATACATATCCCCAAAATGTAAGCGGTAGTGATAAGTAGCTTAACATCGACCTAAGCATATCTAATAAGGTTCGTTTTCTCCTTTCTCAAACACCATTTTGTTGTGGCATTCCAAGTGTTGTGAGTTGCGATAGGATTCCATACACTAGTAAGTAATCCTTGAATTCTAAATCCAAGTATTCACCACTTCAATTTGATCGAAGGGTTTTCAATGATTTATCTAATTATTTTTCAGCTTTAGCTTTGAAGTCTTTAAACTTTCTGAAAGCTTAAGGCTTTCTATGCATTATGTTAGTATAACCATATCTTAAGTAATCGTCAATAGCACTAATTAAATACTCACACCTAGTTCTAGCTTGTACATTGATCGGTCCATAGACATCACTATGCGCTAGCTCAAGTGGTTCTTTGGCTCTTTTGGCCCATTCCTGTGAATGGTCTCTTAGTCATTTTACCATTTAGATAGGATTTACAAACATGAAGAGTTCTAACTTTTAGTTCTCTCAAAGCACCATATTTTTTTTAAATTGTTTAACTTATCTAGATTAATATGTCCCAACCTAAATGCCAATGATATGTGTTATCATCATCATGAGAAACTCTTTGTCGCTTATTACTTTTAGGTGTTGCTACTTTAAATAATTCAGAACTAATTTAACATGCGTTCAGTCAGTTTATGCATATACAGTTCGTTCGATACTTTGCATGACAAATATTGAATCCACTCTTAGAAATAATAAATTCATTATTAATTAAAGAAACTTCAAATAATTGTTCATAAAAGAGAGAGAAATCAAATGTTTCAAAAATCCAGGAATATAATAAACATCGTTCAAAACTAAATAATTATTTTCAAAAAATAAACGGACTATCCCCAATGTTTTTACTGATACGAGCGCACCACTGCCAACTCTCATAATAACCTCGCAACCAGCCAGCTCTCTTGACGTATCAAGCATCTGTAAAGAAGAACATACATGATTAGTGGCTCTTGAATCCAATATCCAGGATGACAAATCATATTCCGCTAAACAAGCTTCAAATACAAGTAAATCATATTTACCTTTCTTTTTCAACTCGGAGAGATACTTGTTACAATGTCTCTTCTAGTAACCTTCAACCCCACAATGGAAACATTTTCCCTTGGGCTTGTTGTCGTTCTTGTTCTTCTTGGCTTTCAGCGATGTCTTGGTTTTCTTCCCTTTATTATTCTTACCTTTGCCCTTACCGTTGATCTTCTTCCTCTTAATACTTTTCATAACCGTGGAAGAAGGATTTTCCATGATAATATTTGCCTCGCCCTCTTTGCTCATACTCTTATTGAGTGAGTCAAAAGTATGTAGTTCATTCAACAATTGGGTCATGTTGAATTGTAACTTGTTCATAACATAGTTGGTGGTGAACGTAGAAAAAGAAGGTGTGACCGATTAAGTATAATGCTTACTTGAGTTCGTTTATCAATGGTCGCCTCATGTACTTCTGCGTGTTGCATTATGTTGATCATGTTCACACATAGAAGTATATTTCTTCATATTGGTCGTCATGTAGCTATTAGTAGCCTCTTGACGACTTTGATCAGACTGTTGTCCAAACATCGTCTATAGAGATTCCATAATCTCATGGGCAGTCTCCGTGGTAACATGCTTGGTTCTTAGAACATCATTCATTCTCACAAGCATGTAGCACTTCACTTTGTTGTTGGATTGAATCCAAGCATCAAACGTGTCCCTAACATTCTTAGGGGCATTGACAGCGGGCTTCTCAGGACATTACTCAGTAAGAACAAATTTGTGGTTCTCACAAATTAGCATCAAGTTTAAATTTGATTTTCATCTTATAAAATTATCACCATTCAGTTTCTAAAGTGCAAGTAAAGCAGTAAAAGGGTTGCCCATGGTAGACATAATAATAACTGAAAAATAAAACATACATAATTCAATACAATTGATATAAATATCCAGAATTCAGAAAGTAAACGTGATGCATAAATGTAACATATTAAACACATAAATTTATCATTTACTAATCCATGATAAGACAACCTAACAATTAATGTGCCGCCTTATGGTTGGTCAGATTAATCTTAGACTATTTATGAGACATTCTCATCCTTATTAATTAAAATTTAAAATATCTCAGATCTTCTCTTTTAACAATAATGTATCGTTTATTCGGTCATGTCACAATTATCCACATGAAAGCTTAGTTGTGACTTTGTGACTGTAATCTATTATTTCAGATTCCATGACTTGATTTAGAATATACCGTTTCAGGGTCTGTCAAAACTAAACTACATCACTTAGTCCTATCTTCTTAACAAGTCCAAGCTTGGTATTGATACAGCTCGAAACCTTCCTTAGAGTGATGAAAACAAAGCCATCTCGAGGCCTTCACTGCACCTCGCGGTGTTGTACTAATAATGGAGATTATATGTTACATTGACATGTCAACCTTCTCTCACTCACTATTTTAGGATAATGTAGTTCTATTTTAACTAATCAATTAATTTCAAATTAATTACTAGTTAAAATAATAATCTTATGAATGTTAAATTAACAGTTAGTCCAATCTCATTGGTCTAAGTTCATTTAACATTCTAAAGAGCCTAAATCATAATTAGATGAACTTAGATTAACAAATTAATTACATTCATCAAACTTTAATAAAACTCTTTTACTAAAGTTGGTTATCCTAAAGGTTACTATAGCCTTCAGAGTGGTGTGATTACCAAGTTTTAACTAATTAAAACCAAGCAGTTTATATGCAATTGATTTCTCAAAATAATTCATATAAACATATTAGGACAATCCTAATAAATCATGTTTCTATTGATTAGATGCATGATTAAATAAAATTGTGTGATGTTTCATGTATGACATGTGTCGACTAATGTATGGTCATGTTATAAATCATATCAATAAATATTTATTTAATAATTAAATAAAATAATAATGAACCGAGTGGCTATTGGGCATTTTTAAATTACAACCATTTAAATAAATAAATAAAATTACAAAGCGAACTTTAAGATTACATATTTCCAAAATAAATCATTGTTCACCTGATGTTTATCTTCATAATCTTCAAGCTTTGGACAAAATCCATTTTTAATTAAGAAAAATTATTTTCTTAATTAAAAAATTATCTCTATAATTATCTTTTAAAATTATTGAATTTGACTTAGTCAATAAATAATTTATTGGCTTGGTCAAACTTGGATCGTACTCAATCAATTAATTAATCTTTAATTTTCATAAAATTAATAATTAATAATTCATTTTAAAATCATATTAATTTTAAAATTTAAAAGATAAAAGATAGAGTTAGGATTTCTATAAAACTTTTCAATGATAGGGTAAGTTGGTATCAGAGTTTCTGTGAAACTTTCCTAAATGTGACAACAGTTACCATCAACGATAGGATTCTCCCACCGCCACTGACCAACGACCGTCGGCTGCCACCGGTGCCAAAGTTTCGGCGGGCTTGCCGATGGAACCGATTTTTCTTGTCGCCGCTAGAATATCGGCAGCGCTGGCGGCGAAAATCCTATTTCCGGTGCTGACGTCGAAATTCCATAGGAATTCCTATTTTTGTTTTTCCTCCACGTTCCTCTCGTGCGTTCTACGTCTTCTTGCGATCAAAATAATTACAATTGAATATTCAAAATAAAATTACAAAAATGTAAGCAAAAAATAAAGAACAAAGCTTAACCCAATAATCACCATACAATTAGTGATCTATTATTTAACCATACATTCAATAAACAAAATCATCCATTCATTCATACATATCATATATAATGACTGGTCTGATACCAATTGTTGAAAAATGTAATGCTCGCGAGGCGGAGGCGTGGTGGTTTTTAAAAATTTACTAAAAATGAATCTTTTTTTATGAAAGAAAATAAACGCGACACGACGGTTTCCATAATAATCTTTTATTGAAAAACTCTTTTCAATCAGGATCCATTATATATTTATATATTAAATAAAAAATATACATGGATAGCAATCATATACCCCTTGTAGTCTATATCAAACGTCCTCACAAACAAATGATCTTCCGTTCCCACGACAACGGACTTCAAGATCCACACCAAGATATTTTAAGTCAATCCTCAAACACACAAGAACGTGTGTGGGCATGTAGAATAATTCAAAGACACTTTTTTATCTCTAGATGTACTCAACACATGAGATCTAGAAATTTACTGAGAATGATTAATTTAGTGAGACAATCCTCTGAAAGAATACGATGATTATTCTTTCAGAATTTTTTATTAACTTTTAATCACAGAGAGAATTTTCACCCTGCTCTCAACACTTTGACTAACAATTCTCAACTGATCCAACAAACACTTAGGCCATTAGAATAATATCTAAATATTTTCTAGATAATGACATATCAGTTTTTAGGGATAAACTGAAAATAATATTTAATTTGAAAATTATCATTACAGTGTGACCCACTACAATTTGTGCACAACTGCAGTGGCACACGACACTGCAGTTACCGTGAGCCATCACAGTGCCTCACGGCATTACTGTAGTGCCATGTGGCACTACAGTATTGCACGCCCACTTATGTAGTGTCGCATGACACTACATTAGTTCATGTAAATCTCTTATCCCCGACTAGTAATTGACTCGTGGTAATTACTATAAATTAAATATTTATTTTAATAAGATAAATATCTAGATATCATTTAATTTAAAATTAATTTATCTGATTATCTCTATCAACTAACTTATCTGTTAGTTCACAAATAACATATTTAGTTGATTCAAATTTTAAATTATTATCTAATAATAATTCAACATTATCTAATTTCACAAACTAGATATATTGTCTCACTTATCGATAATTAAAAATTTAATCGATATAATTATTTATATATAATTTTCGAAAATCAATATAAATAATTTAATTCATTCATTCTTAATTAATTAATCACACATAATTATCTCATAATTATGTACTTGCTCCAGAATAAAATTTTTTTTGTAAGTTAGTCATTTTCTCATGTTCTAAAATATTCACACCCTATACTGTGTAGTATAGAGGTGACTTAGGAAGCAATAACCTATAATCCTAAGCTTCAATAAAACTGATTATTAATTAAACTCCTTAATTAAATAATTATATTTATTAAATTTATTATTACTCCACTATAAATATGGAATTGCACTGTTAGAGATTATAGAAAGTATTTATAGTGTATTTTCATGTAGTCCATTGATATAATCATTTAATATAGTTCTGTCCTCCAATTATTGGTTCATAAATTAGAGCTGGTCAAAAATCATCATTTTATATTTCTAATTAGCTATTGATCCTTAAGTACCATTAATTCACTAGTGAATGACTAATTTATAATCGTATTATAAATTTGAGCTCAATAACCATTCAGTTTCAGAATTAACACTTAAAGGAACCAATTATCACTGAATCTCCAAAGCAAAAGTCACTAGCATGTTTTACAAACAAAAGTTATTGAGTGAATCAAAAGATCCAGTAGACATGCATATGAGTTCATGACTACTCAGGATTAAGATTAATTTACATATATGATAAATGGTAATCAATAAAGATATTAATTCACTGGTCCTGTCATATATAATATAATTATGTAGAGTACATTCACTAAGATGTCTATTCACATCAATGATTTGAATCTAGATCATATACATTCATAATACTTAGTGAACTGTATTAGTAACCATTCATTAAAGATTCTATACTTTAATGTGTTGCTGGCAATTTTATTCATCATCTATGATCTTAATCCTCTCGTATTAATACAATATCATAGTCTCATTAATGAATATGAAATTTTCAGATTTTAATATAAATTATTCAATAATAATTTAAAAGAACGATTATAAAAAAAATGTAATTTCATTATATTTTATATTAAAATGTCAATACACATGTTTTGAGGGCATTACACCCAACAATTCATTGGGTGGGTTGGTTTGGTTTTAGATTAATTCTATCACCAAACCAATATAATGAGATTAATAAATGAACAAATCAAATCAAACCAATCAAACATGTAAATTAATCCAAAGCAAACCATTAATTATCAGTTTGGGTTGGGTTGAGTTGAGGGTTTCATTTCTTTTGTATTTAAAGTTAACATAGTTAATGCAAGAAAAGAACACGTCCTAATTAAATAAGTCTTATTTCATTAGATAACTTAGTTAATAAAATAATTTATACGTAATCAATAAATAAAAAAGAATCTTATTTCGTTAAGTTGAGACGATATTCTGCATGAGGGTTGGGCTAGGTTGAGATGAAATTAAACTTTTCTTTATGCTTAAGTAGTCAATTTGGTTTGAATTGAGTAATATTAAGAGGAAACCGAACCCAAACCAAATTTAATGATTTCATAAAAAATGAAACCAAACCATTATTACTGTTTAAACCGCCGAATAGATGGTTTAGGTTGGTTTGAGCGTTTTCATCGGTTAGTCGTTTTTTGCATACCCTTAATTAGAAGCAAACTAAGGACAGATAAAAATTATGAAAAATGACATAGAAATGTATTATTAGAAGCAAACCAAGGACAGATAAAAACTATGAAAAATAACAAGAAAAGTCCGTTTTTAGCTCAAACACCAAAAATGGCAAGGGCCCGAAAACTTTTTCTTCTACAGAAATGGTCAAAGTAAATAAATTATTTACCAAAATTACACAATAGTAAATAAATTAAATAAATTATTTACATTATTTCGGTTATTCTAAAAAAATTCTGATCATTTTTTACAGTTTAAACTGAAAATTTGATCATTTTTACAGTTCTCCAATAAAACTATATCGAAGCTGTGAGAGAGCAGACTGTGAATCCAACAGCTAACTAAACCATAGTAAACTTATTGGCCTTCAGAGCTTTTGAAACAGGCTCATCTCTATTGTTATCCATAATTAATTACGTCTATTTAAGCACCAATTTTTTACAAATATTAGTCAAGCATCACGTGTAATATACATGTCTCGATTCATAATTTCTTTAATGCATTCATAAATTTTTTTCGGGTGGAGATATAAAGTGATATAAAACTATAAAAAATCATTCGAATCAAATAAAGTAAAACAAGTTAATGTGTTTAATATTAATTTTCTTTCATTGGGTAATTTTAAGAGTCTTGTAATTCACACTACCTAAAATAATTAGCTAACGAAATATTGAATTGATTTGAGACTTATCATTTGCGCATAATTTATCATTTGATATTTTACATAGTAAATAAATGAGGAGAAAATGTATTTAACAATGATATTTTAAACAAATTCTTACAAAACTCATCATATGACTTGGTATGTTTAATTTCGAGTTTAAGAATAACGTAGAAAATTTCAATTACAAGGGTAATATTGTCAAAAAATGTTTCTTCAAGTTCTACACTTCTAATCAAGCATCATGTGCATTGCACGTGTCTCGACCCATGATTTCTTTAACTCATACACAAATTTTTTTCATGGGGGAGGTATATAATAATTTATACAACTATAAAAAATAATTCGAGTCAAATAAAATAAAATAAGTTAATATGTTTGATACTAATTTTCTTTCATTAGGTAATTATAAGAGTCTTAAGATAGTTTTGTAATTCACGCTACCTAAATAATTAACTAAAAAAATATTGGGTTGATTTAAGACTTATTATTTACTGATAATTTGTCATTTGATATTTTACATAATAAATAAATTAGCAGAAAACATCCTTAAAAATGATATTTTAAACAAAATTCTTGAAAAACTCTTCATATGACTTACATTCCCCAATGATAGTTCGTAGATCCATTTAACTTGATAGAAATCCGATCAATCAATCATGTATTCACTTCTTTTACAGTTTGCAGTCACCAGTTTGTGCTCCGAGTCGAACTTGTTAAATCAAGATGAATTTTCAAGAGCCTTTATAGTCTCGTAGACGGCTGCGAAGTCAAGGTCACCCAACCCCATGCTCCTTGCTTTCTTGAATGCCTTCAAAATAAAAAACCAAATAAAATCTCAGTTCATTGCTTTCTGTGTGCAAGTTTATTTCACATCAACGTATATGCATATTACATCTATTAAATTGATTTCCCCGGAAATGACGAGAAAGCTTTGAAGTATCATTTACCAAAACAATAATATATATATATTTCGAAATCCAAACGTCTACAACCTGAAAATCCTACGACTATGATGCCTTCTCCGTCTAAAATGAAGAGACAGCTAGCCGGATATTGAAACCATGTAGAGAGAAACACATTATAGTTTTCAGAACACTGATGGGCAACTGAACGTTCACTACATTTCCCCCTTTTCAGTTCGCAAACTCAACGGTGCTATTTCACAATTTGTCATCCAAGAAAAATGACAATCATTTCAACCAAATTAAATGCACAGTTCCAACTTACTTCAAAGTCAGACATGATGTCTGTCCTTCAAAAAATTTCACTTCATGTTGTTCAAATACTACAGCAGGGTCGTCCGTGTTACTAACAAGGTTCCTAGACAATTGACTATGTTCATCATTAGTGGGTAAAATATTTTAGTTTGTCAACTTTATGTGCAAATACTCACTAAATTCAAATATGTTAATTATAACAGCACCATAGGGGTATTTTTGGTTTTGAGATGTGTAAAACGTAAGAGACGAAGAAAAAGCATGACCTCATTGGCTGCAGCTGCTACAGGCATCGACACTGCATTCTCGTCTCCGAGGGCGAGAGCCAACCTCATGTCCTTTTGTTGATGTTTCAAAGGAAATGCAGGGGAGTAACTGTTCTGGATCATAGAGGGTCCTTTCATCTTGAACATTGGATTAGCAATTGCTCCCAAGTCCTGCCAAAGGCAAGCCATCAACATAATAGCTTCCATGTCAAAAAATTTCCATAGGGAGTTTCTTACATCTATCTCACCAATACATCAAGAAGCGTGTGAGGATTTAGTCCACTTCTGTTTGCCAGCACAAGTCCTTCTGAAAATGCATTCATCATACTACAAAGGAAAAACCATAATAGGTAATCAAGATTACTGAAGCACCTCATCGAACAAGCATCGAAAAACTGAAAAAGAGTATTGTCTTGAAAAACAAATCAATTACTCCTTTGACAGTGATTAAATAGTCGGCCCTCAAGTAGACAAAGGCTAATAGAACACCTACCACGCCAGACCATTTGTAATATTAAATGGATATGATGAAGTTTTGGCTGCACTGAAATTTGGAATTGCAGTCTCAGAATTAACGCTGCAAGCAAGGAGTTTCACTCAAAAAGTAACTCTTTTTGGTAGGATGAAGAGTCCCCATATTAAAATATACAAGATTCTAAAAAGGTTAAGCTCTTTCCAGGATAAGATCAAGAATGTTTTTCCTTTGGTGGGGTGGAAATAAGTCCTATTATGTTCTAGGATTTTGACCTCCATTGATACACAAGTTAAATGGAGAAAGGAAATCAACCACAACCAGAGAAGGAAATTCAGCACAGACATTCTATTTCATAAAAGAAAAGAATGTCTTTTCCAGCTAGATCTTTAAACGTTTAGGAAAAATATAAAAAAAAAAAACAAGTATAAGAGACTTTTCTTTCAACCTAACTTCTTAAATCTAAACCTAGGGCTCAAGTTCTTATATATCAATCTCTTTCAGCTTCCATTATCCGAATAACAGTGATCATAATGTTGAGATAGGACTAAACTCGTAAGTTTAAGGACCTGATTTTTCAAAGTGAAATTTAAAACTTACCAATGTGTTATAAGGCTACAGAGTTAAGGGGTAAAGTATATTTAACCCTTATTTTTAACTATCGTTCGATATGAAGCCATTATACAAATGAACTAAAGAAGCAAATTTTGGTTACATTACACAATCAAGCCTGCCAATTCTAGCTCAGAACTTGAGTCATCATTGGATACCGCCAAAACATTTGGATAGTGAGTGAACTTTTTCTGTATTGTATGGAGTATAGAATGTTATACTCAAATCAACATGTAAAACAATAGCCTGTAACAAATTTTCACTCCTCACATCCTTCATCGGCTTGATTATAGTACCAAACAAGCAAGCCATGGTAGTATACGAGCTCTATGCTACCGGAACATAGCCTATATCCAGTTTTTTTATTATAAAACTGTAGCAAATTCTTAGGAAGCAAAGATATTATCATCCTCGATTCTCGCATAATCAAAGATATTTACGTGCTTTATCATAAGCTACTATATCTTTGCCTTGTTTTGTGGATTCTTGTTAGAGTTAAATTCCACTCTTTTATCTTTAAAGTAAAGTTTGTAGCTTTTTGAGTGGTCGTATAGTCCCAATCATTTTAAAGATTCCCATTCTCTTTTTTTCTCTCTCGCTTGAGAGAAGTTGTAAATTAATACACATTGAGGATAGCTTATCCTCTTTTGTGCATCTTTTTAGTATTAATGAAATGCTTCTTATAAAAAAAATTGTACGGTACAGTAAGAGTAAATTTACCTGCCCATTATCATATTCACAACAAGCTTCATTTTGGCTCCATTTCCAACCTTCCCCAGAAAAAAGGACTTCTTTCCTAGGACATTAAATGCTGGAACTGCTTCATCATACAATGCCTACAATGAGAAAACATTACAATTGATGCAGTTAACAATTACTTAAAAACTATGGTAACCTGCACAAAAACAAGATAGACGTGAGCAGACTATGTCATGCTTTATTACATTGATGATGCTGGTAAGCACTAACAAAGTAACAAAGTAAAACACCATGTTGATAAGCACTCTGGATGAAGCAGAGGTACAGAATGGTCTTAAAGATGATGACATCAATGGACTTTCCTATCAACATCGCTATGCTAAAGAAATAAGACTACCACAAACAAAATGATTTTCCACCATCACTTTAATTTAGGAAAGATCAGATCTCATGACTCGTGAGAAAAGATGAGCTATACAATCCGAACAATACCACAAATTTATAAACGATACAATCTTTGTTCCTGAGTTTGGAACAAAACAGAACCGACCTTAAGGACATGAGGAATCCCTAACAAAACATAGTTTAGTAGTGAAAAGGAAGGACGGAGTTGTCCCAAGAACTTAGTTAAATGCAACCCTTATAAATCAATGGTTAATATGTATGCATGAAGATGGCATCATCTGGCAATGACCTACTATTTCTTTCACTACAATAATTTTAATTAAGTAGATTATTTTAAATTTTAATTTTATATCTTTCTAACAGCATGGAGAATTGAAAGTATGGTGAACGCTTTTTCAGTGAATATGAAATAGCAAACAAAACTTCAAAATAGTTCATTTAAAAAAATGAGCACATATCTAGTGTCCACTCTAGTGTGTTCCCCAAATGAGTGGATCATTCAAGAATCTTGCTACATTATGCAATGATAGTTGCTCATTTTCCAAGAAAGATTATGGTTATTTGTAGAGCTCCACTATGCATTGATTTTCAAAACAACATTTCTAGAGCATCTACTCTCTACTACCTGCAACAACCCTCCATAGCACCAAAACGTTCTACATGAGCCGCTTTGAGCTATTTCCATCCTCATTAACTTCCATCACTTAAGTCAAAGAGAATGGATTTATCTAACCTAAATTTCTTTTAAATTTGTTTAACTCTTGTTATATTTTGAACACTAAGTAGTATGATAATATTTAAAGAAAATATGTTAGATGTGACAGGCACAAGCTAAGTTTGACATCTACTTTCTCTATCATGCCAATGAGCTATTTAAATAGCTTCAAAACAGCAAGCAAACATGCATATAATCTAAAGAATAAAAAGCTTCAAAAAAGCGAGCAAACATGCATATAATCTAATGAAAAAGAAAGAAGAAAAATTTCTGTAGTACGAATTTACCTTCTCTCCAGCAGCTAGAATCACTAATTGGCCATCTTCTGCAGGCTTTTTGCTACCTGAAACAGGAGCTTCAAGGAAAAAACCACCCTTCAATGTAATTGCCTGCAGATATGTGGTGCAATAATTTATATCGATAAAATGTTTTGATGCTTTTGGAGAAATCTTAACCAACTGGTAACACTAAAAATATTGCTCAAAGACAGAGAAAAAGAAAATAATTCAACATGCTAAGTGAGCGCTCTATCATTTGAGCTACCATCTCACAGTAACTTTGAGCTGCGAGATTAAGGTTGTTAGCTTTGCTGACAGTGTAAATGTCACTTGTCTAGGTCTCCCTTTGGGGCCTGGGTAATTTATTTTGTGCCCTGCTTTGCTTTTCAATATATTTAGTTAGGAACTATCAGAAACCCTACTTTCCCACTGGGTGAAAAAAGAGGCATTTGACCATAGGACAACAGTTAATGTAGATACAGCATGTACTGGAATTTGCCTAATGTTGTTGCAGTTCTAAATTCATTTGTCATGGTTACAAAGTTCAAACAGTGATAGCAATTAGATGCATTATATCATTCTCTTAAAAATGTGAATCCATGAAGAGACAGGAAAAGGCCAGTGAGAAAGACAAAAACAACATTAGCTAGTACCATCTTTGAGATGCTTTTGTGAAGAGAGAAATTGTTTAACTGCTCTCTCAAGCTTTAATGCAATAACGCCTAATCACTTTTTAGACACCATTTGGTATAGATAAAGCTAGAATAAAATACTGGACAGAAATGTCAATGACTTTATATGATTCCTGTAGGCTGTAGCTTATTTCTACAGAGCAGGGGCTAGCAATATATTACATCTATCCATCATTATACTCCAAATGTTTAGTTATTTATGCATTAATTATTGATTTCTTAAAAAAAAGGGTGCCATCTCATCATAAACCTTGGGATAAAGTCAACTTCTTTGATAGTTTTTACATATTTATTATTTGAATGAAAACAGTATGTGGAATTCAGCAGAAAAAAAAGAGAGAGAAGAAAACAGTATATGGTATTCTGAAATCACGAGTAATAGAGGTAATGTGAACTACAGAAGTAGAAAATGGCCAAGTCGATTGGTTTGGCATAAGGCCAGTTATGAAAAATACTCCACGACAAACTGTACATTCAATTGATAATTCAATCCCATTTTATATTTAATTAGAAGAGTTTGAATACATGAAAAATAAATTACTAATACATGCGTGTTTAATATCTCAACCCAATTTGCGTCATGAATTCTAATTCATAGTTTAAGAAAAATGAAACTTTAGTTCTCAAAGTTATAGGATCCTTGGGGCAGACTGACCAGTAATAAAAGAAAAGCTAAAAACAACGAAAAGAAATAGGAGGAGGGGGGGGGGGGGGAGCAAAGGCATGCATTTGAAACCTCACTAATCTTTGCAGAAGTATCGGCATCAACAGTGGACATGTCGATGTAACCTTTCCCTTGGCAAATTTTGTCAAGGACACCATCCTTATCAAAAACAACCTGAAAAATAGCAAATAAAATAGAAAAACTGCCAAAAACATGTATGATATGCAAGAAGTGAAATTAATAGTTGTACAAACCGAAAGAGCAGCTGAAGGATCAGATAACATAGCAATAGTCAATTTACACTTGTTAACAACTGCTGCAGGGGTTTCTCCAATTGAAGCACCATGCTCGACAAGTTCATCACACTGCAGTTAAAAACACACTAATCAGAACAAAGGTGAGTAAGGCTATGGCAATGTGAATGGCTTTACATCCGAAAATAAATCCAGCAAATAAGTAACATAAAAGAGAGTACCTTGGAGAGGGTTCTGTTCCAGACAGTGACCTTGACGCCGCTACGAAGCAGATTCAAGGACATAGCCTTCCCCATTATTCCCAGCCCCAAGAACCCTACCTCCATCTTCTATCTGTTTCTTCGCAACCCCAAATCTTCAAATGTAATAAAGAATGAAGCAGAACCAGAACATATGATAACACTAGTCACTGGAAATCGATGAAGAAACCAGATAGTACGAAAGCAAAAGGCAAAATTATTTTCTTTTAAATTTCTTTATTAATTTCTTGCTTTTCCTCATTGGTGGAGGAGACATATAATGTCGTTTCGTAAGTGGATAATAGTGTTTCACTGTTATACCCACCACTCTCGTTCTGATCGTTTGTCTTCACTTCCCACTTAATGGGGGACGAAAAGCATTTGTTAGATGACAGACAAGTTCCAGCCAATAATAAACGTCCAATTAATTGTCTAGGGCAATAATCATGGACTTGTATTTATTACTAATCAAAATATATTTTTAACCTCTATACTTTATACTTTAGATACTATTTCACTTGTAAACCTCGTCCTTATCCTTAGTCATACTTCATACTATATATATAAAATCATGCATAATGAAGAAAATATTTTTAGACAAGTTTATACTCATTATTTCTTAAAATCATCAAATTATCTTTTAATTTAAAATTAAATGTAACCATAAAGTAATGAAACTATTTAATTATATAATTAATTCATTTTTTAAGTTACTCACTTAATGATTATTTTATAAATTACATTTATAATAGTTTATTTTGATTTGTTTGTAATTTATTATGTATAAATTACATTTATAATAGTTGTTATGATTTGTTATAATAACGTAATTTAGTCTGATTTGAGATATATTAGATAAAGTATTAGTAATATATTTTTAAACAACATTTATAATAGTTATTATGACATGTTATAATAATATAATTTATAGTTTGATTTGATATATATTAGATAACATTAACAGTATATTTTAAATAATTTTAAAATTAAATGCCAGCATAGAATAATGAAGATATTTAATTAAATAATTAACTCACTCTTTAAGTTATATACTTAATGATTATTTATAAA
The DNA here is from genome assembly GCA_003255025.1 of Datisca glomerata. Lineage (NCBI taxonomy): Eukaryota > Viridiplantae > Streptophyta > Magnoliopsida > Cucurbitales > Datiscaceae > Datisca > Datisca glomerata. The sequence continues at coordinate 105,016 of QANY01006745.1, forward strand.
TTACATTTATAATAGTTATTATGGTTTATTGTAATAATATAATTTATAGTCTGATTTGACATAAATTGGATGACATTAACAGTATATTTTAAACAACTTTGATAGAAGAAAAAAATAATTGACGATTAAAATATGAATAACATATTAATTTATATATGTGACACGAACATGATGAGATTATTACATCTAATTCTACTTACGAGAGAGTATTATATTACTAAGCATAGTATTTTTTTACAAAAAAATATCGTGACCTATAGATTATCATGTTAATATACTTTATATTTTTACTAATAACCACTATTAAAAGACTCATGGTATTCATAAAAATGGTTTAAAGATTAATCAATAAGTGAAATGAATTTTATATTTTTAGATGTCTTAAAAATGGTCTACTATCTTAAATTTTAACATTGTAAAACTAAATAAATAATATGACTCAATTTTCATTCAAATACCTCCCAAAACATCGCCTATTTTTTAATTTTGAACATTTCACTTTCTATTTTCAGATAATATAATACGATTAAAATGATGGCTATGTTAACCTCATTATTTTATTTTTTGAATTGGCATGACAATGAAAATACTTATATCAATAAAGATAAGAAAGTTGACATATGTTAACAATATTTATAAAATTCTATACTCGCGTGCAACGCACGTGTCAAAAACTAGTTATATTAAAAGAGTGAGTAGTCAACTTTGTGGCACATACATATTTACTATAATACCCTTTCTATTGTTTGGTTTATTACAAGTGGTGGGCTTGGCAATTGCATTGGTAGAATGGTATTTGTATAATTATATCTGAGGATTTTATGGGCTCTTATGACATTTCACTACCACTGATATTGACTTGGTTTGGGGATCGTCGATTGAAGGGCATGATAGTCACTTCATTCCCCTTTTATTATGTATTCTCTTTCATGCCCCTGATTCAAGCCCCATCCCTCATTCCCTCCTCTTTTTCGTTCTTTTATTCATTCTTCTCCTATCTTTTCATCGCTTTTTCAGACCAAAATCTCTAGATTCGCCAATGTTCTGATGTTGAAGGTTAAGTAATTAGTTGGTTAATTTCAGTTAGGGGCTTTTTGGTCTTTCCTTTCCTTTAGCCGTTAGCATCTAACTATTGTACTTAACTCTCTTTTATTTGTTAATGAAAAGATATTATTTTGAGGTTTCTTCTTCATTCATACTTTTCTTCTCATCCCTCTGCTCTATCTCTCTTTGTTCTTCACGTCCACCTGCTTTCTTCTTATTATTTCATCTTATCCTGGTTATCTACATGGTATCAGAGCTATTGTTGACTTACGTCCATCGCTGATCACACAAAAATCCAAAATCAAGAAAACCCAAAACTGAAAGTTAGATCTCAAATCAACTCTCAAACAAGCTATCAATCAATGCCTATCTCATCCTCCACGCAAGAGTGTGCTAACATTCATTCCTCTTTCAGCACTGAGACACCTTTCCATTCCCCAAATTTTCTTCTTTCAAACATATGCAACCTTATCTCAATCTGGCTAGATTCTACAAATTACATCCTCTGGAAATATCAAACCTCAATGATTTTGAAGACGCACATGGTTTTGGGCTTTGTTGATGGCTCAATTAAATGCCCATAGAATTTCATCAAAATTGGAGAAATGGAAGTGTCGAACCCTAAATTTGATCAATGGGTTGCCCAAGACCAAGATATTCTAACTCTTATAAATGCGACCCTTTCTCCGATGGCCTTGGAGTACGTCGTGGGATGCAGGACTTCAAATGACGTGTGAGATTCCATCGAGAAAATGTTTTCTTCGATTTCTCTTACTAATATTTTATAGCTTAAATTTGATCTTCAGTCTGTGAGCAAGAAACCTACAGAGAGCATCGATACGTATATTCGACATATCAAAGAAATAAAGGACAAATTGCTCGCTGTCTCTGTTCAAATTGAGGGCGAGGATATCATTTTTACCATCAATGGCCTTCCGCACAAAGTTCAACGTGCTGAGGACTTCTATCCGGACCCGTGCAAAGCCTCTCAATCTTGAATAACTTCATGTAATTTTGAAAGCTGAATAGCACTTCTTATAGTCTCAAACCAAGAAACAATAATCAATATTTCCCAACACTGCTCTTATGGCCTCTTTCTTCAACAACAGATGTAATTCCCGAGGAAGAGGTAACCGAAATCAATTTGATTCAGGTAGATGGAATAGATGTAACTCTGGTAGGAACAATTTTGGGAGAGGAAGGATACCAAATTGGCAAAATAATAATATGCAATCTATTATAGGCCCTCCCCTACCCAAAATGCATCTAATTTCAAGTATGGTTCTAATTTTTCATCTGATTCCCTTATGCCTTCTCAACAAAATCGTGTTCAATGTCAAATTTTCCAAAAATATGGCCATAGTGCAATCGATTGCCATCATCGCCTCAATTACTCCTACTAAGGCCGAAATCCCTTTCCCTATCTTTCTGCCATGACTGCTTCTACACATGCCTCTAACCCCATGGATCCTCAAGTTTGGCTTACCAATACGGGTTGTAACGCTCACCTATCTCTGAATTTGCATAGTCTTTATTCTCCAACCGAGTACACTGGTGAGGGTAACATTTCTATTGGGAATGGACAAGCTCTCTCTATCTCCCCTACAAGTTCTGCCACTTTACATACTCCAAATAGCATTTTTAATCTTTGCTCAAGTGCATTGTGTTCCTAGTCTATGTTCCAAATTATTATTTGTTTATGAATTTTGTCTTGATAATAATTGTTTATTTATTTTTTATGCACATTTTATTCTATAATCAAGCAAAGCCATAGGGGTCATTCTGCATAGAAGACCCAACATAAATGGCATATACCCTATACCATCTTGTTTGCCTTCTCCCCTATTGCATGTCTTGCTTCTAGGTCTTCTAAATTCCTTTGGCACAATAGGTTAGGGCACCATACTTATAATATTGTTATGTGTGTTTTGAATTCATCTCATATTTCATGTAATCTGCATGATACTGATACTTGTCTTTGTATAAGCTGTGTTGGTAATGTCTAGACTTCCATTTTCCGTCTCTAATTCTGTCTCCACCTCTCCCCTTGAGCTCATTCATAGTGATGTGTGGGGACCCTTCCTTACAACATCTATTTTAGGCCATATGTACTATGTTGTATTTATTGTCATTTTTAGAAGTACTCTTGGCTTTTTCCTATTTCTCATAAATTATGAGTTTTTAGTATTTTCAAAAGATTTAAAACTTTAGTGGAAAACATGTTTTCTACTAGAACTAAAACACCAAGGTCTGATGGGGGTGGTGAACACACTAGCCTCTTATTTCAGACATTTTTAAGTGAAAATGGTATTATTCATAAAATGTCTTATCCTTATACTCCACATCAAAATGGAGTTTATGAGCGGAAGCATAGGTATATTCTGGAAGCCAGTCTTACTCTCTTACATTCATGCTTCCCTTCCCCATATTTTCTGGAACTTTTCTTTTACTACTGTTGCCTACTTGATTAAAAGAGGATGCCTAGCTCTATCACAAAGAATATTTCTCCTTTTGAATGCTTATTTGGTAAGATGCATGATTATAAATTGTTAAAGGTGTTTGGTTATGCTTGCTATCCTAGCTTGAGACCATATGTGCAAAAAAAATTAGTCTTAAATCTATTCAATGTATATTTTTAGGATATACTTTAGACTATAAAGGTTATTTGTGCTATGATAGGTTGAACAATAAATACTTTACATCTCAACAAGTTCAATTTGATGAGTACACTTTTCATTATGCCTCTAACATTATTGACCGGAATTCCAATTCTACCAACTCTGCTTCCAATGTTTCAAGTAACAAGTACTCTTCTCTTTTCCCTTTAGTTCACTCTTTGAATAATAACAAATGTACTACTGTTTCTTCCAATAATTCTGCCCTAGATTTTCCTGTTGCGATTTCGAATAAAATGAATGTTTTTGTTGAGATTTGTCATACAATAAATGATTTGTATGTTGCCTTAGATTCTGGTAGACAAGTTTTGGACACTGTTGCGCATGCTGAACACTCTACTAAGCTTATACACTTTGCTACTAGTTATGAATTACATATTGACTCTGTTTTTTGGCCGAATGCACAACAAGAAAAACTGATAATAGCAGCGGTTTTATTCATCTTTTACGGCGGTTCCAAAACCGCCGCCTCATTCACCGCCGTAAAGTTTTTTGGCGGAAGTTATTCCAACCACTGGCAAAGGGGTGTCATTGCCGGTGGTTTTAATTCTCTTTAGCGGCGGGTCAAACCGCGCCAAATGCCCAGAAACAGTAAGAAAATATCTTTCCCGAGTTTCTTTCCGGCGGGTTTTTTTCTCGTTATCGGTGGTTTTAAACCACCGGTAAAGATAATTTAATAGCGGTTCAAACCGCCACAAAATGCCTAGAAACTGGAGAAAATTTCTAGTTTTTTTTTCGGTGGTTTGTTTTCTCATTACCAGCGGTTTACAATAGCCGCCAAATGCCCAGAAATAGAAAAATATATATTTTTGGTGGTTTTTAAATCGCCTCTATAAACTCCAAAACCGTCGCTATAAATTGAAATTTTAGTTAGAATTTTTCCTGTTTTTAAACATCTCATAATTTTCAAAAATACATTCTATATCACAGATTCCAGATTTTATTAATACAAAAATTTTAATAGTTCAGAGTCCATCAATTCAAATATTCATAAATTCTTGCATTTTAAACGTTCACAAATTCAAACATTCACAAATTTTAAAGATTCAGAATTAATCAATTGAAACATTCATAAATTCTAAAGATAAAGCAATATAAGTTCAAACTTAAGCAAATATAGTATTTTTCATCCTCATTGAACTTTATGCGATCATGAAGTTGAGGGAGGATCTCTAGAATCCCATAAACACTTAAAAATGAAGAAAATAGTATTGGTGTTGAAACATAATTTATAATTACATAAAGTATATAATTTTTATAAATCTAACATGATCACCGTCGGGGATTGAGAACGAAGGATTTTGTGCTTGCATCATTTTCATTAGGTACACCACTTGAAATTGAAGTTGAAGTAGACCATCTTAAAGTTCATGGACATATGACTTAACTCTCTCATGTTCTACATGTGGAACGAACGTCTCTTCAGAAAACTGAAGGTTGCTCTGCAATCCAAATACACTGGCTGGAGTTGGACCTAGTCCCATTCCACGGACTCGTCTAGGATGCTCTAGACCCATAATTTTAGAAAATGCATCTCTATGGGTGATATTATTCCCATCTTGCATTTGGGTTGCCAAAGTTCTTGCATTTTCTCCTACAACACAAATAAACAATTCGATCGTATATGTGACAAATATAGTTGAAAAAATTAAAAAAATTAAAAATATTGACAAATATAAACTTAAAAATAATTCTTATAGCTCTAGAAGCAGATTCTTGATCTACCCAATTTCCATGTTTGCATTTATGCATTTCTATGAACCGTTCAACCGCATTGGGCTCTCTCCCCAACACCTCCGTTTATCATTATGTTTAAAAAATTTATATTTTGATCACAATACTAAAAACAAATATATGACTTATGATAAAAAAGATTTACGTACCATTTCTTCTTATTTTTAGCATAGCTTTTCCTTCCTAAATAATGATGGATACTTAGTTTTACTCGTAACGCAGTGTTTGTTTCACTACGAGCATGTTATTAGAGAAATAAAATTAGTATTTATTCTACGTAATAAACAAAATTCAATGTTAAAAAATTGTAATACCATTACTTCAGAAGATAACAAAAAATGGACAATAGCATTCCACTAATCTCGTGGAACTTCTTCAGGTTTATGTCTTAGGCATTTTTCTTCGCGCGGATATTTTGCCATATTCATTATTCTCAATTTACTTTTACCGTCCTTCAAACTCTTATTAATTGAAAACAATGCAGACTTTTGGTTAGCGTCGGTAACTTCCCATTTACTCTAAAAATTACAAAGGTATAGTTAATAAATACATAATTGAAGAAACAATTACAAATAAGTATTTATACCTTCACAATATCTCATACTCCGTTCTTGTACATTTCAGGCACTTTCTTCCAATTTTCATAGGCGATCGGCAATAGATCGTAGGTGCGTCCTAGTGAAGCCAAAAATCTCGTATACATAGATGCTTGATCCTTGATCAGTTGTCCTGCTACGTTGAATTCAACTTTCACTTTCTTCCCTTCAGGTAGATTCCATATGTGAGCTAATCGTGTCCAACCACGAACCTTTCACCTAGAGGAGGAGGATTCACCTACATATAAAACATTATTTTTGTATGTTAGACATTATATGAATAAGACTAATGATTTGTATGAAATATAAAATAAATGTTATACCTGTTAATTCAGTGGGAGCGTCGCATGGTGGATCTTGTTCACCAATAGACTCGTCCTCAGTTATGCGCAAATGTCTACCACGAACCATGGTGGTTTTACTTGCACAATAAAATAGATAATAACATTATCAAAGAGAGACATAGCTTATAAAATTAAATATTAACACTACCAAAAAAAGACATACCTAAATCAAATAGTAGCACGATCAAATTGAGTCATCACTATTCTGATCAAAATCAAGATTCATATGAATTGTATCTTCTATGGTTACACCAACAACATTGTCCTAACTAAATTGACACATTCTTCATTCTCATGTAAGACTTCTTCTAATTGAGAATGATCATGTATCTCACTTTCAAATTCATCACCACTTCATTATCAAGAGTTGTATCATTATTATGGTCACCTTGGTCATTGGATGACGTTGACTCATTATGCCTATATGCTGAAGGTCTATGAGGGCCTTATAATTACCTTTACTCTTCTGTGGATCGTTAATGATTGTCCCTAGTATGTTATCACATATATTTTTTCGATGTATATTATATCAAGATTATGACGTATAAGATTAAACACTCAATAAGGTAATTGAAAAAATATATTTCTCTTCTTCCAATATTGCACATTATCATCACTAGATCTTCGTTTTCGGCCAGATTCTTTACTTTTCCCAAAAGTTTCATTAAGGCCTTGGACTTGTTGTAAAACATCTGACCCCGTAGGAGAAATAAGGGCCAATCTATTCTCAATTGCGCCGTTAAATTTTTACTATCACAACGAAACCTATGGCCAGGCTCTAAAAATCTCCTATGGCCCATGAAACAATTTTTTTACTATATTTCAAGCGTTGATAATCTGTCTCATAATTACAATGAGGGCAAGCAAAACATGAATGTGTATTCCACCCAGACAAATTATCTTGTCCTAGAAAGTCATTAATCGTCCACAACAATACCACACACATCTTAAAAACTTCATTCCTTGATGCATCATACGTATCGACACTTGTTTCTTATAATTCTTTCAATTCTTCTATCAAAGGTTGCAAGTACACATCAATATTATTACCAGGAATTTTAGGTTCAGGGATAAGAGTAGAGAGAATCAATGATGTTTGTTTCATGCACATCCAATGAGGCAAATTATATGGAATCAAAAGAACATGCCACATGCTATAACTAACACCCATTGCTCTAAATGGGTTGAAACCATCACTAGCCAAACCAAGTCTGACATTACGTGGTTTAGATGAGAATTCAGTATGTCTAGAGTCAACTGATTTCCAAGCAGTCGAATCAGTAAGATGTCTTAAAACACCATCTTCAGTACATTCTACATGATGTCATTTCATATCGTCAGTAGTTTTAGATGACATGTATAATCTTTGTAACCTTCCTTTTAAAGGAAAGTAACACATATCTTTAGCAGCTTTTGGATTCTTCTTCCTTTTTCCTTGAGATTGAGATGTACTCTCACCCTCATTGGTTATCCACCTTGAAATACCACAAGTATAACATGCTTGTTCTTGTTCTTTGTCTTTCCAATATAATATGCAGTCATTTGGACAAGCATGTATCTTTTCATACCCAAGACCCAAATTTTTTATAATCTTTGCAGCTTCATAAAATGTTTTTGGCAACTCTCATCCAGCTTTATGCAATAACTCAAGCAACCCCGATAGTGCCTTATTACTCAATCCATGAAGACACTTGAGGTGGTAAAGATGCACAATAAATTAGAGTTTTAAAAAACTTTTGCATCCTAGATATAAAGGTTCAATACTATCTCTAACTAAGTCAGAGAAATCATTCACCTCTGCGTGTTGAGCATCATTTAGTTGCTCATTCATATTATATAGAAGTTGATTCTATTTGCAAATCATCTGGTCCTCTATCACTATCCACAACTTCGAATGCATCACACAACAAGTCATGCATATTGTCATCACAAGCTTCATGCACTGATGTATGGTTCATATTTCTTTCATTAAGCTCTTCTCCATTTGAATTTTACAATATGGATTCACCATGAAAAAATCAACGTGCATAACCAATGCAAAACCCATTACACACCAATTGTCCATGCACACTCTCCCTATTCATCCTCAGCGTATTCACACAATGTTTACATGGACACAAAATCTTGCCCTCTACAGAAATACTTTCAAAAGAAAAATCAAGAAACTCCTCTACTCCATTAAGGTAATCTTGGTTAACTCGAGATTCTTTAATTCAACTTTTTTTCATATTAAAATCAATATGAACACATTATAATAGATAGTTCAATACAATGAAAATCAAACTCACAATGAAATCAGAGTCACAAATTGAGGTACAGAACAGAGGCAAACAAGTTGAAATCACTACAGATTATAACAGATCATGCTTTATTTATCTATATTTTTTTCCTAATTTTTTGCTTCTACTTGGATATTATTGGATGGTATGATATACTATTATATTTCATTATATCTATCAAAATCTTATTGGATTAATTTCTTTTAATGAAAGACAACAATCAAAACATGAAAATAAAATATAATTTAGAGAACATACCAGAAACTACAGAGAAGAAGCTGACTCGATCAAACGTATATGATCTTCAGAATGGAGAAAACAATCTAAAACCTCTCTGCAAGAATAATGGAAGGTAGAAGAAGATCCAAGAAAAAGAAGAAACTTATTTGACACAACACATTTTATAAAGTAATTTATAATTAAATAAATTAGAGAAAAAATGAGAAGTAGGAAAAGAGCATCGATCTAAAGCCCATAGTCATTTGGAATTGATTCAAAAATCAGAATAAAAAGAATAAAAATATTATTCTTCTAATTATTTCCTACCTTTCATTGTAAAGGGATAAAAAAATTATACTAAGCTTTTCTCTTTTACCTTTCAATGGCTTTCAGTTGAGCTTTCTATTCAATTAGTTAATCTACGTACTTCAGCCTGAGTCTTGTATGAGGGTTAGTTTGTTTATTATTTATTTTCCTTTTCATATTTTACTTTACAAATGTTAACAAGATGACTCGAAAGTTTAAATTCGTCGTTAAAAGCCTTGTTTTTCTTGATTATTTAAAATATTGGTCACTAAAAGCTTTATCTTTTTAGTGACCAATTCAATGGTCGCTAAAACTCTCACTTTTTCTTACGTGTCAACTCATACCCTATGGTGATAGTATATTACTCAGACTCACACCCATGTAAACATTGACATATATAGGGCTTAACTATCTATATTAATCAACCAACTTATCAAGTAGGTAATATCAAATATATGTGCAAATATAGGTAAACTTTCTTATAACTAGGCCCCATCAAAATTCATTCATATATGATCGATAAATTTGAACACAATAAAATATTTTTTTTGTTAAAAGTTAAAAATATTCAATCGAAGTAAATACTACAAATTTATAAGAGGTGTGTACACGAGGGAAAAGATACTCTCCTAAAAGAACTTCAAAAAACTATCAAAGGATAACAAAGGAGAGAAAACACACTACACTAACTCATGCATGCCAGCTATCAATTATCAAAAATAGAAAAAAAAAAAAAGAAGTCCTCAAATCCTTTGTAATAACTTATATTCATCTATATATTTTATAAACCAGATTTTTCACTCATAGTTCCAACTCTGTTCTTATATTTAATCTTATCTTAAAAAATTCTACCATTTCTTCACACCCAAACAAAATATACAAAAGAGGATTTCAAAATTTTCCCAATAGCATATACATTAGTATATACAAAATATATACATTACATTAATAAAAATAGTCAAAGAGTTTTTAATTCCAACCCTACCTTGGAAATGCATTATCACATAGTAATTCTTTCCTAATTTAGAAACTGAGTGAGCTGTGAAAGTTAGAATATATTGCAGAGAGAGAGAGAGAGAGAGAGAGAGATTGCAGAGAGAGAGAGAGAGAGATTGCAGAGAGAGAGGTGAGAATCAAAATGGTACATGTAGATCGTGGAGGAGTTCGCAGTGGGAGAGCTTGCGGTGGAGGAGCTGGCGGCAAAAAATCACGGCGGAGCTCGTATAGCCTGTTGTAGAGAGAGAGGGAAATCATGAGTCTGCGCGAAGGGAAAATTAGGGATTTAATGGTGATTTATCAGCGGTTTTAAAACCGCCGCAAAATGTCTTAAAAACCGCTGCTACACGTAAAATATTTCGTGCGTGTTTAGGCGAAAAGGAAAAATAAGGGATTTAAAGGATAAAATCGCCGCCAAATGTCTTAAAAACCTCCGCTCCGCGTAAAACATTTTACGGTGGTTTCTTCTTATATTGTTGATTCTAGTCTGATTGGTATTGATTTTGATGTTGTTGTACCTGTTTTTGGTTCAAATTCTAGCAATTTACTTAACATTTCTAAGACTTTGCCTGTTTCTTCTATTCCTCCACGGTCTCACACTACTAGTCAATCTAGGTATTCAATGCAAACTCATTACAAGTCTTGAATTTCTAAGAAAAACGCCATTTTGGCGCCTAGTTTCTCTATTTAAAACACCCATATTGAATCTACATCTTTTAGTTCTGCCATTAAAAGTCCTTAATGGACTAAGGCTATGGTTGAGGAGTTTAATGCTCTAACCACACAACACACTCGGACTCTTGTTTCTTTCCCACCAAATAAAAATGTTGTAGGTTTCAAGTGAGTTTATAAGTTAAAGTATAACCAGATGGTTCTATTGCTAGATATAAAGCCCGACTTGTAGCCAAAGGGTTTCATCAACAGGCAAGTTTAGATTATAGTGAGACCTTTAGCCCTGTAGTTAAGAAACCCACTATTATGATCTTGCTCTCCTTAACTGCTACTTATAATTGGCCTTTGAGACAACTAGATGTTAAAAATTGATTATTACATGGATCTTTATCTAAAGAAATGTATATGACTCAACCACAAGGATTTATAGACGAACATCTCAATATGTTTGTAAGTTAAATAAGTCTCTTATTAATTACATCTTATTATATATTAATGACATCGTAATCAGTGGTAATTCTTCTTCTTACATTGATAAGACTATAAATAATTTGCAGCATATTTTTTATGTCTGACCTTGGAGACCTTAAATATTTCTTAGGTCTAGATATGCATATAAATTCTAATGGACTCTTTTTTAATCAATATAAATATGCTAAAGATTTGATCCTAAAGGCTGATATGATGAATGTTAAACCTTGCTCTTCTAAGTCTCCTCTGATAGTCATACTCATTCTCCTTTATCTGATATCACTCTTTATAGGAGTTTAGTTGGTTCTTTGCAATATCTGACTTTTACTAGACCTGATATTAGTTTTCTATTAATAAAGTTTGTCAGTTCAAGCATTCTCCTATCACATCTCACTTTGCAGCTGTAAAAAGGATTATAAGATATGCTATTGGTGTAGAGGATTTTTTTCTCCACATCAATGGAATCTTGTTACTGACTAGTGAGAAATGACCAAGAGTTTAAAGAGTGATAGAGAGAGGGTAGTCAACATACTAAGATATTTTTTGAGTTGTGTATCAGCTCGGATTTCTTCCATTCATTACCCAAGCCTTTATAGGCCACTTGGTGTAAATATAACCACAAATTTATCAATAAAATAGTAAATGGAGGGGACGGGAATAGTCACCCTATCCCCTATGGGAGGGGAATGATCACCCCTCTCCTATACTTTTAGAGGATTTATTTCACCCATAGGATCTCACCCATACTCGTTAGATCTTTTGTCAGGTGTGGGACCCTTCACTCCATTCATTCATCTCAACTGTCTCATACGTTAGTATTTTAGTCAACAAATCAGTCGCAACCACGTAGTCTTTTCTTGTGACTCATATCTCCTCCTTCTCATTCTTACACAGGGATCTCTTCATTACTTCTCAGTTGACCGTTTCCCTCCATGTGGCATGGTGCAAGTTTTATGCCTATTCATTTGCCCCCATTACATTTAACGAATTTCAATTCGTGGAAGTGTACTGAATACACTCTACGCGTGTCTTGATAGGGATTGGCGACTTCGTCCTTTTCTATTTTTACTCATGTAAACATCAATAACGGGTAGAAAAAATAGGTACATTAGATTATGAAAACGTATACAATCATTGCCTTGTCTGACGCATTTCTCGCGAACGTCATTTTGTCACTGGTCCGCGTCGTTCCTGCTTCCTGTACTCCATTCTCGATGCAAATCATGCATTTTCAGAACACTCACATAGTTATTACGCGTCGCTTCGCCTCCCTACTCTAGGGTGGTGTGAGTTTTCAAGACACGTCTCCTTCCATTTCCAACCGTCATTTCATCATTTTCCCATGGCAAATGATGGCTGACATTGTCATTTCAAACGTCCCATCCATATGCGCATGCTGCACTTCCACTCCTTTTTAGAATTGATTATGTTTTGTTCTTCTTTCAAATCCGTAAATTGAAATTCATTCACTTTTCATGTTCGTAGAGTCTTTTTAAAGTCTCTGTCTACCTCATTTCGCTTCTGCGCACACTCCATCCCTTGTAAGTCTCATTTATTTTCCTCCATTTTTCCCCATTTTTATTCTTTTCTTCTTCTTGAGGGTTTCTTTGTCAATTATGGCAGAGACAATGTTTAAGGTCATTGTTCCATTGGTTAGGAAGCACGAAGAGTTCAACTGCTTTATAGACCGTTATAAAGACGCATTCCCCTCATATGTCATTTACGATTTTTGGGATGGGGTACCTACGTCTTTTCCATGCAATCCCCTATATCGAATCATACTAACCCCTATGTATATAACTTTAGGATTAAAACTCCCATTCTTCCCCCTCTTTCAAAATTATGGGAGAGATAGAGTTTAAGGTCCTATTCCATTGGTTAGGAAGCGGGACGAGTTCAGCCGCTTTATGGACTGTTATAAAGACTTCTTCCCATCGGATGTCATTTATGATTTTGAAGACAGGGTACCTAGGTCTTTCCCCCGCAATCCCCAGTATCAAATAACCCTGGCCCCTATGTATATAGCTTTAGGATTAAAACTCCCATTCTCCCCCCTCCACACCAATGGAATCTTGTTACTGATTAGTCAGAAATGACCAAGAGATTTGAGAGTGAGAGAGAGAGTAGTCAACACACTGAGTAAATTTTTGAGTTGTGTATCAGCTCAGACTCCTTTCATTCATTAGCCAAGCATTTATAGGCCATTGAGAGTAAATAAAATAACATTTTTTGTCAATAAAATAGAAAAAGGAGGGGAATGGCGGCCCTCTTCCCTATGCGAGGGGAATGATCCCCCTCTCTGCTATATTTTTGGAGGATTTATTACATGCATAGGATCCACCCATACTCGTTGGATCTTTTGTCAAGTGTGGGACCCTTCACTCAATCCATTCCTCTCAACTGTCTCATCCCCTAGTCTTTTAGTCACCAAGATTCCATTGGTGTTTTCTTATGGCTCAGATCTCTCCGTTCCCGTTCTTGCACGGGGACCTACTCATTACTTCTCGGTTGACCCTTTCCCTCCATGTGGCATGTGTAGGTTTTATGCATGTTCATTTCCCCCCATTACATTCAACGAATTTCAATTCATTGAAGTGTAATGAATGCACTATGCATGTGTCTTGGCAAGGGATTGGCGGCTTTGTCCCTTTTCATCGTTTTACTCCTGCAAACATCAATAACACGCAGAAAAATAGGTACATTAGATTATAAAAATGTATACCATCATTGTCTTGTTGGAGCGTTTCTCGTGAACGTCATTTTGTCACTGGTCCGCGTCGTTCCTCATTCCTGTACTCGGTTCTTAGTGCAAATCGTGCATTTTTAGAACATACGCATAGTTATTACATGTGCCGCTTCACGTCCCCGCTCTCGGGTGGTGCGAGTTTTCAAGACACGTCTCCTTCTCTTTCCAAATATCATTTGGTTCACCCGTTACGAATGATGGCTGACATTGTCTTTTTAAATGTCCCATCCCTATGCATCTGCTGCATTTCCATGCCTTTTTTGTTTTTAAAATTGATTTGTGTTTCATTCATCTTTCAAATCTGTAAATTGAATTTCATTCCCTTTTCGCATTTGTAATTTAAAGTCTTTGTCTTCCTCATTTTTCTTTTGAGCATACTCTGTCCCCTTTCAGTCTCATTTCTTTTCCTCCATTTTTGCTCATTTTCTATTCCTTTCTTCATCTCAAGGGTTTCTTTGTCAATCATGGGAGGGAGAGAGTTTAAGGTCACTGTTCCATTGGTTAGGAAGCAGGATGAGTTCAACCACTTTATGGACTGTTATAAAGATGCCTTCCCCTCAGATGTCATTTGCCATTTTAGAGATGGGGTACCTAGGTCTTTTCCCTGCAATCCACTATTTCAAATCACCCTGACCCCTATGTATATAACTTTAGGATTAAAACTTTCATTCTCCCCCATTCTTTCAAAATTATGGGAGAGACAGAGTTTATGGTCATTGGTCCATTGGTTAGGAAGCGAGACGAGTTCACCGTGTTATGGATTGTTATAAAGATGGGTTCCCCTCGAATGTCATTTATGGTTTTGGGGATGGGGTACCTAGGTTTTTCCCCTGCAATCCCTCGTATTAAATCACCACGGCCTCTATGTATATAGCTTTAGGATTAAAATTCCCATTCCCCCCCTCCACACCAATGTAATATGGTGTTGTACAAGTTTTGTTTTATTAAAAGTTCAATTTTTTAAAAGGCCACGAGTCTAGAAGCTTCTGCCACGCACGCGCCGCATCGACCAGCAGGTGGTATCAAAGCGGTCTTTATATATTTATATGTTAAATGATGTGTGGGTTTTCTTGCATGATTCATATAATATGAATATGCATGATGATTGATGGTTATGTATTTTTGAATGTATGGAAAATAATTTATCATTAATTATATAGTAATTATTGGGATAGGCTTTGTTTAAATTTTTCTTAGATCTTGTGTAAGCCGAATTGAGGCATAGGAATTTTTGTAATTTTATTTCGAATATTATTGTCATTATTCTGAACGTAAGAAGATGAAGAACGCAGATGAACGACAGATATTTGCTGTTCACGCGAAACACTGTTCATCCGCGAAAACACTGTTCACGCCAAAAAATTTACTATTCCTGTGGAGGTGAGCAGTGCCGATGGTACTGTATTGGCCGCGAATAGTGCAACCAACTCTATCAACTAAGTGTTTCATTAAAACCCAAATATTTTAATTATCTATTTAAAATTTGAAATTAATGTAATTTTAAAATTAATTATTGATTTTTTATTTTATGAAAATTAAAAATTAAAAATTAATTTATGATTTTATGAAAATTAAAAATTAATAGGTTGATTGGGTTTGACCTAAGTTTGACCAAATTAAATAAAATATTTATTTGGCTAAGTCAAAGTCAACTATATTAAAAGAGATAATTATAGAAATTGTTTTAACTAAGAAAAATAGTTTTTCTAATTAAAAATAGTTTTGTTCAAAGCTTGAAGATTATGAAGATGGACATTATGAGGAGAATGCAATATTTAGGAAATATGTATTCTTGAAATCTATTTTGTAATTTTATTTCTTTATTTCAATGGTTATAATTTGGAAATACTCAATAGTCACTCGGTCCATTATTATTTTATTTAATTGTTATATTTGGTAACATGTTCATGCATTAGTCGATCACATGCCATTCATGAAAATCTCGCACAGTTTTATTAAATCATGCATATCATCTGTAGAAACATGATTTATTAGGATTGTCCTAATATGTTTATATGTATTATTTAATGAAATCAATTGCATGTAAACTATTAGGTTTTAACTAGTTAAAACTTGATAATCACACCACACTAAATGCTATAGTAACCTTTAGGTTAATCGACATTAGTAAAAGAGTTTTGAATATAAATAATTAGTTAATCTAAGTTCACCTAATTATAACTTAGGTGCTTTAGAAAGTTAAATAAACTTAAACCAATGAGATTAGATTAACTAATAATTAAATATTCACAGGGGTTATTATTTTAACTAGTAATTAATTTGAAATTAATTGATTAGTTAAAATAGAAATACGTTATCCTAAAATAGTGAGTGAGAGAAGGTTGACATGTCAATGTAACCTATGGTCTCCATCATTAGCACAACACCGTGAGGTGCAGTGAGGGCCTCGAGATGACTTTGTTTTCATCCCCCTAAAGAAGGTTTTGAGCTATACCAATACGAAGGTTGGTATTGATATAGTTTAGTTTTGACCGACCCTAAGATGACATATTCTAAATGAAGTCATAAAATCTGAAATGATGGGTTACACTCGCAAAGTCACAATTAAGCTTTCATGTGGATAGTTGTGACTTGACCGAACAAGCGATACCTTATTGTTAAAAGAGAAAATATGAGATATTTTAAGTTTTAATTAATAAGGATGAGAATGTTTCATAGATAGTCTGAGGTTAATCTGACCGACCCTAAGACGGCACATTAATTGTTGGGTTGTTTTATCGTGATTAGTAAATGCTAAAATTATGTGTTTATTATGATTGCATTCATGTATCACGTTTTCTTTTCAAATTCTAGATTTTTATCAATTATATTAAATCATGTATGTTTTAAATTTCAGTTATCAATATTATGTCTACCATGGAAAACCCTATTACTGGTTTACTCGCTCTTGTGAAATTGAATGGTGATAATTGCGTACGTTGGGAATAAAATATGAACTTAATGCTGATTTGTGAGAACCATAAGTTTGTTCTTACTGAGAATGTCCTTAGGAGCCTGCTGCTAACGCTCATAGGAATGTTAGGGACAAATATGATGCTTGGATCATATCAAATAATAAGGCGAATTGCTACGTGCTTGTGATTATGAATGATGTTCTGAGAACCAAACATGAAAGCATGGAGACTTCCTATGAGATTATGGAATCTTTACATGCAATTTTTGGGCAGCAGTCTGACCAAAGTCGTTATGAAGCCACTAGGAGTTATATGAAAACTAAGATGAGGAAGGGTACTTCTATTAGAGAACATGTTTTGAACATGATCAACATAATGCATGAGGCAGAAGTATAAGAGGTGACCATTGATGAGTGGACTCAAGTTGCATCATACTAGAGTCGCTCACACAAGTTTTTTTTGTGTTCACGACCAACTATGTTATGAACAAGTTACAATTCAATATGATCCAACTGTTGAATGAACTACAGACTTTTGAGTCACTCAACTTTATAATGATAAAAGAGGGCGAGGCAAATGTTTTCAAGTAAAAGTATTCTTCCAATATTGTTAAGAACAAGAAAAGGAAGAAGAATAATGATAATGACAAGAGTAAGAACAAAAGAGTAAAGAAAGCCAAGACATCTCCGAAAATCAAGAAGAATAAGAAATACAGCAAGCCCAAAGGAAAGTGTTTCCACTGTGTGATTGAAGGTCATTGGAAAAAGAATTGTAACAAGTATCTCCCTGACCTGGAAAAAAAGAAGGTAAATATGATTTACTTGTACTTGAATCTTGTTTAGTGGAATATGATTTGTCATCCTGGATACTTGATTCGGGAGCCACTAACAATGTATGTTCTTCTTTGCAGATGCTTGATTCGTCAAGGGAGCTAGCTGATGGCGAGATCCTTTTGAGAGTTGACAGTGGTGTGTTCGTGTCAGCTAAAGCATTAGAGACAATCTCCTAACTTTTTGGATATAATTACTTAGTTTTGAACGATATTTATTACATTCCTGATTTTTTGAGGAATTTGATTTGTCTTTAATTTTTACAAAAATAGTTAGTCGAAGTTTCTTCCATTAATAAAGAGTTTATTATTTATAAGAATGTATTCAATATCTGTCATGCTATAACTATAAATGGATTATATATTCTTAAACCGACTGAATGCGCGTTTAATAATTTTAAATTATTTAAAGTAGGAAAATCTAAAACTAACAAACAATAAAGAGTTTTTCATGATGATAACACATATTTATGGCGTCTTAGGTAGTGACATATTAATCTAGATAGGTAAAACAGGTTAACAAAACATGGTGTTTTGAGAGAGCTAAAAGTTGAAACTCTTTCTGTTTATGAATCTTGTTTAGAGGGTAAAATGACCGAGACCTTTCACAGGAAAGGGTCAAAGAGTCCAGGAACTACTTGAGTTAGTACATAGTGATGTCTGTGGACCGACCAATGTAGAAGTTAGAGGTGTGTATGAGTATTTTGTCACTTTCATTGACGACTACTCAAGATATGATTATAGTTACCTAATGCATCGAAGGTCTGAAACTTTTGAAAAGTTTAAAGACTTCAAGGCTGAAGCAGAAAAGCAATTAGATAAATCATTGAAAACCCTTGAATCTGATCAAGAAGGTGAATACTTGGACTTAGAATTCAAGGATTATTTGCTGGAGTGTGGAATCCTATACCAAATTACAACACCTGGAACACCACAGTAAAATGCTGTTGAAGAGAGGAGAAACTGAACCTTATTGGACATGGTTAAGTCGATGTTAAACTACTCATTATTGTCACTTACATTTTGGGGATATGCACTACACATGGCAACTTACATTTTGAATGTAGTACCATTTAAGTCTATAAGTAAGACGCCTTTAGAGTTATGGAATGACTCCAAACCTAATTTGCATCGTTTCCGTATATGGGGGTGTCCAACTCACATTCTTAGACCCAAGACTGGAAAGTTAGACTCAAGGTCTGAGAACGCATATTCATTGCTATTCTCTAGAGACTAGATGTGAGTACTTTTATAGTCATGATGATCAAAACGTGTATTTGTCAACAAATGCAACCTTTCTTGAGCACGGTTATATGCAAAACTACAAACCTCGTAGCAAAGTCATTCTCAGGGAATTAGCAACTGATGAGATCAGATCACCTTCAATTTCTACTAATAAACAATAAACCGGAGAAACCATAGTTTCCACAAAGGAAATCCCGGTGCAACGTCGTAGTGGGCGCGTTGTGAGACAACCAGTTCGCTACAAACTAGAGGCACATATCCTAGTGTCAGACACTAATAAGGACGATTCATTATCTTATGAAGAAGTAATGGATGATCCTGAAAAGGAGAAATGACAAGATGCCATGAACTAGTAAATGGAATCTATGTATTCAAATTCCATTCAGGAACTTGTAGATCCACCTGAAGATGTTAAGCCCGTTGAATGTAAATGGATCTTCAAGAATAAAATAGGTGCATAGGGGAAAGTAGAGAATTTCAAGGTACGATTGGTAGCCAATGGCTATACACAAAGAGAGTGAGTAGATTATGAAGAGACATTCTCTCTTGTGACCACGCTAAAATCCATACGCATCCTTTTATCCATAGTCGCTAGTTTTGACTATGAGATATGGAAAATGGACGTCAAGACAACTTTTTTGAATGGCTCTCTTGAAGAAAGCATCTATATGATGCAACCAGAAGGGTTCGTATAAAAGGGGCAAGATTAGAAAGTATACAAGTTCCTTAAATCCATTTATGGATTAAAGCAAGCATCTAGATCTTGGAATCTTACCTTTGATGAGATTATAAAGTCTTATGGCTTCGATCAAAATGTTGACGAAGCCTGTGTTTTATACACCAAAGATGAGATAGTGGTTTTCTTAGTTCTTTATATTGATGATATTCTACTCATTGAGAATGATGTAGAAACTTTGTCAAAGGTAAAAAAGTGGTTAGTTGAGAAATTTCAAATGAAATATTTGGGAGAAGAGAGTTATGTTCTAGTCATTCAAATCCTAAGGGATAGAAAAAAAGTTCTTGACACTTTCTCAGGCATCTTATATTGATAAGGTGCTTGAAAGATTTTCTATGGAGAATTCCAAAATGTCAACAACAAACCAGACATGGAATTGTCCTCTTCAAGGAACAATGTCTTAAGACACCTTAGGAGGAAGAGGATATGCGAAAGGTTATTTATGCTTCAGCAGTTAGAAGTCTCATGTCTGCCATCCTGTGTACATGACCAGACATTTGTTATACAGTGGGAAATGTCAATCGTTATCAATCAAATCCAGGTTTAGAACACTGAATTGCATTAAAGTAAATTTTCAAGTATCTTAGGAGAACGAGAAACTATATGCTTGTTTATTCAGGTGGAGACCTGAACCCCACTGGATATACTGGTTTTGATTTTTAATCAGACAGAGACAGTCGGAAGTTGACATCTGGATCAGTATTCACCCTAAGTGGAGGAGTTATAGTCTGGTGAAGTATTAAACAATCCATCATTGCAGATTCCACTATGGAAGCCGAATATATAATGATTTGTGAAGGTGCGAAAGAGGCAGTGTGGCTCAGAAAGTTCTATTCTGATCTGGAAGTAATTCTAGATATGGACAAGCCACTGATATTGTATTATGATAATAGTGGGGTGGTAGCAAATTTCAAGGAACCGAGGAGTCTCAAGAGGGGCAAGCACATAAAGGGAAAATATCATCTTGTAAGAGAGATCGTGCATCGATGAGATGTGACTGTTATGAAGATAGCATCGGAAAAGAGCCTAGCTAATCCTTTTACAAAGACACTTCATGTGAAATTATTTGAGGGTCACATGCGTAACATGAGATTAATAGAGATGCCACATTTGCTTTAGGGCAAGTGGGAGATTGCTGGGGGTTATGCCCTCAAAGTATGTATATTGGTATTTTGATATAAAATTTAAAGAGGATTACATTTTTTTTATAATTGTTCTTTTAAACTATTGTTGAATAATTTATATAAATATATGAAAATTTCATATTCATTAATGCGACTATGATATTATATTAGTATGAGAGGATTAAGATCATAGATAATGAATAAAATTGTCACCAACATATTAAAGTATGGAATCTTTAATGAATGGTTGCTAGTACGGTTCACTAAGTATTATGAATGTGTGTGATCTAGATCTGGATCATTGATGTGGATAGACATCTAGGTGAAGATACTTTATATAATAAGATTATATATGACATGATCGATGCGAATTATATCTTTATTAACGTGTCGTTTATCATAAAGATTTAATATACATCAATTCGATGATCATATGTAGATCAGTCTAAATCCTGAGTAGTCATGAACTCTTATGCATATCTACTGGATCATTTGATTCACTCGTTAATGTCAATTTGTTAATCAGGCTAGTGACTTTTGTTTTGGAGATTCAGTGATGTGGATGACTGGAAACATGATCTTACAAGATTTGTGATCTAAGCTTTCCTAACGGATTGTAAACTAGTTCCCTTAAGTGTTAATTCTAGAACTGAATAGTTATTGAGCTTAACTTTATAATAAGATTATAAATTAGCCATTCATTAGTGGATTAAAGGTACTTAAGGATCAATGGGTAATTAGAAGGGTAAAATGATAATTTTAACTAGTTATAATTTACCAACTAATAACTGGAGGATAGAACTATATGAAATGATTATGTCAGTGGACAACATGAGAATACTCTGTAAATACATTCTATAATATCTAAGAGTGCAATTTCATATTTATAGTGAAGTAATAATAGAATTAATAAATAAGATTATTTAATTAAAGAGTTTAATTAATAATCTGATTTATTGGAGTTTAGGATTATAGGTCCATGATCCCCAAGTCACCTCTATACTACGCTGTCTAGGGTGTGAATATTTCAGGACATGAGAAAATGTCTCACTTGTAAAATAAATTTTTATTCTAGGGCAAGTACATAATTATGTGTAATTAATTAATTAAAAATTAATTAATTGAATTATTCATATATTTTAATATAATTTTCAGAAATTATATATATAAATAATTATCGATTTTTTAATTATCGATAAGTGAGACAGAATATCTAATTTGTGAATTAGATAATTAAATTATTATTAGATAATAATTTAAATCAACTAAATCTGTTATTTGTGAAATAAGATATAAGTTAGTTGATAGGGATAATCATATATGTTAATTTTGAATTAACTTATATCTAGATAATTATCTGATTAAAATAAATATTTAATTCACAGTAATTGTCACGTGTCAATCACTGATAACGTATCATAAATTGACATGAACTATTGGGGTGCCACGTGGCACTATAATAGTGAGTGTGCAACAACGGAGTGTCACATGGCACTATAGTGGTGTCGTGAGGCACTGTACTAGCTCACATCACACTGGAGACAATGCAGTTGTGCGTAATTGCAGTGGGTCTCACTGCAATTGGTAATTTTATAATTAAATATTATTTTAGTTTATCCCTAAAAATTTGATATGCCATTATCTAGAATATATACAAATATTATTCTAATGGCCTTGGTTGTTGAAAGAAGAGGAGAGAATCACTTTATCAGATCATCAATTCGTCAATCAAGAGTAGAATTGAGAACACGATTGGTGTGAGAGATATTTTTTTTCTTTGATTAAACATTAATCAAATCTCTAGAAGAATAATCATTACGTTCTTTTAAAGAATCGTCTCACTAAAATATTTCTCAATAAATCTCTAGATCTCATGTATTGAGAACATTTAGAAACAAAAAAGTGTATTGTAATAATCTACGTGCCCACACACGTCCTAGTGCGTTGGGGATTGACTTGGAAGATCTTAGTGTGGATCTCGGAGTCTACTGATTGTTGGAATGATTTTGTGGGAATGTAGAATTGATCAGTTTTTGCAAGGACATGTGATATAGACTACAAGAGGTATATGATTCATAACCTTGTATGTTGTAGATTTGACTTATAAATATATAATAGATCCTGACTGATTGAAAAAAAGTTTTCAATAAAAGTTTGATTTGGTTATCGTGGCGTTGCGCAAGTTTTATTTTATTAAAAGATTCGATTTTTATTAAAAGTTTAATTTTTTGAAAGGTCACGCGTCTGTCGTGCACGCGTCGCGATGACTAGCATTTCGGTCTAAGTGTTTAACCAATGCATCAGCTTTAAAGGTTGCTATGTACTAACAGTCCATCTAGCGACAGTCGTGCCTCACTTTTTCCTTTATAAGCTTTAGCTTCTTAAGCAACACGATTCTAAAGTTTCTTCCACTGTAGAGAGGACCGTTAGGGCGGCTCTAAACCATTCCTCGTGCCACGATCAAGTTTAGGTTGGAGACCTTGGGAACGTTTCAATGTAAACAAACCCTCTCACTTGTTTTTGGAAAAATGAATTATTCATTGTTTTTCAAAAATTATAACTGTTTATTAATTTGGAAAAAACAAGTTTCAAAAATTATAAAATTTATATCCGAATTTAAAATTTTTATAACTTTTATAAATTCACATTGTATTTAAATTATAACTCATTATAAATTAAACTACAATAATGCATGTATATGCTATATGGCATTTTGATATTGGCATATCTCTATTTCTATATAACATGTTATATGAATGATGTGAAAACTAATAAATCATTCATTCACAACTAACCTCCATATTGACTCATTTCTAATGACAACTTATAAAAAGAATAATAATTAAATTATAATAATTTAAATACTAGTCTTCATGGTGTCTGTAATTGTCTCATTGTCCTTCAGAATGTCCCACCAATTTATAACTCTTTACAAAAGTCAATTCCCATTTTAGAATTTAAATTTAAAATTTAAAATTCAAAATTCAAAATTCAAAAATTTAAAATTTAAAGTTTGATCAAAACTCTTTAATTAAGGAAAACTATTTTTCTAATTAAATAATCTCATTAATTATCCTTTTAAAATTCAAAAGATAAAAAGATAAATGGATAATCATATGTTCTCTAACATGAGTTCCAAGTTTCATCCTGCAGTTCATGAAGTTTCGCACAGCAGCCTGTTTGGCTTGATGACCCCAATCTCTGAATTTTTTGGTGATGTTCAACATCATATCGGCGGGAGTTTTCATGTTCTGATGTTGTTATTGTAACACATTGCTAATAGAAGCCAAGATGTAACACCTGATGATCTCATCAGAATGCACCCAATAAACATAAGCATCATTTTTCTCTTGAGTCGATTCAATATTATGCTCAATGAGATATATGAATTACAAATTATATATGAATTATAATAATTATATGTATGAATTATAATAATTATAAGATACCTTTCTAACAATCAATAACAGGTAAAAATATTAATATAACAATAAATAACAGGTACAAATATTAAGTCGAGGTATCCATTCTATGACAACTCTTAACAACTTACCCTCTATTTTTGTGCCTTTAGTGGGCCTAGTATTTCCGGCAATTGCAATGGCTTCTTTATCTCTTCATGCAAGGGGTGTTGAGCACAAACTTCTGATTTTCTACCGTCAGTAAGATATCAAGATTAAGTTTTCAATCCACGTAATTTTTACCAGTAAGTTTGTTGGCGTTTAAGACAAATGAGAGTGAGGATAGTGACATGATTACTGAAAAGAATAAATAAAACGGTGTAAATAAATACTCCAATCATTTTAAAAAGTATGATGCATGATGCAGATACTTAAATATTTAAAATCCAATAAAAAATATTTCTTCCATGGTGTTACGATCAACAACGATAGCTTGTCTCATCTAAGAAAAACATCCAAACTACCTCCTATCGCATCGAGACTCCTCTCGTTTAGTTAACGCTTCTCAAGATGTCACTACATCTAGCTTAACCAATCATCAATGGTTTTAGTCACCTTAGCCCCATTGACTAGCCCCTGTGATGGATTCCAATGTGCTTCGGTCTAAGTGTTTAACCAATGTGTCGGCTTTAAAGGTTGTCAAGAACTAACAGTCTGTCTAGGAACGGTCATGTCTCACCACTTCCTTTATAAGATTTAACTTCTTAAACAACTCGATGACTCAAAGCGACACGATTTCCAAGTTTCTCCCCACTGAAGAGAGGACCGCCAGGGCGGCTCTAAACCATTACTCGTGCCATGATCAAATTTACATTGTGGACCGTGAGAATGTTTCAACATAAACGAACCTCATTAAAAAAATGCCCCGAGTATGTTATCACATATATTTTTTTCAATGTGCATTACATCAAGATTATGACATATAAGAAACTCCTAATAAGGTAGTTGAAAAAATATACTTCTCTTCTTCCAATATTACACGTTACCATCAGCAGATCTTCATTTTTGGCCAGATTCTTTACTTTTCCCAAAAGTGACACTAAGGCCTTGGACTTGTTGAAAACCATCTGACCCCGTAGGAGAAGTAGGAGCCGGTCTATTCTCAATTGCGCCGTTAAAATTTTTACTATCATGACGAAACTTATGGCCAGGCTCTAAAATTCTCCTATGGCCCATGAAACAATTTTTTTTACTATATTTCAAGCGTTGATAATCTGTCTCATAATTACAATGAGGGCAAGAAAAACATGAATGTATACTCTACCCAGACAAATTATCTTGTCCTGGAAAGTCACTAATCGTCCACAACAATGCCGCACGCATCTTAAAAACTTCCTTCGTTGATGCATCACACATATCGACACATGTTTCCCATAATTCTTTCAATTCTTCTATCATAGGTTGCAAATACAAATCAATATTATTACCAAGTATTTTAAGCCCAGGGATGAGAGTAGAGAGAATCATGATGTTTGTTTCATGCACAGCCAAAGAGGCAAATTATTTGGAATCAAAAGAACATGCCACATGCTATAACTAGCACTCATTTCTCCAAATGGGTTGAAACCATCACTAGCAGTCGAATGAGAATTTTGTATGTCTAGAGTCAAATGATTTCCGAGTAGTCGAATCAGCAAAATGTCTTAAAACACCATCTTCAATACGCTTTACATGATGCCATTTCATATCATCAGCAGTTTTAGATGACATGTATAATCTTTGTAACCTTCCTTTTAAAGGAAAGTAACACATCACTTTAGCAGCTTTCGGCCTCTTCTTCATTTTTCCTTGAGATTGAGATGTATTCTCACCCTCCTTAGTTATCCACCTTGAAGTATCACAAGTAGAACATGTTTTTTCTTGTTCTTTGTCTTTCTAATATAATATGCAGTCATTTGAACAAGCATGTATCTTTTCATACCCAAGGCTCAACTTTTTATAATCTTTGCAGCTTCATAAAATATTTTTGGCAACTCCCATCCAACTTTACGCAATAACTCAACCAACCCTGATAGTGCCTCATTACTGAATTCATGAAAACACTTGAGGTGGTAAAGATGCACAACAAATGAGAGTTTTGAAATACTTTTGCATCCTAGATATAAATGTTCATTACTATCTCTAACTAAGTCAGAGAAATCATTCATCTCTACGTGTTGAACATCATTTAGTTGCTCATTCATATTACTAGAAGTTGGTTTTATTTGCAAATCATCTGTTCCTCTCTCATTATCCACAATCTGAATGTATCACGCAACAAGTCATGCATATTGTCATCACAAGCTTCATACACAGATGTATGATTCACATTTTGTTCATTAAGCTCTTCTCCATTTAAATTTTACAATATGGATTCACCATGGAAAAACCAACATGTATAACCAATGCAAAACCGATTACACACCAAGTTCCCATGCACACTCTCCCTATTCATCCTCAACGTATTCACACAACGTTTACATGGACACGAAATCTTACCCTCTACAGAAACTCTTTCAAAAGAAAAATCAAGAAACTCCTCAACTCCATTAAGGTAATCTTGACTAACTCAAGATTTTTCAGTCCAAATTTTATCCATATTAAAATCAATTTGAAGACATTATGATAGATAGTTCAATACAATGAAAATCAAACTCACAATAAAATCAGAGTCATAAATTGAGATACAAAATAAAGACAAACAAGTTACAATCACTATAGATTATAACAGATCATGCTTGATTTATCTTTAATTTATTTTTTCTAATTTTTGCTTCTATTTGGATATTATTGGATGGTATGATATACTATTATATTTCATTATAATTATTGGATTAATTTCTTTTAATGAAAGACAATAATAAAAACATGACAATAAAGGATAATCTAGAGAACATACCAGTAACTACAGAGAAGAAGCTTACTCGATCAAACGTCTATGATCTTCAGAAGAGAGAAAATAAGCTAAAGCCTCTCTGCAAGAACAATGGAAGGTAGAAGAAGATCTAAGAAAAATAAGAAACTTATTTGACTCACAACACATTTTATAAAGCAATTTATAATTAAATAAATTAGAAAAAAAATGAAAAGTAGGAAAAGAGCATGGATCTAAAGCCCATTGTCATTTGGAATTGATTCAAAAATCAGTATAAAAAGAATAAAAATATTATGCTTCTAATCTTTTTCCTACATTCATTCTAAAGGGAAAAAAATTATGCCAAGCTTTTCTCTTTTACCTTCCAATGGCTTTCAGTTGAGCTTTCTATTTAATTAGTTTGTCTACATACTTCAGCCTGAGTCTTGTGTGAGGGTTTTAGTTTGTTTATTATTTATTTTCCTTTTCATCTTTTACTTTGCAAATGTCAACAAGATGACTCAAAAGTTAAAATCGTCGTTAAAAGCCTTGTTTTTCCTGACTATTTAAAGTATTGGTCACTAAAAGCCTTATCTTTAGCGACCAACTCAATGGTCGCTAAAACCCTCTCACTTTTTCTTACGTGTCAACTCATACCCTATGTTGATAGTGTGTTACTCGAATTCACACCCACGTAAACATCGACGTATATACGGCTTATCTATCTATATTAATCAACCAACTTATCAAGTAGGTAGTATCGAATATATGTGCAAATATAGGTAAACTTTTTTTTTATAGCCAGGCCCCATCCAAATCCATGCATATATGATCAATAAATCCATGAAATCCATGCATGTTTTTTTGTTAAAAATTAAAAATATTCAATTGAAGTAAATACTACAAATTTACAAGAGGCGTACACAAGGGAAAACATATTCTCATAAAAAACTTCGAAAAACTATCAAAGGATAACAAAGGAGAGAAAACACACTACATTAACTCATGCATGCTAGCTATCAACTATCAAAAATAGAAAAAAAAAAAGGAAGTCCTCAAGTCCTTTGTAATAACTCATATTCATATATATATATATATATATATTATAAAGTAGAATTTTTCACTCATAGTTCCAACTCTATAGTTATATATAATCTTATCTTAGAAAATTCTGCCATTTCTTCACACCCAAAGAAAATATGCAAAAGCAGATTTCAAAATTTTCCCCATAGCATATACATTAGTATATATAAAATAGATACATCACATTAATAAAAATAGTCAAAGAGTTTTTAATTCCAACCCTACCTTAGAAATGCATTATCACTTAGTAATTCTTTCCTGATTTAGTAACTGAGTGAGTTGTGAAAGTTGGAATATATTAGAGAGAGAGAGAAGAGGGGAATAGAGAAAATGTTGTTGTAGAGAGAGGGAGAGGGAGATTGCAGAGAGAGAGAGA
This sequence comes from Datisca glomerata, assembly GCA_003255025.1. Taxonomy (NCBI): domain Eukaryota; kingdom Viridiplantae; phylum Streptophyta; class Magnoliopsida; order Cucurbitales; family Datiscaceae; genus Datisca; species Datisca glomerata. The sequence continues at coordinate 133,700 of QANY01006745.1, forward strand.
GGCGAGAATGGAGATGGTTCCTGTCGATCATGGAGGAGCTCGCAGTGGGGGAGCTTGCGATGGAGGGGCTAACGACAGAAAATCGTAGCAAAGCTCGTATCGCCTATTGTAGAGAGAGAGGGGGGAAATCGTGAGTCTGGGCGGAAAGAAAAATTATGGATTTAAAGGTTATAGCTGCGGTTTTAAAACCGCCACAAAATGTCTTAAAAACTGTCGCCAAATGTTTTGCCGGTTTTCTTACTGGCGGTTGGCATAACCGCCGCCGTAAAATCATCAGGGAAAACTATTTTTCTTGTAGTGTGTATATTTGCTTCATTCAAAAGATGAGCCTTTGGATATGTTTAAGAAATACAAGTCTGAAGTTGAAAATTAACTTGATAAGAAGATCAAGGTGCTTAAATATGGCCGAGGTGGAGAATATGACTCCATGATGCTATCTGAATTCTTTGCTCAGTGTGGAATAGTGAATCAGACTATTGCACCTTACACGCCTCAACAGAATGAGGTGGCTGAAAAAAAATAGAACTCTGAAATATATGGTGAACTGTATGTTAAATAATTCTGGACTGCCCCATAATTTATGGGGGGAGGCCTTGCTTACGGCTAACACCATAATGAACATGATTCCACATAAGAAGACCAACAAGCTTCCTTATGAATGCGTAATAGCATTCCTATAAAATCCTAAAAGTGTGGGGATGTCTCACAAAGGTACAAGTACCGTTGCCAAAGAAAGTCAAGCTTGGACCTAAGACTGTAGATTGTGTTTTCATTGGATATGCATGTAATAGTGCTGCATATATATTTTTGGTGATTAAGTCAGAAATTTCTGACATAAGTACCAATACTATAATGGAGTCTGTTAATGCTGAATTCTTTGATAATGTGTTTCCATTTAAGGAAGGAAGACACACTCAAACTGCCTAACGAGGTTTAGAAGAAAGTTCTTCTAGAGCTTAAATTGATGAAGAATTCGAACCTGAGCCTAGAAGAAGTAAACGTTCTAAAATGAGTACCCCATTTGGTTCGAAGTTTCTATCATACTTTACGAAAGCTGAACCTCAAACTTATAAAGAGGCGATGTCCAACCCTGAGGCTCCCTTTAAAAAAGAAGCAGTTGTAATGAAATATATTCCATTATGCAAAACAACACATGGATGTTGGTTGATCTCCCTCATGAGAATAAACCAATAGGCTATAAATGAATCTTCAAAAGAAAGCTGAGAGCTGATGGTACTATTAAAAGTTACAAAGCTTGGTTGATAGCTAAGGGATACCAACAGAAGAAAGGTATATAATTTTTCGATACCTATTCTCTAGTGACGAGAATCACATCCATCCATATGTTGATTGCACTTGCCACTTTACATAATTTGAAAATTCACCAAATGGATGTAAAAACTACTTTTTTAAATGGAGAATTGGATGAAGAAATCTATATGGAATAGCCTGAAGGGTTTATGGTTAAAGGCCAATAACGAAAGGTCTATAAACTTATTAAATCCCTTTATGGGTTAAAACAAGTGCCAAAGCAATGGCATGAGAATCTTGATCACACTATGTTATTTAACGGTTTTAAGATAAATGAGTGTGATAAATGTGTCTATGTTAAGGGTATTAGTGATCAATCCAGTTAGCATTACTAAATCCTTCTATCATAGGTGGATAGTTTGAGTAGTGCAATCCCTAGTTCATAGGTGAACTTTAAATACCTTAGTACTCTAACCAATGTACTTCAGTGATCACGCCAAAGATTACTTGTATATCTTGTAAGCCTTCCTATTGAATAGGCTATATCAGGCCTAGCGCAATTCATGATATACTTATACATTAGGCTGCCAATTACTTGTGAGTACTCCAATTGAGATACTCCAACACCATCATTCTTCCTCAACTTACAGTTTGAGTCAAAAAGAGTTATTTCTAGTTTGCTTTCAAATTTCCCAAACCTCGTTAGGATATTTAGAATGTTGATGTCATTCTTGTAATTCAAGTAAAGCGAGCATTGTCCTCTTAGGAGAATAAATCAACTAGTGGATATATTTTTACCCTAGGTGGTGGAGCTATCTCATGGAGGTCTACTAAGAAGACCTATATAGCTCGTTCAACTATAGAATCCGAATTCATAGTTTTTGACAAAGCTTGCGAAGATGCAGAATGACTCAGAAATTTCCTGGAAGATATTCCAGTGTGGCCAAAACCTGTGTCGGCAATATGTGTCCATTATGACAATATGACTATGACATTTAGAGTGAAAAATAATAAGTCTAGACATATTAGACGGAGACATAATACCATTGAACAGTTGCTCTCTAATGTGGTGATTTCCTTAGACTTTATAAGGCAAAGGAGAATCTTGTCGATCCTTTGACAAAAGGTTTGTCAAGGGAGCTAATAAAACAAATATTGAGGGGATGAGACTAGTGCCTATTCAATGAATTATTCAGGTGGTAACCTAACCTAGTTGAATGAAGATCCCAAAATCTAGGTTCAATAGGAAAACTGGCAGGAATGGCTCACGTTGACACACTAAGAAACCTATGATTTCTTCCCATTCCTATGATGTAAAGATAGTCTGTTGTCTGTCAATGTAAAAGGGTATACTTATGTATTTAATGACATTGATATCTTGCTTGCAAGAGGAGTAGTGACATAATAATTTTAATAGTTGTCACCTATATGAAAGTAGAAGTGAGGTCGCTTCTATGAAAGGTCTCAATGGCTTAACATCTCTAAAGCTCTCAGGAATGCGGGATCTGTTCAGGACTAAAATGAACAAAAACATATGACACTGATGTATTAAGAGGAGATATATGTGAAATTTATTGTCTCGGTTTATCTCAGAGGAAGTTCAGTTCAAGAACGTAGTTCACTGTTCTTCCGAATAAATCCGATGAATTCTCACTACGGAAGGTTCAAGTCTAAAAAATACATCTCCTGATGCATATCTCATATGTTTCTCTCTCCTATTGTTGTTGTCTAGTTTATCACATTTTATTCATGTGGGGGATTGTTGGAAAAGATTGAGAAATTAAAAAGGAAAATAAAAGGAAAAATGGTGTGTGAAAGTTAGTATGAGAAGTTGTTCCACGTAGAAAAGATTAAAGAAAGTTGTGGGGTTTATAAACCCAATACAACTCCCTTAGGGCTTACCCCCAAAGGGAATCCCACATTTTATGAGGAAGGGATGACTTAGATGACACATGATCCTCCCCTCACACACGCGCACACCGCCACCGTCCGGCCGACTCGGCCCAGCTCGGTTTGGTTTGGATGAAAGATTAACTTTTTGCTAAAAATTTCTTTTATTTTCTTGGGAAGCAAGGCTTTGAATCTGTCAAAGTACTCTCCACGTGTGGCTTTGATCAAGTCGGAGCTGCGACTTTTTTGAACTGCATTGCTTGCAGATGAAGTTGTTCCCCTCTATAAATAGAGGTGTTGGATAGAGAACTAAAAATAGCAATTTTTTGAGATACTGCTTCTACACTGCATACGATGTTATTCTGCCTTTTTCCGTTTTCCATCTTTGAGTCTGAGAGAGAAAATACTGTGAGTTCAGATAGAGATCGAGAGACTAATTGTTGTTCTTAATATGAGATTGTTGTATCATACAGAGACAATCGTCGTAGTCTCCAAGCACTGCTTGGAGGATGAATATCGTCTTTAGAACATTGAATTCGTGTAATCCTCAATCTGTTTTCTTCAATGTTCATTATTTATTTTTAGTTGTTTTCGTTATCATTATTTTTCGTTATATTCATTCATCGTTCATTTCTTTAAAATCGTTGTCATTTATTTCGTTGTAAACGTTCGCTGTTTGAATTTTTAGTTGTAATTGTTATCAGTATTAGTTTTGATTTATGTAAAATTCTTACTTCATTTCCACCAAGAATTATTACATAAGAACACAAAAATAGTATGTTGGTACGATACGAGTGATTTACCTCGTGCCATAGAAAGATTCTCCGAACAAAATATTTTATCTTACATTTCAGAGTACTGTTTTTATAATTAATTTATTGTTTACTATTTGACTAGAGAGGTATGTTTAGGAAAATAAAAGCACTAGAGATATGTTTAAATTGCAAAATTTTTATAAACAAACACCGTAAGAGAAAAAAACGATTTTTAGATATCTTTTAATAAAATTCAGTCTTATTTTAGGGGAAAATAATATATGGTCCATTTAATTTAAAAATGTTCAATTTAATTTAGTGCTAGTCAGACTATAATCTAGTAAAGTATTATGTTAGATTGTGGTCTAACAAGTATAATTTTAGCATAAGTATACTGGATTAGAATCTAGCATAAAATTTTAGCTAAGCGAGGAGCTAACGCGGGTTTAACTTTTTTTTCCTCCTATGTAAATGACCATATTTCAAAAAAAAAAACCTAAGAATCTAAATTTCGTTTTTTAGTTCTAGATCATCTAATCACAAATTCTCTTTAAAAAATTTGTGAGTATATTATTTATAATTTAACCTTTTTTGAGGAAATTACATCAACATCTCATTTAGTTTACTAAATTACACACATCGTTCTATATTTAAAAATTACATGAACCCCTATATACTTCTAACAACATTTAAATATATATTAAGATATTCAAAAATACTCATCTCAATGTTTAAAATTAAAATTCAATTAAAAACAATTAACTAAATAATTCATTCCAAAATCATATATAATCACGTTTTCTTAATTTATTCTCACGCCGAACCGGTTACCACGTTTCCTTCATAATGAGGGAAAATACAATCTCTCATTCGAATGTTAGTTTAGAACAGAGAGGGAGGGAAAAGAAACGAGGTCGGAAAGGAGGGTGCGACCCACTTTTCTATCATATGGTTGGTCTTCTTAGAAGAAGGAAATGAAGAAGAAGACGAGTAAACCACCACCACAACAAAGACAGCTTCACCAACGAAAGAGACAAGAAGAGGTGGTTGATATGGAAGATATGATGTTCAGCATACATGATGCTCAAACAATTAGGGCTTCGCTGTTGGTCTGGTACGACGTCAACCGCAGGGATCTCCCATGGAGGAGAATTGATAAACAGGAACCACAAAAGAGAGCTTATGGTGTTTGGGTCTCGGAAGTTATGCTACAGCAGACTCGGGTTCAGACTGTCATTCACTATTACAACCGTTGGATGAACAGATGGCCCACTCTTCACGACCTCTCTTTAGCTTCTCTTGAGGTTCTCTTCCTTCTTTATGTTTCTCTTAAATTATCTTAAAGAATAAAATTCTTACCTCCATCTCTTCTACAGGAAGTGAATGAAATGTGGGCAGGCTTGGGCTACTACCGACGAGCTCGTTTTCTTCTGGAGGTAATATCATTTAACTTCACATATTTTTTTCTTGTTTTTCTTTAGGAATAAATGATGCTTTCATTATGGGGAAATTGCTAGCAATGAGGTAAATCCAAAGGAAATGGTTGTGCTTAGTTCATATCCGTTTCTCTTGTTGGTATTAGACAGTGGATATTGAGCAGCGAAATACAGGGAGTGAGACTAAGAGTTGCAATTTGGGGTGACTGGTGATGGAATTAGTGAAAATTGTTTGTTCTTCAGGAGCAGTTATGAGTTGCTCTGGAATTGAGTTTCTTTAAATGAGAGCATTGGGAGGTGCATTATGTTATACCACTTCCCCCTGATAGATTAAATTCTACGGAGAACACTTGGTCACTCACCACCTTAAGTAATAGTACATATAAACTCATTGTTTAGCTCTAACAAGAGACCAAGCATGACCAAAATTTAAATCCCTTATTTATTGTGTAACAGGGGGCAAAGATGATTGCTAAAGAAGGAGATGGTTTTCCCAAAACAGTTTCTACACTTCGAAAGATTCCAGGAATTGGAGAGTACACAGCTGGGGCAATAGCCTCCATTGCATTCAAAGAAGTGAGTATGTCTCTGACTATTTGTTTGATTAACATGAGCACCGCTAATGATTTTTAATATCAGGTGGCACCAGTGGTTGATGGTAATGTCATAAGAGTGATTGCTAGACTAAAGGCTGTTTCTGCAAACCCAAAGGACTCACAGACCATCAAGAAATTTTGGTGAGCTTTGTTTAGTCTAGAATAACTCAGTTTTATCTTCTAGCATCATATTTGATTTCAACTTAAAAAGTTGATCTAGCAGGAGAATAAATTAGATTTCAACATACCTCTGTTTTTTCTTTTGCAGTCAATGGATTGATATCTGACTAATACACATCAAATACATACATGTTCAATTTTCTAAAAGAAGCAAGGGGTTTATATTTATCTGCCATTTGATTTTCACTTGGAGGGGAATTGAGCACACATGCATTATGCAAATTCCCTATTGGTGTTTGTTACGTGTTGGGTTTCTTCTTTCATTCAGCTTTTTAATTTTCTGATGACATCTGCACGAACACATAACCTTCTAAATTGTTCTAAAGGGATGCTGAAAATATCTATCTTTTTTTCAATTGGCATGCTATTTTGTTTAGAGGGGCACATATAGTTCTTGTTTATTTATGCATTGAGGTTGTTTTTCATTTTTCATTTTCTTTAAGGTGGATTTCAGGAAAGTAGCTGGTCAATTAGTTGATCATTCTCGACCTGGGGACTTCAATCAGGCACTAATGGAACTTGGTGCCACTATATGCACTCCTTTGAACCCAAGCTGCTCCAAGTGTCCAGTATCTGATCATTGTCGTGCGCGTACAATTTCCAGGAATGATTGTTCAGTACTTATTACAGATTATCCTGTTAAAGGGGTAAAGACCAAACAAAGAAATGATTTCTCAGCTGTATGTGTAGTAGAGATTCTGGGTGATCAGAAACTATCAGATGGTAACCAATCTGACAGTACATTTATTCTTGTAAAGAGACCTGATGAAGGTCTGCTTGCTGGTCTCTGGGAGTTCCCATCTATCTTGTTGGATGGAGAAGCTGACTTAAACACTAGGAGAGAAGCAATTGATGATTTCTTGAGAAAATCTTTTGCACTTGAATCAAGGAAGACCTGTGACATAATCATCAGAGAAGATGTAGGAGAATTTGTCCATATTTTCTCTCACATTCGTCTCAAACTTTATGTGGAACTGTTGGTATTACAATTGAAAGGTTCAAGTTGTCCTGCTCTCTGTGTTTTTGGTACTGACATTTTTGTTTAGAATTGTTCTGTACTTTCCATATTAGATTTTGTGCAAACCAATTCAAAATAAATATGTTGCACATGACAAATAAACGACACAAATAAACGACACAAATCATATTCGTTTGGTAATTTGTAGGTGCAATTGTATGTATGTCTTTTTCTAATTAGTATTATATCTGTGTTGCTCACCATTGTTATTTAGGTGGAATGAGTTTACTCGGGAAGCAGGAGAAAGAACCTCTACAATGGAAGTGTGTGGACAGCGAGGCCATGTCAAGCCTTGGATTGACATCTGGAGTAAGGAAGGTGAGGTCATGAGTATGACAAGCACTACAAGTCCCCAGTTATGTGGGGCTTCAACTAAATATGTTGAAGCTATGAATCTAATATTATCCTACAAATAAACTCCGTCAAGCAATCTTCAAAAATCATTTTGTTTCTCGGTGATCATATCACCGGAAGTGCGTGGGATTTGAAATAGATTATGTTTTTACATTTTCCTCATATTGATTGGTGAGGAAACTTCATTTTTTTAGTCTTTATGAAATTTATTCGTTAATGAGCAACAGTGGAAGCATTTTAAGGTCAAAGTTGTCTCTCCCTTTAATCCCTCTGTGTTCAATTCTGTTAATGTTGATAGCTTTCCCTATTACTAGAAGTGTTTTTGGTTCATGCCCTACTACTTCAAACCCTTCTCATTAGACTGTCTTGTGGATCCTTCTCTATGAAAAATTCCTTTAATCTATTTCATGAGACTGTAATTATTGAATGGCTAGCTTTTCCCCTTAAAACTGTTATGTTGATGTAGGTTTACACCATGATTCAGAAATATAAGCAGAAGAATAAGTATCCTAATCATACCCGACCAAGAAAAAGACAGAGGGGTTAGCTTGAACAAGAAAAAGACGGAGGTGCAATCGACTTTTTATTAACTTACTCTGCGGAGTAAGTTGCTTTCTACATTTTTTTTTCTTTTGTATCAAGATTTTAGCAGTTTGATTGCCATGAATTTGCTTATGTACTTTTAATAGTCTTACATGGTGATTGGTAAATTATTTATTTGGGTGTAATGCTTGTAATGTTCAGCATCGACTAACATTTATTAGCTTTAAAATCGAAATGGAAAAAAAAGGATTGCCTCTGCTTGCAACAGCAATGAATGATCGACGAACAAATATGTTGTTTTTATTCTGTCTAAACCATTGATAATGCAGTTTAATTTTCATCGTTTATAGCTTTGTATAGCATCTGGTCCTTTTTTCCCGTCTTTTATCATTGCATTTACTTTGTTGATGGGTGAACTGGTTAAACAAATCATACATAGAGAAAGAGCACCGGAAATATCTTTAAATAAATCATCCGTAAAATGGAGTTTGAGCCTTATTTTAAGCTATGGTTTTGTTATGCATTGCATAAGAGCAAGTGGCTCCCCTTAAACTTTCACCAAAATAAATTACTCAACATAAACTTTTCAGTTATTTTAAATGCGTTCTGATAAATATATTTTTACAAGTGAATGAATATGTAACCTAATATGATTGATCGAGTGATAGAGAGTTCTCTCAAGACCTAAAACTAGGGGTGTTCACTTGGTCATATTTTTGATGAAAAATCAAATTGAATATTGCTGAATCGAGCTGAACCGATCGTGGAAAAAGAATCAAACCGAATCAAACCGAACCAAAAGTTTTGATTCGGTTCGGTTCTATGGTTCGGCAAAAGTAATAAAAATTAATTTTTTAAACATTTTCAAAAGATATTATTGAAAAAAATAATATAAAACTAAAAAAAAGTTTGAATCGGTTTTATATAAAATTATATATAAAAAATAATAGGGAATTAAATAAAGAATCGAAACTTTGGTTCTTTAACTTTGATGAACCAAATCAAACCGAACTTACATAAAAGAATCGACTGAACATGTCATTTTTGCGGTTCGGTTCGGTCGACTCAGTACTAAAATTTTTACCCATGCAAAAGACTTGAGTGGAGGTGAAAAATTATGAGTTCGAGCCTTAATACCTTAAAGAAAACCCTTGTCCGGCTCTCATCTTCTGCGACAGTGATTGGTCCGAATGATATTTGTAGTAGATAGCCACTTTTTAAAAATAAGTAGCAACAATGACCTTTAATTATAATACATGCAAAAATAGCCCTAATTAAGTTTAAGATTTTTTAATTATATTGAAGTTACTATTTTACCCTTAATAACTACTTTGTGTTATAAAAAACAAATACAAAAACAAAAACTTAAAGTGACGTTAATTAACTTTCAGTTAAATCTTTTTCAACCTTCACCATTAATGTTCTTTCATTGTTTTCAATCAAATTTGCAGTTAAATTTTTTTCAATGTTTTCACAAATTTTTGTCTATTCTATAACATTTTATTCTATTCGAGACTGGTATCGGAGCCTTTTGATACCGTTGCCGTCCAATATAGTGGTCATAGTCTGATCCACTGTCGTCACACCCTTTATCACGACATAACAATCGCTACAATCGTGACAGGCCACGACATGCGGTGATGAACCGCGAGGTGGTCGGGAATATGTAGAAATGAAAGGAAAAGTAAATTGTGAAGAAAGTAAATTTTTGTTGCAGATAAATTTATGAGGAAGAAGATAAATGAGTTGGTATAATTAATCACAAGTGTCATGATATAATTAGGTGTTAATTGAGTGGAGTCCAGTCTTATAAAAGGTTCGGTTACAGTACATTCTTGTACCAAACATAATGTAAAATAATCATTAAATTATTTTGGTGGGCTCCACAAGATATGATCTAAATATATGATTTTCTTTCTGTATGGGTTGTACATTAACTTTTTTTCTGTTTTAATGGACTATAAATGAGTTAGATTATTCAATAATTTACTTTTCCATGGTTACGGTCCCATCAAAAGGTAGGTCCCATTGTAGTCCACCTATTGTCTTGACTGTCATAATAAAAGTATTACAATGTCAATGGACATTATGTGTAATAATGATGTAATTAAAGAATGGCAATGACAAATATAAAAATTGCATGGCTTTCATTGGAAGTGTGAGCAACCACTGCACAGAATATCAAGTGTCATATATGCAACATATTCTTATTCTCTCTTTTATTTTTAATAAAAAACGTGTATGGTTAAATATATGTTTACAAATCGTAAAGATTTTTTAACCGTGTGAGTCTCGAGATGCAGTGTACTTTGCTGCATATTTTTTATTGCATTTTATATTTTTTTTCTTGAAATACATATAGATTTTACTAAGTTTTAATTGATTTTGATATTATCTTCGTGATATTTCAACGGTAACAATGTTTCATTAATTATTTGTCAGAAAATTTCAAAACAAGTTTAAAATTTAGCTGCTAGTTCTTCTCATTGAAAATGTTTGTTTTGACAATTCCTGTCTTGTTCTGAAAATAAGAGAACTATCTGCAACATACTCTTACTGTCTCTTTTATTTTGAATAAAAAATGTGTCTAGTTAAATATATGTTTACGAGTCGTAAACATATTTTTAACATGTTCAGTCAGGAGATGCAATGTACTTTGTTGCATATTTGTTACTACCCTCTATATTTGAAACATACATATTTTAGTAAATTATAATTAATTTTGATATTGTCTTCGTGTTATTTTAACAATTAATATTTCGTTAATTATATGTCAGAAAATTGAAAATATGTTTTTGACATATGTATTATGGAGATGTAACATTAAGGATACCTATAAAACATATTGTTAAAACTAGGAGGAAATAAAGTTAAAGACATTCAAATACGAGCATCTCAAAACCAAAGTTTTAATAAAACATCAATGAAGTACTAGTCATCTACATCAACTAATTTATATCCAGCATCCAAATATGGTTCTAAACATTCAAACATTCATACATCCAAATATCCAAAAAGTTATGCTAGATTTTTAACTTTCCAAATATATCAAAACATCTTTCAAAATATAGTCTAGGCATTGCATCATCTCTTGTGAAAGAATATCGAAGGATGGTGGCTCAAATATGAGCATCTGAAAAATAGTAAAAAACATATTATATTTTATGTAAAAGATCTATTTACACGATGTAAAAAAAATAATTGCAGACTTACTTCATTTGTTACAGCCTCGGTCAGAATTACTTTCCCTTTGTCCAAATTTCCAGCAAGTTAACCTGCATTCATCAGTTTTAAAGTGGATCAACAATGCCCATACCTGCAATGTTGCAAATAACAATTATTCCTTTTTAATATGATTGAATAGTGTAAATATGTTATTGACAGCATGTTAACTGTGTATTTACCAGCTATATAATATCTTTAGTTCTTCATTGATATGATATCCTTCAGATATATTGGGTTTTGATACAAAAATTGAGGATATGGGTTCACTAACAGACAACAAAGAAAGATCATTTACAGATAGAAAGAGATTTATAAAAAAATCGCTTAACTTGATCAAACTGATTATAGCACATGTTATAAATGGTTGCTTCTCCAAAAGAATAAGCCATGAATATTCTTGAACAAGCTCAAAATCAAAGTATAATTGAACAAAAAAAGTTACATTAGACCAAAAGGCTTCCACAGAGAAAAAGTTGTAAAAAGCGTCACTGCAATTAACTTTGCCTATAAATACCCTCCCGTTTCTCCCATTTTCTTACCCCCTCTGTCCCATTGAAAGCCTGAGGCAATAAAAAGATAACTCAAATAACATATTTTCTTTTTTTTCTTGATACTCATCTATTATTTTTCAATGGCTAAGACCATTTTGAGATTAGAAAAGTAGAGAAGCAGTTGGGTTATTTTTCAATCGCCAATAGGCATACTATATATAAAGCAAGTCGATTCCATGTTTAGAGATTAAACAACAAAAGCATTAATAATGTAAAATTTCACCATGAAAACAAGCTTAAGCATCAAAAGAATCTAAACACGAAAAATCAGTCTAGAAACTAAGAACAAAAAATCAATCAATTATAGAGCCAAGAACTATTAGTAACGAAGGGCCTAAGATTAGAGCCATGAACCAAAAATCAATCAATTAGTTTTTTTACCCATTGAGTAAACCGGTGATGGTGTCTAACGAGTGGCGTGAGGCACGAATGACAAGGGTGTGAGGCGAAGATCGACGACGGTGGTTAATGGTGGACGTTCTCGGTGGATTGATGTCTTGGTGGCTATGTGATGCGGTGATTTCTAGATATAAATGTTGGTGAGTTTCTCGGTGGAGATCATTGAGAGAGAGGGAGATGAGAGAGACAATTGCGTGAGGTTAGTTTTGGTATTTGCTATTTTAGTTAGTAGGTTATAAGAGTTGGTGGGTCATTCTTGCAGCTACTATGATTTAAGGACCATTCTTGTTAATCATTTATATAATAGGGCTGCCCGAAAAACCATTATTTGAAAGTTTTAGGAATACATTGAGTCGATCATAAAATGTATATACACATATATGTGTCTCTAAATATATATAATCTAATATCTTAAAAGAGAATCTATGAGAAACTTTCGTTTACCAATTTTACACTTCTACTTAAACTGTTCACCATAAATTGCCCTCCAAAATAACTGGTGTCAAGATTTAATTTTTTAATACATATGAAAAAAAACATTTCCCAAATCTTTTGTGCCTTAGAACCGTTGCATTCTAAAATAACATCTCAACCTTCAAATTCAATTCTAAAAATATTTGTTGCTTTGTTTCATTAAAAAAAAGACGTGTTGCGCTATAGATGTGTCTCCTTTAATTTCAATTCAAAAAATCTTTGTTGCTGTGTTTCATTAAAAAAAGGTCTTATGAAACAAACGTGTCATGCTGAAGAGGCATAATATTACACTTAAAATTTTCTCAATAAAATAATACACTTAAATTAGACGTAGGTAAGAAAAATGATAATTAATTTAAACAAGTTAGAAATTGCTTCCATTTTCTTATTTGCCAACAGTTGCAATTGTTCCGGTTATACAACATCATTCCTTTGATCTCCATTACAAATCACAATAATTATCAACTGTTGCAACTTTTTTCTAACTTTGAAGTCGGGCAACACACTGCCCAACAAACTTCAACCATTCTCAAAGATCCTACACAAATTTCCATATCCATCTAAATAGTGAAAGGGAAAAATGCAATTCTAAAAGAAATGGAGTATTAAGGTCAATGTGTTAAGGAAAATCATAGTTGACATAGCAAAATAAGAAATGAGACTTTAATATAATGAAGTTAATTGTTAACAACATGGAGGTACGCAATTAAACACTTTTCCATTTCGTTGTACTAAATATTTTTTCAAACAAAACTCACCCTCTATCCTTAACAAGGTTAAAGAATTTAGTGCACGGTGCATAATGAAACAATTGAAAAGTTCAGAACTCTAATTAAAATGGGCAGATCATATGTAATTAAGAATGAAAACATACGATCAGTTAATACGAACTATCTCAATGTGTATGAGGAGATAGAATTGTCCCTTACGTGGAACAGTCAAGTAGGGATGATTGAGGAAGTGGCATATTCAGAATTAAAGAAATATAGTTTTGTGAATTTCATCAACGTCAATGACCACATCAATTCAAAGGAAGTCATAGGTAAACAATCTAAATTACCCAATTATGATATTATAATGTGTGCCAATTATGATATTATGATATTTTTTTAATACATTGATTAGATTATACTGTTAATTAGCTATACTAGGTGCTGAGATTAGAAACCATAAGTTAGCATAAATCCAACATACAAAATTAGGTTATGGCCACGTGCATAGAAACAAACATCATACTTATACAATCTACTTCTAAGCAAATATTAACGTACAATTAATTTTAAAAGATCCTAAGTATTAGTGATTCAATTCATATATATTTAATTATACATATTCTGTATATAATATATTATACTCAAATTAATGTTCCTTTAACTTTTTCAAAGACTAAATTTTATAACACAATAACAAGACAATTAATTAATCAGGTTAAACTTTTAAAAAATTACTAAGAAACACTCCATCTATATGTTCAAACAACTCTAGGATCTAATTCAATCTATTAATTCTAGTTCACACTCTTAAACCTTTGCGGTACATAGATATCTTTTACTATATTTTTATATGCAAAATTGATAGTTAGATTTAAGAGTTCGAACTATATATTTATAGCAAAAAACAGTTCGTGCCATCTGATAATAAACTTAAAAAATAATTTTCAAAATGAATAATACATCAAATATCAACATACAATTAATGTTTAAAAATTTATAGTATTAGTGATACAACTCATATATATTTAACTATACATGTTCTGTATAGTATATTATACTCAAATGAATGTTCTTTTAACTTTTTTACAGACCAAAATTTATAACTCAAACTATATGTTCAAACAACTCTTAGATTTAGTTCAAATTCTTAAATCAAATTCACACTCTTGAATCATTGTGACGAAATTCATTTATCTTTTACTACACTCTATTTTTATATGCTAAACTGAAAGTTATGTTGCTTGAATTTTAGACTTATTAAATTTAGAAACAAAATCAACTAAATTAGTCTGATCAAAGATTTTAAATTATAGAAAATTACTAAAGTTACTTTTATCTTTAAATGAATTCGTAGGTCTACGATGAACAACCAAATATTTATATTATGACGAAATTGCATACACTTACTATATTATACTCTAATATAGATATTCTAGGTGCTGTTATAAGTGTAAAGCCTGCCTTCAACATCCATACACATGAGAAAAGAGAAAGAATAAAAAGAAAAAGGGATGTTCTACTTCTAGACTATCGGTAAATACATGCTACATTTTTATTCCTTTTTTGTTCTGAGTAATTTGCATGGGTTACTTATCTAAGGACCGAGGGACATGAATTAGAGGATTTAGTGCAGTCAGCTCCTACTATTATTGCTACAAACCTTCACGCCATTATTTTTAAGGTATTTTAGATATGTTTATTTTTTATTTATATATATTCACACTATAAAGTTATATATATATCTCATTATATTGGCAGATAAAGTTACGCTGTCAACAACGACCACCACGATCATAATAATTAGGCCATCGCTAAAGGAAGTATCTTTAACAAAAAGGTAATTGTCAAAACTATATCATTATTTGAAGGAAACACTTTCAGTTATTATATTATTAAGCTAAAATCACACGTTGACATGGATACAAAAAATTACATTAAGCAACTAGACACTACTACCGCATGTGGACTTCAAAAATTTTGCTTCAACAAATAATAGAAAAAATATGCTTCACAAATTACAGGAAAAGCATGCGTCCACTTTAGTAATTTCTTGAAAGGATTGATTTAAGAAAACTATCTATTGATTTAGTTAGTTATATTGTCAATAATTGCACCTCTTACATTCTTACGACACCTTTCTTTTATGATCAGTAGAGAGCACACTAAAGATCAACACCATAACGTTACTTGAAGGAAAAATTCTAGTTCTTCTATTACTAAAGGAAAAATTCTATTATATTCTACTCTAGGGTTCAAGTTATTAAGGAAAAGGAAGGCCTTCAGAAGCTGAGTACTCCTTCAAAACATCTACTTGAGGCCCCGAATGTAAGCTTAGAAGATATAGTTTCAAGCAAAGTCAAAAAAACATTGTGTGCATTTGTGGGTAAAATAACAAGTATACAAAACAAGGGAAATCCTTGGTTTGAGAATCGTACCACGTGTAATGGAGGAGTTTACCCACACGGCGTTAAATCTACATCATTTTGTTCTCAATGCAATAAATATGTTTTTCATTCATGAGAAAATATCTTCTTAGAACTACTATGTCAGATGAAAGTATTGATGCCAACATAACATTATTTGACTCTGCTGAATATTTGATTGGCTGTAGCATTTTAAAATATTTTAAACAACTTTTGATAGCATATCTAACTCATATTTTCTTGAATTACCAGCTTCTAACATTCTTCTACTACCACTTCACTTGTTAACCTAATTTGTTACTTCATTACAATGTGATAAAAAAGAGAATATTGCACACTACGTAAATCTGGTTGGTAGAGGAAAATGAATACAAGTTCTTGGTAAGGATGGACAAGAAAGGAGAACTTGATTGGAGACATAAACATATAAACATATAGTGACTTAAAAAATATACAAAGTAGACAAAGGAGGGCATGTCCATTAAAAATGTTATGGAAGAAGACTGAAGAACTCAAAAGTAAAAATATAAACACATAAAAAATAGAAGAAAAAAACTTATAAGTTTTCTGTATAATAAGGTTTTTACAAGGTTAGTTTAGTTGTCTTTGTAAATGGGATTTGATAAAATTTCATTTTTCAAGGTCTAGTTGTCTTTGTAAATGGTTTTCGTACTATTCTTCAAATATTTTTGTATGTTATGTTTAAGTTAGTTGGTTTGTTTTTATTTTCAGACTTTAGTTATTGTAATGCATCACCATCATGTAATACTGCTTTAAAAATAGTATTGGATAATGTTGCATTCTGGTAATTATTTCAGCTAATCTAACTTTTTAAGTTACTGTTTTAAAAATAGTATGGGATTATATTGAAGGTTTTAAGTTACTATTTTTTCAAGGTTTATGATTGTAATGCATAGCCATTCTGTAAACATTTTTTCTAATTTCAATAGAAATATCAGACTTAAATAACAATTAACGCTCCTTTGGATAAATGAAATTATAAATATTACAACCATTAAAAATACAAATATCAATAAATTAGTTGGAAAACGAACCAAACATTTCGCTAAATGATATTTTCAAACTGTTGTACTTAAGTAGAGTATCTAAGAATTATTGCACTACTTCTGTTTGTGGAGCTTTAGTAGTTCAACTTTGAACTGCTTAGTAGTTCTTGACGCACCCCCTGTTAGCATAACGGCTCCTCTTGGTAGAAAGGACAATGCAATGGATTAATACCAAAGATTTTTCGTCACACCAAATCTTATAATAATATAATACTAAATATGTTTAATCATGTTGTTTCGTGCGTAAGAAAAGTTTCACAAGAGAGCTAAATGTAATTTCATCATCCATAAAATTAAATTTGTTATTATTAAGCATAAATAACATAGGATGTCTACAAGTAATCATACTATTAAAATTAGATTTATTCAGTCTCACAGAATATTTAATTCTCATAGATTTTCAGTATCACCAATGAAACGATACATATGTGATCTGAAACGTTACGATGAATTAACACTTATCATTTGTTTAAAAAGTAGTTTTTAAAATAAAGTAACTCTGAATGCAACTATCTAATTTTAAGTAACTTCCTATTTTCTATAAACATTGTAGAATCTAAACTTCTGAAAAAAAAACCAATTACACTTTTTGGGTATTTTGGAAAGAAGAATTCATCGTATCACAATCTCAGAAAAATATAAAGTAAATAAAACTATAAGAATACATATTATTAAGCCCCTACCGCTTAGCATGTCAAATCAAGAATCAAATAACTTTTCATTTTCATTAACATGCCTTAAAGTCTAAAATCATAATACCTTTATACTTAGTCATTGTAGGAACTCCATTGCAAGTGTATATGGCCTCTGAGAGACAAAGCAAATAAGGGTTGACTCCTACACATCTTATCCCAAACTTCATTGAACCAATGAATACCTTCAATTAGCGGAGCATGTAAACACATTACTCTTTTTATTTGCTATATTAAATATAGCCAGATTCCACGTATCTTGACTTATATTGTTAAACAAACACTAAGAACGCATATTTTATTCGAAGACTAAAAAATGGGAAAACTATTAGAAACTTTGTTGGATGAAACAATAACACATAATATATATATAAGATCAGATTAAAGTAATTCACATTAGTGAAAATCAGATTACTCATGGTGTTTATGAATCCACCATAAACAGAAGGTCAATGAGCCCAACCGCAAGTGACATGTAATTCAACATTTAGATGGATTTCACACCCAATAGTATGTTAAGACAAAGTCTTCACCAGGATTTTATGCAACCAAAATATAAGGATTTCAGAGATTGATATTTCGCCAACCATAATCCTCAACAGCTCTTAGATCTTAAGAACATGTACTACTTTCAATTAGAATAGGATCAATGCCTTCAATCTTTTCCTGAATGGTATTACCAGCTCACTCAAAAGTCAAAATTAAAGATAATCAACAGTTACAAGTTCTAACCAATATACAGAAAACTTGGATAACCACAACTGGTAAAACCTACCATGCTATTCATCCACCACCCTTATCCTTAGAGCTTGCTCCAGGACAAGGTAACCAAAAATCATTGGTCATTAACCCCTATACTGAGGTTCCAGATAAGACCAACCATCAGGATATTGTTAAGGTAAAAGATATTTTACCCTTAACCAAGCAAAACAATTACACCAACCTCTTCCTTCAAACTGTAGGAACACAGTTAACTAGGATTGAGGAACATGTTTCTCAAATCCAGGAGATCCAATCTAAAACTCCTCCAACAGACAAACCCAAAATCATGATTGAACCAGTAACGCTTAAACCTCCTTTAAAAGTTTATAATTTTAAATTAAAATCTAGTAAGAAGGATGATGATTTCATGGAAACCATAATGGATAAGATCAATAATCTGAAGATCCCTACACCTGATAAGACCTCCACACCTGAATCATCTTCAGGACAGTTAAACATGATGAATCATGATGAACCACCTAATCGTGAAGAACCTGAAGAATATTCCCTTTCTCAAATCTTAGATATTCAAAAGAATTTTGATGATTCCATCAATAAACTCTCTTCTAGTTATTCAAAGAGACCTACTACCCGTATGGCTTTAACTAGACCAAGTAGGTATTATTATCCCAGACCTACTCCCCAAGATATTTTATATGAAGAAGACTTTCTTCATTCTCAGAAATCTTACCATGGCAAAACCATCTATGAATGGAACATCGATGGTAAAACAGAATATCAGGTCTTCGAGATCATTCATCAAATGATCATGTACTCTTCTGTGTGTAAGCAGAATGAGAATACGGATCACCAGATCTGCAGGTTCCTGGTCAATGGTTTCACAGGAACGCTGAAAGGCTGGTGGGACAATTGTCTCACTGAAAGTCAACGCCAAGAAATCTTAAACTCTTTCAAAATAAATATTGACCTAATTACTGGTACCCATACCAGAACTGAAGATGTATGTTATACCTTGGCCCAATCCATTATTCACTATTTCCTTGGCCCAGGAATTGTCAATACTGATAGGCACAGAGAACTTCTCCAAAACCTGAGATGCCCTTCTCTGACTCACTTCAGATGGTATAAAGATGTCTTTCTAATGAAAGTCATGTAGAGAAGTGATGCAAACAATGAACATTGGAAGACAAAGTTCATTGATGGCCTCCCAAGTCTTTTTGCTGAAAGAGTAAGAAGAAAACTCCGCGATAAGCACGATCAAATGGACATTCCTTATGATCAATATACTTATGGACATCTCATTGCCCTAGTAATAGAAGAAGGACTAGGATTATGCAATGATATGAAACTACAACATATGATGAAAAGCCAGAATCTCGACAACAGAAAATAATTAGGTGAATTTTGTGATCAATTAGCCTATGATACTAAAATCCATTATCCAACTACTTCTTCATCATCTAAACCTCCTAGAATTTCCTCAAAGCATTCTAAACCGCATAAGAAATACTTTTCGAAAAAGAAATTCAGACATAAAGAATCCAAATATAGATCTCAACCACACCAGAAATCTCATAACAACAAAGTCAAAGCCATTTGTTATAAGTTTGGCTTAACTGGACATTTTGCCAATAAATTCCGATCTAAATTCAAAAGGAAACTTCATGAGTTAACTCTCGATGAAGAAACACAACAAAAGATTCTGAACTGCCTCTCTGACGACAGTTCTACTACCAATTCAGATGATGACGTTGCATATATTTCTGCATCTGAATCTGATTCTTTTGTCACATCTGAACAACCTGATCAACCTTACTGCAGCTCTAAGAATTGCAATACCATAAGAGAAACCAATTATTGGAAGGCAATTGTTGAAATGAACGGTTTAGATCTGAAAGGACTAGGTCTAACGATCTCTTCTTGCCACAGCTGATCAAATCACTGATCCTGAAATGAAACTCAAGTTTCTAGAAACATGTTACAAGGAATATTCCACTCTTGAGATAAAACCAGTAGAAAATTACAGTATGAAAGAATATTAAGCCGTATTCAACATGATTATATACCTCAAAAACCCGTAACTATTTTTGATCTAAAAATGGAAATTAATATTATTAAATCTGACATCCAGCAGTTAAAGACTACGCATCAAATCCTTTCTCAAGAGATGAATCTCTTCAAACAGTCTACAGCCAAAGGGAAAGCCCCTATAGTCTTTCCAGACCTGCCTTCACCAGATCAGCCAGGTCAAAGTCAAGGTCAACCGTTGACTTCACCAGATCATCCATCTTCTAGTCAAAGTCAAAGTCAGGCTTTGACCTCCCCAGATTAGCCTTGTCAGATCTCACCAGATCAGACAAAGGAGAATAATCCGTACCTATTCCTTCTAAACCAGGTCACCTTCCAGAAATGGTATATAAAGATTACCTTAGTAATCAAACCTGATTTTCTCATTATTGACGCCATTATCTTAGTAGATAGTGGTGCAGATATGAACTGTATTCATGAAGGATTTATCCCTCTAAATAATTTTCATACAACCACTCAATCTCTCACAAGCGCCAGTGGGAATTTAATGAGAATTCAATACAAAATACCAGAAGCACTAATCTGCAAACAGGGAGTTTGCATACCTGCTTCATTTGTGCTCATTAAGAATATGACACAAAGTATTATCTTAGGCAATCCTTTCCTTGATTCAATTATGCCTATTACCAGAATTGATACCTCTGATATCCATACAGTTGTTGATACTGTTGACATTATTTTTGAATTCATTACCAAACCGTATACTAAAGAAATAGATATCATCAGACATCTGATTGATAATAAGATAAATAAGATTAATTTATTACAAAAAGAAATACACTTTTTGACAATTGACCAACGTATTCAACAACCCGTAATACAAAAAAAAAATTCACACTGTTCTTCATGAATTCCAATCTGAAACTTGTAGTGATATCCCTAATGCCTTTTGGGATAGAAAGAAACACATTATATCTTTACCTTATCAGCCAGACTTCAATGAGAATAATATTCCTACCAAATCGAGACCCAGTCAAATGAAAAATGAAATATTTAGAACTCTGCAAAACTGACATTGAATCTCTGTTAGCAAAAAAATTAATTAGCCCTAGTAAATCTCCTTGGAGTTGTACTAGCTTCTATGTAAACAAAAATGCTGAGATAGAAAGAGGATCGCCTAAATTAGTAATCAATTATAAACCATTGAATGATGCATTACAATGGATTAGATATCCAATCCCAAATAAAAAAGATCTACTTGATAGACTTTATGATTCTTTAATCTTTTCAAAATTTGATCTGAAATCTAGATTTTGGCAAATCCAAGTAGAGATGCCCTTCTCCAACTCACTTCAGATGGTATGTCAATATTTATTTTGAAAGAGTTTAAGATTTCTTGGCGTTGACTTTGTGTCATATTCTTAATGAGCACAAATGAAGCACGAAGTTTTCTTCTTACTATTTCAGCAAAAAGACTTGGGAGGCCATCAATGAACTTTGCCTTCCAATGTTCATTGTTTGCATCACTTCTCTACATGACTTTCATTAGAAAGACATCCTTATATAACTTTGGGCTAACCAACACGCATCCATCATGTGAGGCGGTAAAACACTGTAGGTCCAGTCAGTCCAGATAAAAAAATAACTTACACTGAGCACGTCTGTCAACGTTTTACAGGGGTCAACGGTCTTAATGCAATCTCTGCTCAACAGACCTTACCCAGACGCTACTTGGGTGACGTCCCACTCAGTGTTCATTGATTGTTTTCTGAACTTACTGTAGTACAGTGAGTACTTCCTCAACCATAACAGTTACACATTGAGTGCCTTTGAGTTAGCAACAGGATCATGACTAGTAGAGCTTATAGTCATGGTTATATACGGTTTACATTAGTACATACATGGTCTCATGAACAGAGAATATGGAGAGGGAAAGAAACTTACGGTTAGGGAGCACTGGAGCTCCTGAATACAACAACGTTATATATGTGCAGGTGTAAACAGGACAGTAATGGAGATTAAAAATGAGAGAGGATTTAGAGAGAGAATGTTAGGGCAAACTTAAGAGCTCAACACATGAGCATTCTATTGAACATGAAAGGAAAAGCTTCTTCTTCTCAACAAGGGTGAGAGGCCCTTTTATAATACAGAAAAGTAACTTAACTTAGACTAGAATAACTAAAGTAACTATACAACATTATTCAGAAAAGTAACTTAACTCAAACTAGAGTAACTAAAGTAACGCTACAACATTATTCTATGCGTAGATGATTAGGTAGGATAGCGTGGTGTGACAAACATCGTCCACGTGTGCGGTTTGGCGAAGCTACTGTGGAGACCTTTGTTTGCTTCTATTTAGTGCTTGACAGTTGGTCGGGTTATATTTATTGAGTTTGCCTTTTCCTTTATGGTCTTTGTCTTTCTCGAGCTGGTCTGAGATAATGGACGCTAATGAATTCCAAAAGTCAGCAATGGTTGGCTCTGGTGGGTCCACTGCTGGTGTCAGATCTGGTAAGTCATCATTGGGGTCTTGATTCTTGCCAGCAAGGATGCTGAAGGCATTGTGCTGAATGATGTCCAGGCTGAGATCAGTGGTTGGCTCAGTAGGAGGAGATACTGATAATTGCCTTTGGGGACTCAGATTGGTACTGGATGTGGCCATGAAGGTTGTGTCAGATCCAAACACATGTAGGAACTGATTTTTTACAAAAGCCATGGTTCTTACAGCTAATTCTTTTTCACTGATTTGGAGAAATTGTTGTTTAATCATATTTTGAGCATTTAAGAATGGATTGCTCGTTGGTACTGGTACAGGTTTTGGGATTCATAGCATGCTTGTCCATGTGTCTTGATCAGTTTGATTAATTCAGTTAGGTGAGGGTTCATACCTTTGTCCCACCATTTGGTAAAGAATATACATTTTAGGACGGATATTCCATTCTGGTATTCACATTTGAGATCCCATTTTCAAATCCATGGGATATTGAATCGGATGATAAAATGTACCAAGGCTTTGGATACAGTACTATTTTTATTGATTAGGGCATATTGTGAATGCCATTCTTTAAACTCAGTTTGTAATATTTTTGGTAAAGTATCAAACATAAGATCAAATTTATCCCACCAAAGGAGGCACCAATTTGGTAAGCCCGCGTCTAATACCTCAGGGCATATACGGATAAACCATGTGTAGTTTTGTATCGGATTTTGATAATAAAATGTATTGATAAATGATTCTATGTAATCCCAATAACTGTATTTGATAGTTTTTTGATTGCTGTCATATAATTATAACCATGTGATTGAACTCTTAGTTCAAATACTTTAACTAGGTCATATATATATATATATGCTAACAGTCATCAACAAGGACTTTAGGAACTTGAACTTTGAGAAGATAAGTAATAAGTGAGATAAGTCTATTGGTTGTGGGCGGCCCTTTGTACTTTATTATAATTAAGTAAGAAACATGATTGTAGCTCAAGAATTCGTTTTACCCAACACATTAAATGTGTGTTGTCATATCTAAAAAGTTAGATAAAATATTTTTAAAAATTAAATTAAAAGTTGTCATGTCTGAAAATATTTTTTAATATTTTTTTACAATAATCATATGCATATTATTTATTATTTCTCGTTAACATCTCAAAAATATTCCGACATAGTTAAAATAGTTAAACCAACTCTCATACGATCTCCTGTTGGTTCATTTATGTGATCCTAGACTAGAATCATTTTTAATTATGTAATATTTTATTCATTAATTACTCCAAATTCTTTCATTTCCATTATTAAAAAATGAAAGAGCTATTTTTTCGTGAGAAATTGTAACTTATTTAATTGTACAACAATAAAATATTTATAAATTTGATATAGCAACACTTCTTTCTATAGCTTACAACATCTATTGAAATCAGGGTAAGGCTCAAAAATTCATTTTGGGAACCTGAACTTTGAGAAGATAAGTAATAAGTAATCTAAGTCTACTGATTGTAGGCCCTATGTAGTTTATAACAATTGATTAAGAAACAGGGTTATAGGCTCAAGACATCATTTTACCCAATACATTAAATGTATGTTTTCATCTCAAAAAAATTATATAAAATGCTTATTAAAAATTAAATGAAAAGCTGTCGTGTTTGAAAATACTTTTTAATTTATTGAAAAATGAAAGGCTATTTTTCGTGGGAAATTATAATTTATTTAATTGTGCAACAATAAAATACTTACAATAATTTATTGAAGGCTCAAAATTTCAATTTTCCAAACAAATACATTAAATGTGTGTTTTCATCTTAAAATATTAAATGAAATACATTTCAAAAATAAATAAGTGTTGTTATATGTATGCAAATACTTTTAAATTTATTGAAAAATGAAAGGGCTAATTTTTGGGAAATTGTAACTTATTTAAATGTACAATAATAATAGACTCACATATTTAAGATGCAAACACTTCTTTCAATAGAGTGAGACAAATTTATGCTTGACATGATTATATTTTTATTCAAAAAAATGCCATCAATACATAAAAAAACTCAATTCAAATTCCAAATACAACACTCAATACTTCTTTTCAAATAAAATAAATAAAGCTTTCAGTTTTTAGAGATGACAACAACTTTTTAAGATTTATTAATCTTTTGAAATCTTTTATTTAAATTAAAATATTTATCTTCATCTTTGGAGATGACAACAAGTTATAAAGTATCTAAAGTATGACAGAAGAAAACTTTAGCCCATAACACTATTGACTTTGTGAATACAAACTGAAAAAAAAAATATTGTATCAAAATAAAGAATTTGAAAATTTCATGGGCTCAACATATGAATAAGTTGAACATTGTATCAAAATGAAGAAGATGAACACAAAGAACAAATCAAACTTGTGGGCTCAGCATATAAACACGCCATGAAACATCAACAATAATATCAATTATGAAATTAACCATAAGAAAATAAAGACAACATAATGACAATTTTATAACATAAAATAATCATTTGAACATTGTAACACATCAATAGTAACATCAAACCTTAAATTAACAATAAGACTATTTTCTGTCTTTTGGAGTGAGCAGTTAACATAATCTATAACTTCCATTATTTGAGTTTGTTTTTAGTGAAATCCAAAGTCTTTACAAAACTTAAACCCAAATGAATTAATTGAATTAATACAATATTTTGACAAATCATAAGCAAAAAATAGTTTTAGTGTTCTAATTATATAATAAATATGTGCAGTGTGATAGGCCACTAATTGTTATCTCATTAGAAACTTAAAAAATATGTTTTAGAATGAAGAATAATACACTAACTAGTGTTAAACAACAAATTCAATATAGTGAACACATTGAGAAGAAAGACTATATTAATTTAACACAGTTTAATACTGTTTATCGATTAATACAATAACTATAAAAATAAGATAAAACATAAAATCATATTTTGATATTGTAACACATAAACATAAACATAAGCAGAACAATTAACAATCATCATTTTCTCCATCTTTTGTAATAGTCAGTTTTAATATTAAACTTGCATTGCTTGCAATAGTCATTTAGTCAAAGTCTTAGTCTTTGTGATGCAATATATATATATATTTAAATATACATGTTCTGTATGATATATTATACAGAAATTAATGCTACTTTAAATTTTTCATTTACTAAAATTTTAAAACACAAGAACAAGACAATGAATCCCAAACTTTTAACATTAAAGAGAGACACTCAAGATCTTCAAACAGTTCTTAAATTTAATTAAAAAACCTTACAAATCTTAAACCAAAAGAAATGAATTAAATCAAAACAATTTTTGACAAATCTTAAATGTTATAGTTGTAGAACAAATATAGAGAGTGTGTTAGTTGAATAATTGTTGTCTTTTTAAAAACTTAAAAAACATATATCAGAACGAAGAATATAATGAATAAACTTACACAGCAAAGTCAATATATATAGAACACATACAACAAATAAAAGATATACCGAAACATAAAAAAGTCCCAGAGCATGTGTACAAACCGGCTATATGCTGTATAACAACTATTGGTTGAACAATGTCAAACATTAACAATAATCATAAAATAATCAATTAAGGAACATATATTTTTACAAACTTACGGAATGGTCTGTTAAATTAATATTTACCTCATATTCCTTGGCATAAGCAAGTCCTAAGACTTTGTGGTACACGATATCTTTTACTATACTTTTTCTTTAAATATAGATATCTTAAATATTTATTAAAACATTATCTTTATAAAAAATCCAAAAATTATATTTTCCTTAAAAAGTATTGGCTAATAATCAAATTATTTTTAACTACTATCAATATATTATATTTTTACAATGTCCTTTAAATTTAGGGAGAACTGTAAAATTAAATTTGAAAATAACTATCCGGAGAAAAAACCATAAAACAGAACCTAGAGTGTAACATGGAGTTGGTACATATATGATAGTACAAACTCTCTAATAAAGTAAGGGTATACACATATATTGCACACTTAATGACAAAATAACAAAAAAAAATCATATATTGCACATATATTTCACATTTAATAACTAACTAACTAATTCAGACTCTCTAATGAAGTAACAAACTTAAAACATTAAAAACAGAATCAATAGTGTAACATGACGAGGACGACAGACAATTACATAAACCTGAGGCTGAAGATAAAGGACAATGCAGGAATATAAATTTAAGGCTGCAAGGGTACAAGTTATCAACACAACACTTAACTATATTCCTCATACGGTTTTATTTAATTAATCATAAAATGATATTTATGTGTGTGTTCCTTAGTGTATTGTATCAGTTATCAACACAATACTTAACTATGTTGCTCATACGATTTTAACCTCTTGACCTCTTGATGCAGATAATAATGGATCCCAAACGAAAGCGCTCAAAATATTACATACAAACAAGAATATAGAAAAAAAATTCAGAAGTTGAGTGAATCAAATAAAAGACATCGGGAACTATGTAATAACAATTATGATAAAGTTAAAAACAAATCTTCATGCGGTGGTCAACAAACATCTTATGAAGTTCGAAGTTAGTGAATTTAAATAATGTATTATTTATAGTTTTATAAAAAAATATTCGTATTGTATATATATATTTTAACTTTACTTCTGATATTATTTATAAATACCATTTATGGGAAAAATGTTTTACGAACTGCTACGCTCTTCTTTGCACAAACTAATGATTATTTCTATATGTATGTTTTGTAATGCAATCAAATTCGAACATGAAACATCTACGTTTTGTTGCTTCAATGGACAAGTATAACATACTTTAAATAATAATGGATATTACTCATTTCATTAGCTTTTTACGAATTCTTACATGTTATGTTTTTAACACAATGGTCAGATACAACTTATTGAGACTATAGTATATGATGACTTATATGCACTATTTACTGACAAATCTGAAGATATTATTTTATATAGAAAAAATATTAGAGCATACAATAATATTTTTTCTTTTACTTCATTTTAAGTAAACCTAGATAAATCACTCGCGTCTTTCAAAAGAGGAGTATACACATTTCGAGCACATGGGCAAATTTATCACAATCTTCCAACCCTATTACTTGAAGATAGACCAAAGTTTTTTCAGCTATACTTCTATGACATTGACAATGAATTGCAAAACATGATTGGGATCATAGAAAACGTTGGCCTCAATGAGAATGTCATGGTATGACTTATGTCTGTTTTGCATAATAATGCATATGGCAGATTCTTTCGTACTCTAAGTCATTTCTCATTAATTAAAAATATATATATTCACATTGCAAGGAATGTTGGTATTGATCAACATGTGTGTAATCTACTAACAGTTGATCATGTTGCAACTATTTGGGTTGAAGGAAATGAAAATAATATACTATTTGAGAAAGACACTGTGGTACATGCACATTCAGGAAGTCGGCATAGAATAGAAAATTACTTCAGTTGTTACGATTCACTTTAATATCCTTTATTTCTTCCAAATGGAGAAACTGGCTGGCATCAAGATATCTGACAACATGTTGGAGGGAAAATTAGTGAAAATGTTGTACACATATTCTAACACAACATGTGAACATGTAATGACCTTCAGCTCAATTGAAGATCTTATTTTAAATGAACGTCAATGTAACAAATATATTGTAATTATGTTAATGAAGGGTTTAACATTCTATACTCAATGAATATTACCTATTATACTAAATTCTTCCTTTCAATGTCATTTATAGGCATATCAAAATATGAATCTTCAAAAGTATCATCTAGAGAAGTATTACTATTACAAGCTCCAGATAATGCCTTCATCAAAATCAATACTCCTTTTGGCTGGAAGACTTCTACAATAATACGTTGTTGACATGTATATGAAAATTGAGCAGCACGCCTTGATTTTTATACGACCTAACAATCCCATAAGATAGGTCAGACCTCCCTTCAAGGTTTTTTCGAGGGAATTGTTGATATTGTGAATACTGGAGAAACAAGAGGAGATAAAGTTGGGAGATGTATTGTTCTTCCAGCCTCATTTATTACAGGGCCAAGAGATATGCGTCGACGTTATTTAGACGCAATGGCTTTGGTACAATATTTTGGAAAGCCTGACCTGTTTATAACAATGACTTACAATTCAGAATGGAAGAAAAATAAAAGAACAATTAAGAGAAGGACAAGTCCCACAAGATATGTCAGACCTCCCTTCAAGGATTTTTCGAGGGAAACTACAAGATATAAAAGACCATATTGTGAATAAAGAAATATTTGACAAAGTTGTTGTGTATGTTTATGTCTTATAACTCTAAAAGAGAGGACTCCCTCACATTCACATATTAGTAATCTTGAAAAGTGGGAAAAAAATAACAAATGCCAACTAATATGATAACTACGTCAGTGCTGACATTCCTGACAGGCACACTAATCTTGCCCTGTATGATGTTGTATGCAGACATATGCTACATGGACCTTGCGGACATTATAATGTTAAGAGCCCATGCATGGTAAATGGAGCGTGTAGATTCAGGTATCTACGACCATTTAACTTAAAGATGATGCAGGGAAATGATGCATATCCAATATATATATATTAATTTAGACCATATAAAAGAATCATTGTAGGTGAACATAAGAAATATGAATCTAGATAACCAATGGATGGCTCCATACAATCCATACCTACTCTTGAGATAAAATTATCATATCAATGTTGAGATATGTGCCGAATTAAAGGCGGTCAAATATTTATACATTACATATATAAAGGACATGATAGAGCGTCTATATTCATATCACAAGATAATGATACGAGAATTATTAATGAAATAAAAAATTTCCAAGATGCAATGTGGGTCTCAACACAAGAATCATTATGGTGGATATATGATTTTAGATTGAACGAATTTTCTTCGGTAGTTATAAATTTACAGCTGCACCTTCCGAATAAGCAATCAGTGTCTTATTGGAAAAAGTAGAACTTGAAAGATGTAATTCAATGGGACCATGTATCAAGAACAATGTTGACGGAATACTTTGAAATATGTGAAAGCAACGAACATGCTAGGAACCTGCTGTACAAGGAATTTCCTGAACATTATGTATGGAATAAAAAACAGCGAATTTGGACACAGGAAAAAAAGAGAAGTAATCTCTCGAATAGCTAGAGCAAACCCTAATGAAGGTGAGAATACTATTTACGTTTGATGTTGAATTATGTGAAAGGACCAACATTATTTGAAGATATATTAATTGTCAACATAACATAATACTCCTCATTTAAAGAAGCAACACAAAAGATAGGACTTTTAGAATCTGATGATCAATGCATCGTTGAATGTCTCGATGAAGCTATTGCATTTGAAATGCTGCATACATTTTCGAAGACTATGTTAGCTCATTGTGAACTGACTGAGGTAAGAAGATTATGAGACTGCTATTTTGAACCAATGTCTAAAGACTATGCAAAAGCTGGTAAGAAGTCCTAGAATACCTTTATACAATGAACTTTAAGAGATATACAAGCCTTCCTCCAGTCCATGGGAAAAAGTTTACACAGTTTGATTAACCACAACTAACAAACAACTCATTTGTTGAAGGTTCAGTCAGTAAAAAGGAAATAATAGATGAAGAATCCATCGAAGTCCCGTATATGGATATTGAGGCTACATCAAAACTTAATGCAGAACAAAAACATGCCTATGGTGTCATATTGGAAAGAGTCAATAGCAATCACAGTGGTATTTTTATATTGATGGGCCTGGAGGAACCGACAAAACTTTTCTGTACAAAGCAATTTTGGCCAATATATGATCTATGGGCATGAAAGCCCTTGCAGTAGCATCCTCTAACGTAGCGGCATCAATACTTCCAGGAGGACGCACAACGCATTCAAGGTTTAATATACCCCCTCAAGTACATGAAACAACAATATGCAATATATCCAAATAGATTACAAAGGCAGAATTGATACGAAGAGCTAAACTAATTATATAGGATGAAGCACCAATGACCACAAAATTCATAATTGAAACTGTAGATAGATCTCTTAGAGATATTTTTGAATCATCTGAATTATTCGGAGGAAAAGTTGTGTCCGGGGGAGATTTTCTCTAATACTCAAGTATTTAATGAAGGGTATTTTGTAATTTAGAACCCCCACTCAGACCATATATGCGTATACACCATAAGCCACCCTTTTTATTTCCCCTCACACCACGATTTCTCTCTCAACTATCTCCCCCCACTATCTCATTTTTTATCTCAAATAAATAATCACCCATAACCCCTATCTCCCCTTTTCTTTTAAACGCACGAACCATTCCCCTATTTACTGTTATTCCCCCTCTCTGTTACAGTGTTATTCTCCACGGAGCCTTCTATGGAAACTACTTCTCTCTGTCTCTCAAACTCCTCCATTGATAAAACCTTTGTTTTTCATCTCATTCTCTCTAACATTTGACAACAAGTCTCTCTCTCCATCATTGACTCTCCGGTAAGCCATTTTCTTCTCCCTCTTTCTTTATTATTTTTCTATTTCCACTATATCTCAAATCAATTTTCCTATTTCTATCTTCATATATATATTCATCCAAATACGAGATAGAATGAAAACAGCTCAGAGTAGGTAAAAGAGTTGCACAGATGTCAAGAGGAAGGATCTCGAATTTGAAGTGGGTGATCATGTGTTTCTCAAGGTATCCCCAATGAAGGGAGTTATTCATTTTGGTCGCAAGGGGAAGCTGAGCCCCAGGTTTATTGGCCCTTTTGAGATTTTGGATTGTATCGGTCCTTTGGCCTACCGACTCGCTTTACCACCAGCTCTTCCAAGTGTTCATAATGTGTTTCACGTCTCGATGTTTTGCACGTACGTGCCTGATCCAATGCATGTCATCGATTTTTCAACCTCTACAAGTTCGTGATGAGCTCACTGATGAGGAGAAGCTAGTCAGAATTCTAGAGCGCAGGAATCAGACTCTTCATAACAGAACGGTTCAGTTAGTTAAGGTTCTCTGGAGAAATTATCGAGTCGAGGAGGCAACATGGGAACGAGAAGCGGGGATATGTGTCAAGTATCCAGAGTTATTTCCATAAGGTATCTTTCTTTCAGGGATGAAAGTTCTTAAGGAGGGGAGAATGTAATACCCAAGTATTTAATAAAGGGTATTTTGTAATTAAAAACACTCACTCACATCATATATGTGCATACACCCTAAGCCACCCCATTTTTTCCACTCACACCACGTATTCTCTCTCAACTATCTCCCCCCACTATCTCATTTTTTTTATCCCAAATAAGTAACCACCCATGACCCCTCTCTCCCCTTTTCTTTTAAATGTATGAACCATTCTCCTATTTACTGTTATTCCCCCTCTCTGTTACAATTTTATTCTCCATGAAGCCTTCTGTGGAAACTACTTCTCTCTGTCTCTCAAACTCCTCCATTGATAAAACCTTTGTTTTTCATCTCTCTCTCTAACGTTTGACAACAAGTCTCTCTCTTCATCATTGACTCTCCGGTAAGCCATTTTCTTCTCCCTCTTTCTTTATTATTTTTCTATTTCCACTATATCTCAAATCAAATTTCCTATTTCTATCTTTACATATATATTCATCAAAATACGAATTTTATTCTTCAAATTTCAGTAACTTCCATTCCATTGTATATGTTTCTGGCATCATCATCGCACCACCTGCAAGCTCCATTTTGGTAAGCTGCAATCTCTCTCTCTTTTTCTGCTTCTCTCTATCTTTTTCTTCCTCTCTCTCTATTTTCCTCTCTATTTCTCTCAATCTCCCTCTCATTATTTCTCTCGGTCTCTCTCTCTCCTTCATCTCCCTCTTCCCCCTCTATTTCTGTTTTGTCTCGGTCTCTCTCTCCCCTTCGTCTCCCTCATCCCCCTCTGTTTCTGTTTTCTCTCGGTCTCTCTCTCACTCGTCTCCCTCTTCCCCCTTTGTTTCTGTTTTGTCTCGGTTTCTCTCTATCTCCCTTTCGTTATTTCTCTCGGTCTCTCTCTCCTTCGTCTCCCCCCTCTCTGTTGCGTCTCTCTCTCTCCCCCTCTTCTTCATCTCCCTTTTCTGTTCCTCCCCTTCTCTTGAACCGGTTCACTTGAACCAGGCCAGTTCAATTAGACTGGGCCGAACTAGTTCAGTTAGACCAGACCAGACCGAACCGGCTCAGTAAGACCTGAACGAACTGGTTCAACCCGACCAGACCAAACCGGCCGAAAACAGCAGAACCGAACTAGTTCAAACCACCTGAACCTTGTTGAACCATTTTGAACTGCTTGATAATTTACACCCGGTGTAGTTTCCAGCTGTTCCCAACCTCGCTTGCCCTCTAGTTAATTAAATAATTGTAGATATTATATGAATATATTCTGATCTGGGATCCTTAGATTTCAGGTCATTAGTTGCCAAATTTAATTTGTAGCGAATTCAGGTAAGTGGATTTACATAATAATTCAGTTTATATGTTATAAGTGTAGAATATATAATGTGAAATTGTTTTATTATTTTTTTATGTTCAATCTTATGATCAAGTGTTTTATTTATTTTTCATATCACGATGAAATTATTTACCATGTTATATATGATTATATTTTGAGCTATACATGTAATAGTTATATTGTTTATGTTCATGAACAAGTTATATGTTTACCCATGTATATGTGATAATGTGAATTATGAATATTAATTCAAGTAAAGTGATAAGTAAACAAGAAGTAGACTTAGTCATGTCCCTTGATTATCAAGTAACCAGATTGTTCACGTCATGTTATTAAGTTATACGGTTGGGTGTCACCATGTTCATGTTAGCGTCCTTAAGGTTCAGATAACTTTAAGTGACATCAAGTTTCAGAACACCCAATCCGTCATGTTCACGTTCATGTTACAAGATCAAGTTCAAGTTGTATTAGTTCTGGTTTGGTTGTTAATCGAGGGATATGCCTAGTCGAATTATGATCAAGGAAGTATAAGTATCAGCATGTATAAGTACAAGTTCGAGTTATATGCTAACCATAAAATCAATGTGTTATTACAAGTATTTGATGTGACCAGTGAACGTGTGAAATTAATTTGCATGAGTTACATGTTTACATTTATGTCATGTGAAACTTCTTAGTATGTGAATTTACTTACTAAGTATTTTTAATACTCACCCCCATAGATGATTGTGTTGCAGCTGATGGTGAGCAACAGGAGTGAGGGGCTGCCATAGCAAGCAAGATTATGATTTTTAAGTTAAATTATAACGTTATGACTTCAGTTTGATTTCCATTATTTCAAAAATTTATGAATAATCATGTTTAACTTTCATGTCTTATGGATTATTATTATTCGACATTATTATGGTTTAATGAATCATTTAATTCAAATTAATGAGTTAATATTCTCTTAAAAAAATTTTACGCTTTCGCTATTTAACGTTAAAATTAGGGCAAAATTAGGATTTTTAATTTGGGGATTTTCACAAATTGAGGTTTTTTGAATTGTGAAATTTCAAGCATGTTTAACCCTTGGGGATCGGGGCATTACAGTTTGATATCAGAGCCACGATTTTAGATTCTGTAGACTTTTCTAAGTGAAAGATATGCCATGTCACTCACTCTGCTCTTCCCTCATCTTACAAGTCAGGTACGCATGTTATATGTGTTTTAATTATTGATCGAGTATGATGTGTTTTGTTTTATTATGGCACGTTTGAATTACGTTTATGTTATATTTATGCGATACAATTAGACTCTTGGTAAGTCTTGGGTTTATGGCTAGCAGTGCGATGGCGCCCCCTACGAGGAACAACAACAATCATGCACCAATTGATCCTACCTGCTAACCCTCCAGTAGCTATGATGGATATGTTTCAAGAACTTTTGGAGTTGTTGAGGCAGACAGCTACGGCTCTCCCAACTCAGTAATAAAAACTGCAACAGACGATGGATGTTAATATACATCAGTTGATCCAGACATTCGGGAGGCTAAAACTACCTAAATTTGACGGTCACTCATCCAACCCACTACTAGCTGACGAATGAATTGCAAGAGTGGAGCAGATCTTCCAATTTATACCGTGTTATGAGATTTAAAAGGTTGTTTGTGCAACATTTATGCTGACGCGGGAGGCTCAGAAATGGTAGGTGCTCATACGGAGAGCTCATGACATCGACCGTAATCTAGTGACATGGGATCGCTTCAAGGAACTCTTCCTTGAGAAATATTTTCCGATCATGTTTAGGACAAAGAAGGAGGTCGAATTCCTCAGACTTGTGCAAGGAGCTATGAGTGTAGCTGAATATGAGCAGAAGTTTGAAGAATTGTCTCGGTACGCCACGCACTATGTGGATAGCGAGATAAAAAAGGCACGGACTTTTGAAAGAGGACTGCGTCCAAAGATTAAGGGATCAATGTCGCTCCATAAGCATACCACCTATGCAGCGGTGGTTGAGGTAGCTTTGTTGATGAAATATAATCTTCCCCCACGTGCATTACCTCGGTCAGAGCAATCGTTTCATGGAAAGAGAAAATCGCAGGATTCTAATCAGGGCCCCCACAATGTAAAAAGGAAGATGATCAAATCAAATCCCTTATGTGCTACATGTAACGAGCACCTGACGGTCAGTGCTTTAAGGTGAACACTGCTTGTTTTAAGTGTGGGAAGACTAGGCATTACCTCTGACAGTGCCCTCTGCTTGTTCAAGGACAGACTAGTAATGCTATAGGTGGTAGAGCTAAAGGGGAAGTTTTCGCATTAACTCGCCAGGAAGCTGAGCAGTCGGATGCAGTTGTGGAAGGTACATTACTTGTACTAGGACATTCAACTTTTACATTGATAGATTCTGGATCCATGCATTCTTTTATATCTGCTTCGTTTCTGACTCATGCATCTTTGTCTGTTGTGCCATTGAGTTTTGAGTTATCTGTTTCTATGCCTTCTGGAGCTTCTCTCCTGGATAATAAGGTGATAGAGAGTTGTTTAGTGATGATAACAGATCATGTTATGAATGCTAAGCTTATAGTCCTAGGGACGCATGATTTTGATGTAATTCTAGGGATGGACTGGTTGGCTGCTAGCTATGTCAACATAGAGTGTTATCGAAAGGAAGTTTGAAACCTATCTCCGGGAAGACCTAACTTCAAGTTTAAGGGATCTCAGCAACGACCTATACCGAAGGTCATATCTGCTTTACGGGCACAATGCCTACTTGATCGTGGTTACTGGGGTTACTTAGCTTCTGTTGTGGATACAACTAAGACCAATGTGGATATTGGATAAGTTCCAGTAGTTTCTGAATTTTTAGATGTCTTTCTCGATGATTTGCCCGGACTTCCTCCTCCTCGGGAGACATATTTTAGTATTGAGTTGGTACCAGACACTGCCTCTATATCTAAAGCTCCAAATCGTATTGCTCCTACAGAGTTGAAAGAACTTAAGGACCAACTTCAAGAACTACTAGATAAGAGTTTCATTAGACCCATGTGTTTCTCCTTAGGGTGCTCCAGTATCATTTGTTAAAAAGAAAGATGGATCAATGGGGCTATGCATTGATTACAGGGAGTTGAATAGAGTCACTATCAAGAATAGGTATCCGTTACCGCATATTGAGGATTTATTTGATCAACTTCAGGGAGCATCAATATTCTCTAAGATTTATTTAAGATCAAAATACCATCCGCTCATGACTCGAGATGAGGATATTCGTACACTCGTTACGACCATGAGTTTATAGTGATGTCGTTTGGATTAACTAATGCTCTAGCAGCCTTTATGGATTTGATGAACAGGGTGTTCAAAGAGTACTTGGATTCTTTTGTGGTCGTCTTCATTGATGATATTCTGGTGTACTCTAGATCGAAGACTGAGCATATGGATCACCTTAGGGTTGTTTCAAGCATTAAGGAAGTACCAGTTATATGCTAAATTCCTGAAGTGTGAGTTTTGGCTTCAACAAGTATCATTCCTTAGTCATGTGGTATCTCGAGATGGAATCTCAGTTGATCCGCCTAAGATCGAAGTAGTGGTTAACTGGCCTCCATCGGTAAATGTTAAGGAAGTTCATAGTTTTCTAGGTTTAGCAGGATATTATAGGGGGTTCGTTAAGGGTTTTGCAAAGATTGCTGTTCCACTTACTCAGTTGACCAGAAAGAGTGCCCCCTTTACTTGGACGGCTGAGTGTGAGAAATGTTTTCAGAGACAAACAAAAATTAGTGACAGCACCAGTGTTGACCATTCCAGATGGTAAGAGTGACTTTGTGATTTACAACGATGCTTCCAAGAGAGGATTGGGATATGTTTTGATGCAGCAGGGAAATGTCATAGCATATGCTTCTCGTCAGCTCAAGCCTTATGAACAGAATTATCCAACACATAATTTGGAGTTGGCTGCAGTTGTATTTGCCCTCAAGATCTAGAGACATTACTTGTATGGCTGTAAGTGTCAGATTTACACAGATCATAAGAGCCTTAAGTACCTTTTCACTCAGAAAGATCTTAACATAAGGCAACGTCGTTGGTTGGAATTAGTGAAAGATTATGACTGTGAAATCATTTATCACCCAGGAAAGGAAAACGTAGTGGCTGATGCCTTAAGTAAAAATCAACACATTCAACATCTCTTATTACGTCTCAAGAGTATCTCTTGGAGGATTTTGAACGTACCGAGATTCTGATTTTGTTAAAAGATACTACAACGCAGTTAGCTCAGCTCACAGTTCAACCGTCATTGCAACAACGTATTATCGATGCACAGAACTCATATTCTGAGTTACTTTTGATTCGTAACAAAGTGGGTTCAGACAAAAGACAAGGGTTTGATGTTAGTAACGATTCAACTCTTCACTTTCAGGGGAGGCTTTGTGTTCCTAAAGACGCTGTCATTAGGCAGGATTTACTCACAGAGGCTCATATTTCACCATACACTGTGCAACCTGGAAGTAATAAGATGTATCATGATTCGAAGTTACATTATTGGTGAAACGGTATGAAGCGTGATGTCGCTGAGTTTGTTAGTAAGTGTTTGGTGTGTCAGCAGATCAAGACACAGAGACAATGACCATCTGGGGTCTTGCAACCTTTAAGTATTCCTGAATGGAAATGGGAGCATGTGGCTATGAATTTCGTTTCAGGACTACCAAGGACGGTAAAAGGTTTTAACTCCATTTGGGTTGTAATAGATCGTCTCACCAAGTCTGCACACTTTTTACCTGGCAAGACTACATTTTTAGTTAAGGATTGGGCTCAGTTGTATATCTGAGAGATTGTTCGACTTCATGGAGTTCCGGTGTCAATAGTATCAGATCAGGATCCTCGGTTCACGTCCAATTTTTGGCGGAGTTTACAAAGAGCTTTAGGTACTCATTTGAATTTTAGTACAACTTTTCATCCGCAATCTGGTTGGCAATCTGAGCGAATGATTCAGATGTTGGAAGATATGCTTCGAGCTTATGTCTTGGATTTCTCTGGTAGTTGGGATGCGCACTTGGCACTCGTCGAGTTTGCTTACAATAACAGTTACCAGGCGAAGATTGGTATGGCTCTGTTTGAGGCGCTTTATGGAAAAAAATGTCAGTCGCCAGTTCACTGGGATGTGGTTGGCGAACGAAAGATTTTGGGCCCTGACTTGGTTCAGTCTAAAAATGAAGCTATTCAGAAAATCAGAGATAGAATGAATTCCGCTCAGAGTAGGCAAAAGAGTTGCGCAGATGTCAGGAGGAAGGATCTCGAATTTGAAGTGGGGTGATAATGTGTTTCTCAAGGTTTCCCCAATGAAGGGAGTTATGCATTTTGGTCGCAAGGGGAAGCTGAGCCCCAGTTTTTTTTTGCCCTTTTGAGATTTTACGTATCAGTTATTTGGCCTACCAGCTCGCTTTACCACCAGCTCTTCCAGGTGTTCATAATGTGTTTCACGTCTCAATGTTTTGCAAGTACGTGCCTGATCTAACGCATGTCATCGATTTTCAACCACTGCAAGTTCGTGATGAGCTTACTTATGAGGAAAAGCTAGTCAGAATTCTAGAGCGCATGAATCAGAATCTTCGTAACAAAACGATTCAGTTACTTAACGTTCTCTAGAGAAATTATCGAGTCGAGGAGGCAACATGAGAACGAGAAGCGGAGATACATGTCAAGTATCCATAGTTATTTCCATAAGGTATATTTCTTTCGGGGATGAAAGTTCTTAAGGAGGGGAGAATGTAATACCCAAGTATTTAATAAAAGGTATTTTGTAATTTAGAACCCCCACTCACATCATATATGTGCATACACCCTAACCACCCCATTTGTTTCCCCTCACACCACGTGTTCTCTCTCAACTATCTTCCCCCACTATCTCATTTTTTTTCCCAAATAAGTAACCACCCATAACCCCTCTCTCCCCTTTTCTTTTAAATGCATGAACCATTCTCCTATTTACTGCTATGCCCCCTCTCTGTTACAATTTTATTCTCCATGAAGCCTTATGTGGAAACTACTTCTTTCTGTCTCTCAAACTCCTCCATTGATAAAACCTTTGTTTTTCATCTCACTCTCTCTAATGTTTGACAACAAGTCTCTCTCCATCGTTGACTCTCCGGTAAGCCATTTTCTTCTCATTCTTTCTTTATTATTTTTCTATTTTCGCTATATCTCAAATCAAATTTTCTATTTCTATCCTTATATATATATATTCATCCAAATCTGAATTTTATTCTTCAAATTTCAGTAATTTCCATCCTATTGTATCTGTTTTTGGCATCATCATCTCACCACCTGGAAGCTCCATTTTGGTAAGCTTCAATCTCTCTATTTATGCTTCTGTCGGTCTCTCTCTCTCTCTTCCTCTCTATTTTTCTCAGTCCGCCTCTCATTGTTTCTCTCGGTCTCTCTCTCCTTCGCCTCCCTCTTCCCCCTCTGTTTCTGTTTTGTCTTGGTCTCTCTTTCTCATTCGTCTCCCTCTTCCTCCTCTGTTTCTGTTTTGTCTCAGTCTCTCTCTGTCTCCCTCTCGTTATTTCTCTCAGTCTCTCTCTCCTCCGTCTTCCCCCTCTCTGTTGTGTATCTTTCTCTCTCTCTCCCTCTTCTTTGTCTCCCTTTTCTGTTCCTCTCCTTCTCTTGAACTAGACCGGTTCAATCATACCGAGCTGAACGATTCAGTTAGACCAGGCCAAACTGAATCAGTTCAACCCGACCAGACCGAACCGACCCAAAATAGTAGAACTGAACCAGTTCAGACCACCTGAAGCTTGTTGAATCATTTTGAACCGCTTGATAATTTACACCCGGTGTAGTTTACACCTGCTCCTAACCTCGCTTGCCCTCTAGTTAATTAAATAATTGTAGATATTATATGAATATATTGTGATCTTGGATTTCAGGTCATTCGTTGTTGAATTTAATTCATAGCGAATCCAGGTTAGTGGATTTACATAATAATTCGGTTCATATGTTATAACTGTAGAATATATAATGTGAAACTGTTTTATTATTTCTTTATGTTCAATCTTATGATCAAGTATTTTATTTATTTTTCATATCACGATGAAATATTTACCATGTTATATATGATTATATTTTGAGCTATACATGTAATAGTTATATTGTTTATGTTCATGAACAAGTTATATGTTTACCCATGTATATGTGATAATGTGAATTATGAATATTAATTCAAGTAAAGTGATAAGTAAACAAGAAGTAAACTTAGTCATGTCCCTTGGTTATTAAGTAATCAGATTGTTCACGTCATGTTATCAAGTTATACGGTTGGGTGTCACCATGTTCATGTTAGCGTCCTTAAGGTTCAAATAACTTTAAGTGACATCAAGTTTGAGGACACCCAATCTGCATTTTCACATTTATGTTACAAGATCAAGTTCAAGTTGTGAATTAGTTCTGGTTAGGTTGTTAATCGAGGGATATGCCTAGTCGAATTATGATCAAGCAAGTATAAGTATATGCATGTATAAGTACAAGTTCAAGTTATATGTTAACTATGAAATTGGTGTGTTATTACAAGTATTTTATGTGACCACTGAACATTAATACTGACCCCCCATAGATGATTGTGTTGCAGGTGATGGTGAACAGTAGGAGTGAGGGACTGCCATAACAAGCATGATTATGGGTATTAAGTTAAATTATAACGTTATGACTTCAGTTTGATCTCAGTTATTTCACAAATTTATGAATAATTATGTTTAAATTTCATGTCTTATGGATCGATATTATTACGGTTTAATAAATCATTTAATTCAAATTAATGAGTTAATATTCTCTTTAAATAATTTTATGCTTCCGCTATTTAACGTTAAAATTAGGGAAAAATTAGGGTTTTCAATTTGAGGATTTTCTCAAATTAAGGTTTTAATTGAATTGAGGATTTTTGAATTGTGAAATTTCAAGCATGTTTAACCCTCAGGGATCAGGACGTTACATTTTCAACAGGTATTACTAGTCGTACCGAGAGCAACAAGGCAACAAAGTGTTAATGTTAGTTTGGTTAGATCGTATCTCTGGAAGAATATGGAGATAATTCAATTGATTCACAATATGCACACTGACAATGACGAACGGTTTGACAATTTCCCGTTAAGGGTTGGAAATGGGACTGAACAAACATATAAGGAAGGCTTCATCACCTTACCAGAAGAGATAATGACTTGAGAAGATGATCCAGATACTGCTGAGCTCACGCTTATTAATTCAGTGTTTCCAAACCTATCAAACAATGTGTCATCAGTTGAATATATGACGCAACGTGCAATTCTGTCAACCACAAATGAATACGTGGACCACCTGAATGAAAGAATGATCGAATTATTTTCTAGAGATATAATGGAGTTATGAGTTTTGATTAGGCCGTTGATGATACGAACAACTATTATCACCGAGAATTTCTCAATTCATTGGTACTAAATGACGTTCCTCCACATAGATTAGTCCTGAAGAAAAAATGCCCGATCATGCTATTGCGGAACTTAGACCCAACTAATGATTTATGTAATGGAACTAGAATGGTATGCCATGACTTCAGAAAAAATCTAATACATGAAAAAATATCACTTTGACAACACATTGGAAAATATGTTTTCATTCCAAGAATTTCATTGAACCCAGTGAACGATGAAGGTTACCCATTCAAATTTAAGAGGAAACAGTTTTTGTACATCTTTGTTTTGCAATGACAACTGATAAAGCTCAAGAGCAGATAGTTCCTCATGTTGACATCTATCTCTTCTCAACACGTGATTTCTCACGAACATTGACAAAGATTTTAGTTAAACCAAATGTTGTCAAGCATAGAGATACAATTTGTAAAAAAAAAGTTGTATATAAGGAAATACTTGATGTATAAATGACATTTTAACTTATTGTTCCTAAGTTAGCCCATTAAATTATAAACAAACCAGATAGTAAGGTTAATAGTATCAGTTACCTAACACGTGCTGCACGTGAGAGAAATAACTAGTATATATATGTTTGATTAAATTTACAATCTATTTATGAGCGATTACAAAAACCAAATGAAATTGGCAGGTTTGGGATTATTATGTTTGATTAAAGAAACCAAACTGATTAAACTAGGATCCTCTGCGGCTGTAACATACTATTAACACTAGGGTTATACAGAATAGCATCATGATTATGTATGGGTGTTGTGGAAATGAGATACACACATAATTATTTTGACTGAGGGAAAATTGGAAAAAGAAATGAGAGAAAAGAAAAAAGAAAACAAGAGGCGCAGATTGTCCCAAACACTTGTGTGGTAGGAAGAAACTGAAACCAGGACCAAGCTAATTAAATTAACAACCATCGCCTTACCACTTCTCTCTTTCTTTCTCTCTCTACCTCTCTTACAACAGAGGAAACTGGAAGAAACTGAAACATGTTTCATCTGTAGGTAACTATCTAAACATTTACCCGCAGAGAGAAAGAGAGTTTAAAAGTTGATACATCTTCACAAAGAAAAACCAAATGGCAGTGATGCTAAGAGTTGGAGGAGGGGGAGGAGCATTGACAGCAGCAGCAGCAGCAACCACAGTAGCAATTGGCGTTTCTAGTTATCCATATCTTCCTCGAAATGCCACACGCTATTTACTTAACAATTACATGGTCTTTACCTACTATATCTTCCTCTCTCTTTTTCCAATTTTAATTTTCCTCTTTGTTAGATTATGGCTTCTCCTCCAATTGAGGCTGAAGGCAATCAAAGCATGACAAATTCAAATTCAATTTCAATTTACTTTCGCTAACTCATCTGGTTTTGTTTGGGTATATGGTGCAGATGGTAAAAACAATTTCAAGTGGTCGTAAAACCATATCCTGCTCCGCTGTACAAGAGTCATCTACTCCCACTGGTAGCTCAATTGCTCTCTTCAATCCATTTCAACTACAACAGCTCTAAGTATTTAATAAATGGTCCAATGGATTAAATTTTTCACTCTTGATTCAAATAGTTTTTGCTTTTTAACTAGTTGGTTTGGTATAATTATATTATTCACTTATTAGTGAAAGAACTAATTTATTTTACCAGTTGTTGGTGCAGAGACCAAGACACCTAAAAAAGAAGCTCCGGCAAAGCCTAAACCACCAGCAAAAGCGCCGGCCAAGCCACTGCCTCAGCTAATGGAGGAGGATGTTATTCCTTCACTTCATGCTACTCTTGAAGTGCACAGTGATCTTTCTGATATTGAACTTTCTTTCCGAGATAACAGAGTTAGTTTTCTGACTCAACTTCATTTAATGTGAACATCATCTCATAATTAGGGGTTATCTCATAATTAGTTGATTTAAAATGAACAGTTGGAAGGTTCCTTTTCAAAGAATGGCATTCCCCATTCATTTTGGGCCTTCTTCCCCGACGGGGTCCTTACAGGTATTAAATTATGATCATTAATTAATTTCAGATTCAAAACAATACCCATTAATTAATTTGTGATGCTGGGGAAATGATAAATCAGGTCCAAAGGGGTTTTCCCTCTCCTCATATGGTTCAGAAGCAAGCACAGTAGAGCCTTTCCTGATCGATGAGAAGAAAATTACTGAAAAGCATATTGTGTTTTGGGTTGAAAAGCGTCTGGCTGCTCAAGGAATCATTCCTGTCTGGAAAGACTAATCTTTTGTTTTATAACATTTTAGAAGAAAAAATTATGTAAAATATAACCATCCAATCTATTTCATTTTTTGTTATTATAAAGACCACGAATATTATAGCAAACTTTTGTATTTCAACAATATGTATAGAATTCTTTCCCACCGGGTGAAAGTGAAACAACTACAGCTGCAGCATACGAAAACCACTTACCTCTTAATCCACATTGATTTTTTTTTATCTAAGTTATGATTCTACGGGATTAGAGAATACTACTACAAGAACTCACGACACGTGAGTATGAGAATTTAATAACTGCGCCAACTCATTCAGTCTCTTAATTCTCGTACATGAATAGTTATACCATTGATAATCAACATATTCTGGTTTCAAAGAGCTGTACGTTAGTT
The DNA here is from genome assembly GCA_003255025.1 of Datisca glomerata. Taxonomy (NCBI): domain Eukaryota; kingdom Viridiplantae; phylum Streptophyta; class Magnoliopsida; order Cucurbitales; family Datiscaceae; genus Datisca; species Datisca glomerata. The sequence goes on from QANY01006745.1 coordinate 178,022, forward strand.
GAAAATGTCTCACTTTTGCTAAAGCACACCTCAGATAGGAAAGACGGAGTCATTCTTACATGCATAAAAGACAATTCAGTGATCATATGATTGTAAGAAACACGAGATCAGTTCTACACAAATGGTTCAGGGGAGGTAAGTTAGACATGCTTCGGGTTTTAAATTATCAGATAAAATAGATAGATACTGCTTAATATTATCTTAAAATACAAATTCAGATCCATATATATGAACTTCATACAGTAGCGAAGAAGTTTCAGGTATAGGCACTGCTGTTGCACATTGCACGTTGAAGTTCACCCAAAAAATCCATCTGTGAACCAGATGGCCCAGCGTTAACCGCTGAAGTCATTAGCTGAAGCAAAAAAAAATCAAAAGAAATATATATATATATATATATATATATATATATATANAGAGAGAGAGAGAGAGAGAGAGAGGTTGGAGATGGATGAAAGGATTATAAATCATGGAGGGTCATTATTTACCTGATGAGGAAGTCTAAAGTGATTCCATGCCGATGCACCATTTCCTGAGTACATGACTGGTCTCTCTGAAATATGTAAACTAAGCAAATTAATAAATCAACCAGCTACATAGCAATTTTTGACATAGTAACACACATCTCTTTCTGATGCTCACTTTAGGAAGAAGGAATATGGTCATCACATGAAAACCTACTACCACTCAAAAGAGACAGACCGATGGCAATTGTCACCAACTTCACCGAACCTTCATATACGTATACGAGAGGTTAAGTGCAATGAAACCACCCGGTAAAAGGCGGTGGATGACAGTTGCACATTTAACTTGAAATCGAACTCTGTAATTTATAGTGGGTTGTAGACATGCAAGCCTCCCCTCCTTGATAGTCATCTCAAGCCTCAAATCTATCAGAGCCGCAGTCAGCAAGTACTCAAGACACCAAAATTGTTCGTTCCTCACCATTTCCTACTAGCCCTCGAATTTTTATGACCCACTTTCTCTCGACTTAACCAGCAAGCTAATGAACTCCTTTAGTGGGTAAGTTTCTGAAGGCCATCCAAAGGCTGAAGTTGTAATTGCATAGCCAAATCAATTTTACTTGGCCGAACCTACATTCTCCATTTATGTGCATACATATAAACAAAACATAGACACAATTCACTAAATTTCCTCCTAAAATGTGTATTCTTTTACACAAAATCATAATTAGATCATACTTCTAACACACATTATTTGTTTCTAAATATTATTCATATTATCTTATGAAGTATTCTTCTGGATTAAAAAAAATGTTGCTACCAATTCACTACAGTCTCAAGTTTACTTTACCAGTGTTCCATAGCAATTGATTTTAGAATCACCGAAAACTGCTCTTTATTCTTATTTGCTCACCAGATAAATCAACCGATGGATCATTGAAGCAACGCACAGCAGCTGCCCAACCTATGTGTGATAATAAAAGAGTGGAAAGATATGTCAGTCGCACAAATCTTCCCTCATATACCATACCAACTCAAACCCCCTCTAAGTCATCAAAACCAATTTAGTTTAATGGGTGAAGCGCTAAAAGGAATTGTCAACCTTTCTTAAAAAGCAAGCTATATTCTTCCACAAGGTTTATGGCAGTTTGACATGCGATTGACAGAGATTCAACAAAATTGCAACTGTTTGCACACTGGTCAAAGAAGCAAATAACTTTCCACGTTTTCATAAAAAAGGGAAAAACATAACTCATTAAACATGAAAATGATGGCCATTTCCATAGTCTAATATTAGTCTACCTTTTTCATTTGAAAAGGCTGAGTAAGTCCCAGCCCCAATGACAGGATCTCATGACTACGAGATAGAAACAATCATCTTTAGTACAGAACAAATCCAAGTTCGAAAGAATTAAACTCTAGGTACCATCATCTTTGACAAAGCAAGGCTACTTAGTGGCTGTTATCTTATACTAACAATTAATCTCTAAAAAAATGATTCGACATTACTGTGAAAAAGAGGCCAAAAGTTGTTTGATGGAACTGAAAACAAGATCGACTTTTAAAGGACAACTCCATCCATACTTGGAAAATAATTAAAACAAGCATGATTATATCTTGAAAATTGCCTCTGATCACCCCGTCCAATCAACTTTTGATTCCTAACAGTCACCCTTTGGGAAAAGAATATTGCAAAGGAGTGAGTAGGGAAGCTGCTAATCAGCTTAAGTGGGTGATACCCAATTCAAGAGAATATATTTCATTAGTAGACATTTTGTCTAATTGGTATAATTGATTCTACATTTTATTTAAATCTGATGATCTAGGGATTAAAAAATTTCTCTTTAGGTTTATATTGTATTACTATTTCCCTTCTAATTAGGGTAATGTTTGACTATAAATGTAAACATGTTTTCTCTTAGACTAACTCTAGTAATGAGTTGAGTTTGGCTGAGACTTTGTTCTTTATGACCCTACGCGCTTGTTTATCATTCTCTCCCCTTCTCTGTCTTCATTGTGTTCTACATTAAATGGTAGTAGAGCCTAAACTGATTCAATCCCTTCAAAGGTTAATTTCTTTGGGGGGCTTGTAGTCTTAAGGAAGGTGAATACTTGTGATCTTCTGCAGAGGAAACACCCCATGTCAGAAGGATGTCGAGTCACTAGATCACTTGTTTCTGCGTTATTCACTTTCCTTTCATTTGTGGTTAAGCTTCTCGAAGTTTTTCATTTAACATGAGTGATATTGAGGGATGTCAACACCTTGCTTTTACTTGATACTTCTGCAAGGCGGACCGAAATGAGGAAGAAGATTTCATAAAGATGTTCTCTTTTTGCAATCTTACGGAATATTTGGTCAGAAAAACATTTGAGAATCTTTGAAGAAAAGCAAATGGATGATGATTTTTTGTGGGACAATGTTAAGTTTGTTTCTTCTAGGTGGGCTTATAGTTCTTATCATTTTAAAGATTTTCATTCTTTTTGGTTTCCTCAAACTAGAGAGAAGTTGTAAATTGAGACACATTGAGGATTGCTTATCCTCTTTTGTACATCTCTATCCTTTTAATGAAATCATATTGTTTTTTTTTAAAAAAAGGTTATTCTCTTCCAGACCATCTTTCATGACCATCACTTCTTTTCCTAACCATCTTTCCTCCCCCCTGCATTTTCTCCACTAAATCAATTTTTCCACAAAACCCTGCCATAACAAAAATTAAAACGCTCTTAAAAATTAACTGAAAAAAAGTTGCCACTACCTCATCAGAAATCTCCCACGAGATATGCCAGAACTCCTTTTTTACCCAGATTTTTTCGTGAAAGCAGTTCAAGAGAGTTTGCCCTAAGAATATGCATGTATATTCCTCAAGTGGACATCTCACTTGAAAATATGAATGGCTTACCTAAGGAGATGCATGGTGCAGAGTCTTGCATCACTAGAAAGAGATGCAAGACTTCTTGTTCATTCAGGTAGTTGTAATGTCATAAATCCATTAGATAGATCATTGAAATCAATCTCAGATCAGCCTGTTTCTAGGCCACCGTGCCAAGTATTATTATATGTGGTTTATTAAGTAGAATCACAAGTGCTCATAAACAAGTTATAAGGACATAACCAGTAATGTTGATATTTTATCAATGAACCATCAGTCTTCGAAAACATACGATTGTTCAAAAGCCGAAAAGCTTCACCGCTACAGCATCCCTCTACAGCTATTAACCCTTGATGAGTGTTCTCATTCAAAAGGCTGCTCCTACCAGCATCCCCATGATCTGCAGTGGGAAAACTTCTTGAAGCAGTCTGATTCTTATCAACATCATTCCCATAACGACGCTCTGCAAGATTTGATTGAAGTGCAATAAGGCAATAAATCAGTCAGCAGTAGATGTCAGACATTATTCATAGTCCATAACGGGATGCAGCGATCAAATCTCTAATTTCCTTAGTCATTTGCAATGCAGTTAATACAAGTACGAAGGATATGTACCAAAAAGTTAGAACTGTTTCATAACTGACTCAAAAGTTTTCGCATATAATAAATAAAGTAGAAAAACGGCCTTTTGTAACAGTTCCTAGGTAAGAACAAAACGTACAATTGAATATCATGGTGGTCAAAGGCTATCAAAACAAGCAACCGAAGTGTAGAAACAACAGTTGAAAATGGAGAACCAATGAATTCAAATAAGCTGCTTACACTTAGCGGTCATTCTTGTCTAAAACGATTAACAAAGAGCGACATAATGCTCCAATGAATAACATTTACCGCTTTTATAATGTCATGCTACAGCTTCACGAGGCTGATACCCAGATAGCGATTTGGAGAGAGATAGAGAGAGAGATGAATGGGAAGATCGACGAAAACTGAATTTAACCTAATTTAGCTCGAACTAGACTAAAATAATGGGGAATAAATGATAGAATTAGAACATGGAGAAGTTGTAACCTGAAGATTTACGTCTGTTGAGCGAACGATTCCTGCAATTGGAGATAAAGAAGAACATATAAATTACTAAAGCACGTTGAATTTTTCAATTTAACTTTTAAGGAAGGAACATAAAACAGAGAAGCAAGAGAGAGATGATAAATAAAGAAACCTTTGATTAGGAGGAGCATAACGCTTTACCACAGTGTCTGTAGCTGCAGCTCCTGCAGGTGCCGTAGGGGTTTCCAGCATCTCTCCCTCTCCCTCTCTCTCTCTGTCTGCCAGCAGAAGCTGCGGGGAGAGAGAATGACAAAATCAGATCCTGGGGTAGCTTCTTCCGGTAGACTGCTTCTTCTTCGTTTTTTTAGTTACTCCATACGAGAAAATATATGATTTTTTTTGAAGTGGAGAAAATAAGATTTTGAAAAGTAAAAAGAGAAGATTGAAATACCTTCATATATTATATATATTGTGATTTTCTTTAGAAAGACCCCGAGAGTGATAACAATGATTTTAGGAACTCTTGGCTTTTTAATGAAACTAATTAAAAAGTTTTTACGACTTTAACAAAACTATTTAAGTAGTTATAAATTTTTTTTATTAATATTTATTCTAGAGTTACTAATTTAATTATATTATTTAAATATTAAAATAAAAAACTTATAACAATCTATAGTGTCATAACAACCAAAAATTTCATGAGCATTATCCATATTTAAGATAGAAATAATCATTTGAATTGAAAGTGAAATTATTATAAGTGTACTCATGATATTATATATATGATAATGTTATGTGATAATATTTAAGAAGGAAAATTAGTTTAGGGGGTAAGTTGATTTTAGTGCAAAGACAGGGCAGGTCCTATGATATTAACCATATTAAATATTAAAATCATACTTACGATTATACATACTTAATTAAACGTATTCAATAGAGGTAGAAATGATTTATACCTTATGTTGTATCAGAGAATTTCTGATTTGGTGGAATCATATTGATTGTCTTTGTGTTCTTCGTTCTTCGTAGAACTCGAATCAGCCTTTACACCAACAACCACTAGTAAGATTCAGAAGTATTTCTCAATCGGATGTTGATCAGGAATTGAGTGTGAGCTCTCAAAATAACTGGACAACAAAAATCAGATTTTTCCTTCCCATCTGTGTATTTCGGCGACAACTAGGAGGAGAAAGAGAAACTGTGTTTTCTCTGTTCTGTGTAATCACATATTGTGTTAGGGTTAGAGATACAACCATATTGTCATCCCTTATATAATAATTACAGAATTTATACATATACAACATTATGTAAATTACCAAAAATTCACCCCTTAATATTTGCTATTGTCAAAAATTACATGTCTCCCTAGAGTCAATGTTGTGTCCAAATTCATCAATCCAAATTAATAAATTAAATTAATCTTCATCAATTAATTAATTAATTAATTTTATTTACTAATTATCTAAAAATTAAAAAATACCCAATTAATTTAATTTGGGCATTAATTAAATGCTCTTCACTGATTAAGTGACACCCATCACATATGGGTTCGAAAAATATATCTTAGTCCAAAATACATTTTTGGTCTAATTGGTGTTGTTTTTCATTCATGTCCTTATAAGCTACTCCTGAGACCGTATTCACCCACATGAATAAAGCTATAAGATTCAAATACTCGGTTTAACTACGTAAATTCCTGACCTATTTTAATTCTGACATTGTACGACTCCATTATAGTCGGATGACGAATCAACTCTCGATTCATGCGCGCTACATTTTCTGTTGGTACAAATAAACTCTTTTATTTCACGGTCCATATAATATTTTAACATATTATCATTCGTGAATATCAGTAGTAAGATAGGGATATAAAATTACTATTTACCCATCTAGTTATTATTTTCTTAACTCCTTTTATTGAATGTGAATACGAAAGACATAACAATGAATTGTCTCGTACAGTTCACCATGTCTTATTCAATGATTCATTTCATCGAATACTTGGCCAAGTTAATTTATTCAGACACCCATCAATAAAACATAAGGTGATATTGTTTCATTTGCGAATCTCACCATGAATTTTCATATCTGTGAATGACGTAACTCCAACATAGTTGAATCACGATTCCAACAGTCGAGGTATTGCCCGGCAATTCGAACTCACTCCTTTGACATATCAAAGATTGTAACTAACTAACTCAAGTTTCATATTCACTTCAAGATTAAGATAATTATGAAAATACCCTTTTAGGTGTAACAATTAGATTTAGAGCTAGATAAATGCCTTTGCTCTGGTCTAAACTATTTGGTTACTGGTCTATTCAACATGTTCCATAACATGTATAGGTCAACCGTTAGAATCTCCACTCCTATGCCCCAAGACCGACATCTTTTGGTTCAACCTAACAGTCATAATTGGACTCGATTGTCCAGTCGATCCTAAGACTACGAATAATATTCTGAACCATTTTCGAAGAGTTTATTTGGAAGACCCCTCTATCTTTACTCTTCTTACATTGATAATAGTTTTAGGACTTTAGTAAATTATAAACACATTTTAATTAATATAAAAAACTTTCATTCATTTATTAAGTCCAGTAATACAAAATGTCAAAGAAAATAACTAAATAATCATAAATTATTATTCCACTCTACTTTATGGACATAATTCCAAAAATCTCCCACTTGGACTAAAGTAGGCGTGTACAATCTCATATTATCATGCCCTACAGATGACCATCAAAGATTTTACTGCTTAAAGTTTTCGTGAATGGATCTGTCAAGTTGTGGACTGTCGATATATGTGTTACTACAATATCTTCACGCTGAATAATCTCTTTAATCAGGTGATACTTAGGCTCTATGTGTTTGGATATTTTATGTCTCCTTGGTTTCTTCGAATTCGCTACAGCCTCACTCTTATGGCAATAAAGTGTCATGGCCTTGTCAGTTTCTGGAACAACTTCCAAGTCTTCAAGAACTTTCTAAGCCATACAACCTCATTTGTAGCTTCACAAGCTGCCACAAACTCAGCTTCTATGGTAGAATCAGTAATTAAAGATTGCTTGATACTTCTCCATACAACTGCTCTACCGTTCAGGATAAACACCGATCCTGAAGTGGACCTCATAGAATTGTTTTCTGTCTGGAAATCGGAATCAGTATACCCCATCATATTTATGTCAGTACCTAAATACACAAGCACCTAAATACACAATCATGTAGTTCCTTGTTCTCCTAAGATACTTAAGGATATGCTTGACGATATTCCAATGCTCGAGTCCAGGATTAGATTGGAAACGGCTCACCATATCCACTGCGTAGAATGTTTGGCTTAGTGCAAAGCATCGCATACATCAGACTTTCTTCGGCTGAGGCATAGAGAATCTTTCTCACGTCTTCCTCTTCTTGATGAGTGTTGGGAGACTACTCCTTGAAGAGGCTAACTCCATGTCTAAAAGGAAAATATCCCTTCTTAGAATCTTACATACGATCCATCACCTTATCAACGTAAGATGCTTGAAACAATGCCAATTGTCTGTTCTTCCAATCCTGAAAGTTCTGAATACCTAGGACAAATGCATATTCTACAAGATCTTTCATATCAAATTGTTTTGCAAGCTAAATCTTGACATCATATAATTTTTCTACATCATTCCCAATGAGTAGAATATCATCCGCGTACAAAACCAGAAAAACCACATTCCCTTCGTGTATCAACCTATATATATAGGGTTCATCCACTAACTACTTAAATCAAAGTTCTTGACAGTTTCATTGAATATGATATTCCACGATCGGGCTGCTTGCTTAAGTCCATAAATGGACTTCAACAGCTCATAAACCTTACCTTCTTGGCCATTCTCCATGAACCCGTCTAGTTGAGCCATATAAATACGCTATTCAAGATTGTCATCAAAGAAAAGTAATTTTGACATCCATCTGTCAGATTTCATAATCGAGGGCTGCAACAATGGACATGAGGATTCAGATGAATTTAAGCATGGCCACCGGCGAGAAGGTATCCTCATAGTCAATACCTTCCTCTTAGGTATAGCCCTTAGTTACTAGCCTAGATTTGAATGTCTTCACATTCCCATCTGAAAACTCTATTTTTCTTATAAATCTATTTACATCCTACGGGTTTTACCCCTTCAGAAGGAACTACAAGTTTCCAGACTCCATTCGAGTACATCGATTGTATCTAAACGTTCACGTCTTTTCGCCATAGATTTGCTTCAAGACCATCCATGGCCTGTGAGTATGAGACAGGTTCATCATGATCCTTATATGAGACTACTGTTAATGAATCTCTATAAGAAATGTACCTGTTAGGTTATCTCACAACCCTCCCACTACTTCGAGGCTCCATAGGCTTTGGCTCCTACTGTGGTTCTTCCATTATTGAATCAAAAACAGTTCCTGATTGGGGAGTTGGTGTCATCCCACTCAATAACCCTCTAGCACAAGAGTGCTTCTTGGCTTCGCACTTCTTATATAATATTCTTCAAGAAAATGTGCATTTTTGCTAATGAATATTTTATTGTCAGTCGAACTATAAAAGACATAACCCCTTCGTTCCTTTAGGATATCCTTCAAACATGTATAATTCTGATCGGTTGGCCAACTTGCATGTATTCAATTTCAGAATAGGTGCTGGGCATCCCCATAACCTAAGGAGGTTTACGGACGACTTTCATCCATTCCATCTTTCATATGGCGTACCAGGCACCGTCTTTGATGGAACTTGGTTCAGAATGTATGTTGTTATTTCCAAGCATATCCCCAGAATGAATTTGGAAGGGATGAGTAACTCATCATGGATCTAATCGTATATAACAGAGTTTGATTCATTCTCTCTGACACACCATTCTGTTCTAGAGTGCCACGTGCTGTAAGCTGAGAACTAATACCTTATTCCTTAGGAAAGTCTTCGAACTCTCTTAGCAAGTACTCTCCACCATGATCAGATCGTAGCGTTTTGATTTATTTCTCTAATTGCTTTTCGACCATAGCCTTGTACTCTTTGGACTTTTCAAAGGTTTCAGACTTTTGGTGCATTAGATAAACATGTCCAAAATGCGAGTAGTCATCAATGAAGGTTATAAAGTATTCATAACCTCCTCTTGCTTGGATATTTAATGGCTCACATACATCAGTATGTACAAGTTTGAGGCATCGAGTGGCTCTTTGACCCTTTACTGAAGAAGGGTCTCTTGGTCATTTTACCTTCAATACATGATTCACATGTGGGCAGTGATCCCACACTTAAAGTTTGCAATGGACTATCTCTTACAAGTCTTTTAATCCTGTCCAAGCTGATGTGGCCAAAACGTAAGTGTCACAAATAAGTTAGATCAGTTGAGTCAAACTTCAACCTTTTACTATCTATTTGTAAATCAATATTTACTTTAGTGTCACATAATATTGGAATTATTGGTTTACGTAAAATAATTTATTTATCAAATGTGCAATAATAACTAAGTAATCATTTCTACAATTACTAATATCTTTATCAACGAAATTCAAAATGAATCCTTGATAAATTAAACTAGCTACTGAAATAAGGTTCTTCCAAAAAATCATGATATAATAAACATCATGTAAAATCATAAAACTGCTATCGAATGACAATTTAATAGTTTCAATAGATATGACTGATACTAGTGCTCCATTTCCCCAACGGAAGTTGAACTCGCCCTCATCAAGCCTTCTGATTTTCCTGAACCCCTACAGGGAACAATATCTATGGTTAGTGGCTGCAAAGTCTACAATCTATGAAAAAGTAGAGTCAGCCACATAACATGCCTCAATAACAAGTACGATACCTTTAGATCTCAACTCCTTGAGATAATCTAGACAGTTGCGTTTCCAATGGCCAGTGACTCCACAATGTTGACACTTGTTATTCGATTTGTCCACTTTTACAGTGCCCTTACCTTTCACAGCTTTCGAGTTCTGCTTTTTAGCCTTATTCAAACCTTTATTATGTTTCTTTTTTTGCGCAAGAGGTGGAATGCATGCTTCCAATAAAGTTTTCCTCTCTTGTCTTCCTCTTGTCCTTCAGAAACAAGGTTTCAGCAGCTTACAGTTCCTTCATCAGCTCAGGAATTGAGTACCTCAACTTATTCACCGAATAATTAAGTTTGAAGTTCTCAAAAGTGTCAGACAGAGTCTCAAGGATCATATCAACTTATGTCTCGCCATCTATCTCAACACCTATGATCTCCATCTCATTCAAATAACTAATGATTAACATCATATGTTCTCTGATAGGAGTTTCAGGTTTCATCCTGCAGTTCATGAAGTTACGCACATTAGCCTATTTGGCTTGGCGACGCTGATCTTCGAACATTTCGATGATGTTCATCATCATATCAATAGCAGTTTCCATGTTCTGAGGGATTTCAACATGCTTCGGTCTAAGTGTTTAACCAACGCATCGGCTTTAAAGGTTACCATGAACTAACAGTCTGTCTAGGCATGATCCTGCCTCACCATTTCCTTTACAAGCTTTAGCTTCTTAAGCAACTCGATGACTCAAAGCGATACGATTCTCAAGTTTCTACCACTAAAGAGAGGACTGTTAGGACGGCTCTAAACCATTCCTCGTGCCATGATCAAGTTTGCGTTGGAGACCTTGAGAGCATTTCAACGTAAACGACCTCCCACTTAATTTTTAGAAAAATGAATTTTTTGTTGTTTTTTTAAAAAAAATTATAACTTTTTATTAATTTGGAAACAACAAGTTTCGGAAATTACAAACTTTTATAAAATTTAAATCCCAATTTAATTTTTTTAAAACTTTTATAAGATTCACATTTTATTTAAATTATAACCCATTATAAATCTAAACTACAATGATTCATGTACATGCTACATGGTATTTTGATATTGACATATCTCTATTTTTATACGAAATGTTATCTGTTGATGCGAGATTAATAATAAATTATCCATTCAAAATTAATCTCCCTATTGGCTCATTTCTAATTACAACCCATAAAAGAGTAATAAATAAATTATAATAATTTAAATACTAGTTTTCATGGCATCTGTAATTGTCTCCTTGTCCTATAAGAAGTCCCACCAATTTCGTAACTCTCTATAACAGTGCAGTCACATTTTCAAGCTTTATTCAAAACCCTTAAATGAATGAAAACTATTTATTTAATTAAATAATCCCATTAAATATCCTTTCTAAAATTCAAATTCAAAAGATAAAAAGATAAAATGGATAATTATCTTTTGGATTCAAAATTTAAAAGATAAAAAGATAAAATAGATAATTATCTTTTAAATTCAAAATTAAAAAGATAAAAAGATAAAATTGATAATTATCTTTTGAATTTAAAATTATCTTTTATCCATTTAAAATTTAAAATTTAAAAAATAAAAGATAGGATAATGGTTTTTGTGCAACATCACGGGACTTCCTAAACCCTAATTGTTATCGCCTAGGGTTTCACAAACCCTAGTCACTATGCAGGGTCGCAAGGGCAAGCGGTGGGGAAGGAGGCGGTGCGACATTGCAGCGACTTTCTGAGGCGGCGACGGATTACATGGAATTTATAAAAAATCAACTTTTACAAGAAAATAAATTACATAATATCCTATGCCTCAATTTCGGTGTACATCAATTCAAACATTAAAAAATAAAACGCCTAGAGCCAATAGATCAAGACCCATTCAAAACTATTTTGAATGTACCATACAAAATAATATGCTAATACCACAACATCCAACGATACATATGTTTAAAATCTAAATATGCACAATCAAGAACCCAAGGCTCTAATACTCATTGTTGGACTGGGTTTTAAAATTTGAGGAAAAATGAATGAACCACGAATGGTTCGTGGTGAAAAATAAAAAAAATTTCACATCAACCATTTAATCATATTAAATATTAAAACCATACTTACGATAATGCATACTAGCTAAACATATTCAATATAGGTAGAAACGATTTATATCTTATGTTGTATCGGAGAATTTTTGACTTGGTGGAATCTTACTGATTGTATTTGTGTTCTTCGTTCTTCGTAGAATTTGAATCAGCCTTCACACCAACAACTACTTGTACGATTCAGAAGTATATCCTAATCGGGTGTTGATAAGAAATTGACTGTGAGCTCTCAAAATAACTGGAGAAGAAATATCAGATTTTTCCTTCCCCTTTGTGTATTTTGGCGGCAACTAGGGGGAGAGAGAGAAATTGTGTTTTCTGTACTCTGTGTAATCACACACCGTGTTGGGGTTAGCGATACAACCATATTGCCATACCTTATATAATTCACCCCCTAATATTTACTATTGCCGAAAATTGCATATCTCCCTAGAGTTAATAATGTGTCCAAATTGATCAATCCAAATTGATAAACTAAATTGATCTCCATCAATTAGTTAATTAATTTCTTTTATTTACTAATTATCCAACTATTAGAAAATAATCAATTAATTAATTTCAACATAAATTACTTGCTCTTCACTAATTAAGTGCCAACACCCATCAATATGAGTTCGAGAAATATACCTTAGTCAAAAATACGTTTTTTGCCCAACTTGTGTTGTTTTTCATTCTTGTCCATATGAGCTACTCTTGAGATCGAATGAACCAACATGAATAAATCTATAGGATTCAAATACTCGGTGAATTTAATTTCATAAATTTCTGACTTATTTATCCTGACATTGTATGACTCCACTATAGGTCCGATGTCAAATCAACTCTCGATTCATGCGCGCTAAATTTTCTATTGTTGCAAATAAACTCTTTTATTTCATAGTCCGCATAATATTTTAACATATTACCCTTCGTGAAAATCAGCAACAAGACCAGTGTGTAAAATTACCATTTTACCCCTCTAGTTATTATTTCCTTAACTCCTTTATTGACTTTTAATAAGAAAGCATAACACTGAATTGTCTTGTACAGTTGACCATGTCTTATTCAATGATTCATTTCATCAAATACTTGGCCAAGTTAATTTATTCACACACCCGTCAATAAAGCATAAGGTGATATTGTTGCATTTGCAATCTCGCCACAAATTTTCATATCTGTGAATCACGCAACTCCAACATAGTTGAATCACGATCCCAACAGTCGAGGTATTGTCCTGCAATTCAAACTCACTCCTTTGGCACATCAAAGATCGTAACTAACTAGATCAAGTTTCGTATTCACCACAAGATTAAGGTAATTACAAAAATACCCTTAAGGTGTAACAATAGATTTAGAGCTAGATAAACGATTTTGCTCTAAACTAATTGGTGACAGGTCTATTCAACATGTTCCACAACATATATCGGTCAACCGTTAGAGTTTCCACTTCCATGTCCCAAGACCGGCATCCTTTGGTTCAACCTAACAGTCATAATCAGACTCGATTGTTTAGTCGATCCTAAGACTGCGAATAACATTATGAACTATTTCAGAAGAGTTTGTCTGAAAAACCCCTCCGTCTTTACTCTTCTTACATTGACAATAGTTTCAGGACTTATGTAAATTATAAACACACTTTAATTAATAGAAAAAAACTTTCATTCATTCATTAAATTCAGTAATACAAAATGTCAGAGAAATAACTAAATAATCATAAATTGTTATTACACCCTACTTGCTGGACATAATTTTTCTGTTATTAGAGCCAAACTTGGTAGAGTATTTTACTATTTAATTTAATACTTGCTTAATTATTTTTATTTAATTTGACTCTCCGCCCATGTGGCTGGTTATTTGTGTAATTTATAATTTCTCTGTAATCTTGGATTTTTTAATCTGTGAATATGACATATTAGTTTCTAATAGGTTTACTTCAAGCACCCTAATAAGACATTTTAGATACGTAAATCCTGAGGGTAGGGTAGTTGTAAAGGCAAATGAGAGAAGAGTTAAGCTTCTTAGGAGGTTTTAGAAGTCATAGCAGGTTTAAAAATCAAAATACATGATGAAATTTTCAATCATAAGAATAATTTAGTTATCTTGAGTCATGGGTAGATTATTTAGAAGTAATTGTTCTTGTAACAATAAGTCTACAATGAATACAATACCAGACATAATTAATGAAGAATATTTTGAATACTTATGACATGATCATGTAGATAATAGGGTTACCCAAATCCCTAGTAAAGAAATTTATAAATCAACATGGTCTATTGTTTCCTTCAAACCTTAATATCATGTTAAAACAATTGAAAAAATATTATATGCACGTGGAAAGAGCATGAAACCTGCCAAGTACTAGCATCTAATGTAATTAAACATCATATTGAAGATGTTGATTACATCCAGCAGTACATGAATGGTACTGTTAAAATTAATTTTCAATCTTTCATTTTTATTCCTCAAATTAAGGAGTTTAGTCAGTCTAGCACTCTTAGAAATTCCTTTTCTGAGTCCACCGTTAATAATGATCAAGATCTTAGAATCCACTTGGGCGGTGAAGAACTATAATTAAGAATGTATTAATTTAAATAGTAAAATACCGTATCAGGTTTGGCTTTGATACCAAGTGCTGGTTATTGTTGTATAGAAATAACAATAATTGCCTCTTCAAATTATTGTTATTGTTATCAACTCAAATGAATTTTGAAATGCTTGAATACTGTAAGAAGAAAATTATAAAACTTCTCAATAAAAATATTATTAGAAGGAGCAAATCTCCTTGGTCTTGCTCGGCCTTTTATGTCCAAAAGGCCAGAACTTGTTCCTCGGAACTTATTTTCTACTCTCAACAATTTTGAGAGAATTTTTTTTTTTGAAAACAATGCATTTTTCTTCCTCCTCTTTTATAATCTTTTATTCTTTCTTCTAACCATTAATTAGAGAGCGAGAGCTAATTAATCGTTACAAATTAATTTCTTCAATACTTGTAAGTTTTAATCTTACTCCAATAAACAATTTTACTTTTGGTATCTTGCTTGTCTTATTACCCAGTTTTTAAATTACTATTAAATTATACGCAATTCCGCATCTTTTGGTGTCAAAACAATTAAGAAAATTTATTTTCTTCAATCTTATAAGTTTTATTTTCCTTATATAAATTTATTGTGAATTCTTGCTTCAAATACAGTGCCTTTAAATACATAAATTATATGTAATTCTGCCTCTTTTAGTATCAAAGCCAAACTTGGTTGGGTATTTTTCTGTTTAAATTAATACCTACTTAATTATTGTTCTTCACCGCCCAAATGAATGGTATATTGTTACTATTGGTGCTTAATTACTTACTTGGATAATTATTTTTATGCTTGATTATTTCTATGTAAACTTTGATTTTCTAATTTGTCAATATGACGTATAAGTTTCTAATAGGTTTGCTTCAGGCACCCCAATAAGACTTCTTAGATATGTAAATCCTGAGGGCAGGGTGGTTGTAGAGGCAAAGAGGAGAAAAGTGACTTCTTTGGAAGATGTAGAAGTCATAGCAGATTTGAAAATCAAAATACGAAATTTTTAATCATAAGATTAATTTAGTTATCTTGAGTCATGAGTAGATTATTTAGAAGTAATTCTTCTAGTAGCAATATGTCTACAATAAATACAATACAAGACATAATTAATGAAGAACATTTTGAATATTTAAGAGATGATCATGTAGATCATAGATATGGAATATACGCAAAATCCCTAGTAATGAAATCTATAAATCAACATGGTCCATTACTTCCTTCAAGCCTCATCATCATGTAAAAATAGTTAAAAAATATAGGTTATTGGGAAAGAGCACGAAACTTGTCAATTACTTTCTACGAATGCAATTAAATATCACATTGAAGAAGGATATAATTTCCTTCACTTTGGTTTAGTCTAGATTGGAGTTAAACAACTCCAAGGAGAGGCCTAAATACATTTGTCTTGTTAATCTTGCGAGATGAAAGATTTATAAATTTTAATGATAGTATTATAGGATTAATTAAATTATCACTTTGTAATGGTTAAATCCATTTTGATTGTTTTTCAGATTTGTCTGTCAGCCTAACAAACCCCCATATTCTTAAATCCTTAACTTTGAATATCAAAATTAGTTGTTACCAAGTCCTTGAAGGTGCCAAAACCCTAGCTTTGATTTTTAGAATACATTACAAAGTAACCAAAATCAATATGAATTTTCAAGCCATCAATATGAGTCCAAAAAATCAAACCTTGTTGGTACAATATAGCCAAAGAATGCTAATGTTAGAGTCCTTAAAACCATTAGGTGATCTGATATTACTTTGCCTACAAATTGACTTTTAACCAATGAAAGCCAACCCACTCCAATTTAACGCTCAATTGAAGATATTGATTATATCCAGTAGTACATCGATGGTACTGTTATAACTAATTTCCAATCTTCCAGTTCTAATCCTCAAATTAGGGAGTTTAGCTAGTCTAGCACTCCTAGGAATTCATTTATGAGTCATTACCAATAATAGTCAAGACTTTAGAATCCATCAATTGGAACAAGAATTAAAAAATAAAAAATTTAAAACTTGAAGGCATAACAAGAAATTACCAAGTCCGTAAGTCAATCTTTTATAATAAGACTAAACAATCTGACGAAGCAAAATCACCAACTGAATCTAATTTTCAAGGAGCATTACCTCCTGTCAATCCCCAACTCTTAGTTTTAAATTTAGGTACCTTAAGTCAAGAATACAAACCTGATTGGGAGGTTTTAACCCAACCTATGATTGGCCTAGCCAATCTAAATAGATGAAATAGGTTCAGAGAAACATACAGTATGGATAAAAAAATTATACCTACTATATGGAAGATGTTCGTGCAAGAATTTAGAGTTGTTATATTTTTCCTTGATTATATCAAGGATATTTATATAAAGAATATTAAAGTTATTTCTAAGATCAAATGGGTCAAGGAAGACACCAGTTAGGTGACTGCTAGCCATCCCCCACCTGAAAAAATTATAATTAATCACAAAAATTCTTTAATCAATGCTTCTCCTTTTAAAATTTCAAAAGAAGAAGAACCCAATAAAAAGTTCTTGAATGACTTAATTACACTAATCAAAGTTTAATAACAATAGAACAACAATTAGATAAAATTGAGAATAAGGTTGATGATCTTCATGAGCCTAAACCTAATGAATCTCTGAAAGAAACTCTTTTAATAAATCTTTCAGATAAAAAGTGCCTTCAATATTGTTCCCCTCAATAAAAAAGATAGATAAAATGCTTTATGAATTGAAGAATAAATCTATTGAGTCATCCTCTTCTGTTAAGGTAACTAACCAAGATAGTAGTTCTGATTCAGAAAGTCATAGGTCAGTTTTCACTAATGAATCATCCATAATCCAATCTTAAAACATTCACAATAATGAATAAAAATTTAAAAATCAATAAACTGGAAAGGAAGTGGCGTAAAAAGCCCATTCCTTCATATATTCAAATGACTGAATCTTCTTTAATTAATCAATTTTCTGTTTTTATAGAAAAATTATATGAATGGAATATTGATGGGCTTTCAGAATAGAAAGTTCTCAACAAATTAAAGCACATGACTATGGTAGCCAACAGTTACATTACCACACACAATTGATCTCACAATGAGATAATAAACCTTTTAGTCACATGATTCAGATGAATGCTTTATTCCTGGTGGGAGAAGCATCTCACTGAAGAATATAAAAATACCACCCTTACAATAATAAACATTGATGCTGAAGGAACCCCAATCCTTAGAGATGATCAGGAAATAATGCCTGGTGCCATTAATACACTCTTCTACACAATAATTGAACATTTTATTATAATACCAAGTAATGTTAGTTCGCATATCCATACTAATCTTAGTTGTCCTTTTGAAAAGAAAAATTCATAAATGGCTTGCCAAATTTATTTGCCCACAAAATTAGAACAATCCGTATTTATGACCTAGGAAATATTTCTACAATATAAAAAGAAGGTCTAAGAAAGTATATCGACATGAACATTAAAAAACAAATTAAAAGGAAAATAAAACTGTCAAATACAAATTAGGTAATTTCTGTGAGCAATATTGATTACTTGCTATAGCTTCTTTCCAAAAGAATAGGAAAAGATCCCATCTTTATCCTAAAATAATTTACAAACCCTATAGGAAAAAATTCCACAAAAACAAAAATAAAAATTTTGACAAATACTTTTCTAAGAATAAAAATTATTTAAGAAGAAAATTCAATAAAAAATTTGTTGATAAAAGTAAAATTAAGTGTTTTGAATGTGGTTATAATGGTCATTTTTCCAATACTTGCGAAGTAAAAAATAAAATTAATCAATTAAAAATCTCTGACGAAAAACAAGAATTGTTTAGAATGATTGAATCAATAGATTACTATGAAAGTAGTAATGAAGATTTAGAAGAATTTGAATCCTCTGAATCCAATGAATTAAGCTGTTTAAGCTCTAACAGTTATTCTCCAAACATCTCTATAGGGTGTAAGAATAGCTATTGTTAGAAAATTATCAATGTTTTAAATAAAAATGAAGAACAAGAAATATTTTTATTAGATTTTATTAGTAAAATTGAAAATTCTGAATTAAAACAAGAATACTTTGAAAGACTTAGGAAGATATTCAAAAGAAAGAAAATATTAAGTCTAATAATAATACTACAAGCCTTTCAAAAACCCTTGAGAAATTCAATAAAATTAAAGGAAAAGAAAAAGAAGTTACTCTTCCGGAACTTAAAAAAGAAATAAAAAATATTAAAAATGAATAAAAGAATTAAAAGATTCAAACACATAAAAAATAAAAGAATTAATTTTTTAAAAATAAATAATTTAATTAAAAATCATTAATCCAATGAACTAGGAGTACCTAGTAAATCCCCAATCTCTAATTGATGATGAAGAACCTGTTGTCAAAATCCAAGATGATGACAACTTCCTTTAAATCCTTAATCATATCACAATTAAAAAATGACACATATTTGTCAGAATAATAATTCAACATCATTTTTCATACTAAAAAATATGATATACAAAATTATTTTAGGTTTACCATCCATTTCTCTACCGTATCCTTTAACAACCGAGCATGATACGATAGTTACTTATCCTATGAATAAACCTGTCAATTTCTTTCTTTTTCTCACAATGAGAAATTGAAAACTTTAAAACAAAATTTTATCTATAAAGCTGTGAATTTAATTTCTTATAAAGAATAACAATTATGTTTTCTAAAAGATGAATAAAATTCAGAAGAATTGAAGAACAACTTCAAAATCCTGCTATTCAAAAATAAATTAAAATGTTTAAAGAAACAAATTGTAAAAAATTATGTACCTACAGTTCTAATAAATTTTGGAAAATCCAGACAAATGGAATTGATGAACATAAAACTACATTTGGTCGTTATAAATGGAAAGTAATGCCATTTGATTTTAAAAATGCCCCTAGCGAATTCCAAAATACAATGAATGGAATTTTCAACCAATTCACTAATTTATCGATTGTTTGCATTAGTGATATTCTTATTTTCTCTAATTTTATTTAACAACACAGGAAACAACTTGAATTGTTTGCCAATATAATAAAACAAAATAATTTAGTTATCTCTGCAAGAAAAATTAAATTATTTCAATCTAAGATTAGATTTCCAAGATTTGAAATTTGTTTATTCCATTATTAAATCAATTAATCAAATCATACAATTTGCATTATTAAATCAAGAATTTCTTTTAAAAATTGTTTGCAAATCTACAAAACATGTTTTGGAAAAAGATATAAAGACATTGCTTTCAAACAAAGTTTTACCAGGTAAGGGTCAAATTTCAATAATTTTAATTTCAATATTGAATTTATTCAAGGCATTAATAATTATATTCTTGACTTCATTACTTGTAAATTTTTACAGGACATCATTTCAAGATTCTACCAGACAGAATTTGAAAATTCTGACCTACTAGAATATGGGAAGGTAAAACCCAAAATACTCAATCAAAATTCATTTAAAATAAAAAAATTCAATGCTAGGGCAACTGTTTTTTGCTCAAATTTTTCATTCATTAATTATGATCATAATAGATTTGAATATCCAAGAAATGCAAGGATTGATGAATTGGATAAAATTTTGAAAGAAGTTTGGTTGAAGTATGACTTCAACGCAACACTAATTTAATGGTATGAGAAAACGTGAAAAAATAAGCTTTAACTGTGAACCTATTGGGACAAAATTTTCGGATAAAACAGTTAAAGAATTTTTTATACTGGAAGGGACATTCTTTATCATGTCTGACGGATTTCAAACATGCCATAGGCATGCTGTGGAGTACCTAACTAAAAGAATTAGTATCACTTTTAGAAATCATGTAAGGTTGATGAATAGTTCGATTATAGAAGGTCTTCAACTCCACAAATGCCCAAATTAAAAAGGAGTCTTCTACACCTAACCAATCCCAATTGACAATATTTGGGTCCATCAGACGTAATTACCAATCAACCCTGATCAACTAATTTGACCCATTCTAAATTACTCAACATTTTAATCCTCAATCATTCAATCAACCAATTATAAAATACAAAACATCATCTTCTTGTTTCAGAAAAATTCTCAGCAAAAATCTCTTTCATATTGAGCCCTCATTTGCTCATTTGAAAGATCCTACTGAAATAGAAAAAGCCCATTTTCTTTCAGATTTCTACGTTGTCCCTTGTCACAAGGACAAGAATCTCAGCTTTTTTAGAGACATTCTCTTTGAAACAAAATCCATTAATATCAACCCAATAGAAAATTTTGAAGGAAGGATCATCTATCATTCCTTCTATATTTTCAAAATCATAACCATGGAGAGTTGTAAAGTCCATCCTTTAGGTCTCAAAATTCTTTGAAATAAAGATTAATATAATTATTTTGACTATATTGATGCTTGACACATGATTTTCCTGCATCAAAATAGTGATTTTCCCCACTCGTGGTTTGTAAATGATAAAAATTTCAAAATTAGTTTTCCAAATTGGTTCTTAAGATGATGGTCCATTCATGAACCTGTCTTAGAATTATTTTTAATCGATATTCAATAAGGTTTTTATTTATTTATGAAAATATACAAACCCTCATCAATTGAGGCACTTTTCCCCAATCACTCTACTTTTCAAATAAATATAAAATACACTGGATCTTAAAATGGAAATACTAAGTTGAAGATAGAATCCTCACCAGACATCATTATGTTAAATGGTGGGATAAATTCAATATCAAAAAAATCATTGCCTCCATCAACCACAAATTTACAAATATCCATCCCAATATGAAATTGATAAATCCTTTTGTCAATATTCCACTAAAAATTAATGAGTCCATTAACCCATGATTCACAAATTAAACCATCTCGTTCAAATTCATCCAGAAAATCCAAACCCAAATCCAAGCCCATTTCAAAGGGTAAATTAAAATCCACAAAACCTAAATCCAAATTGAAGCAAGAATTAATCCAAAAAATGTTTCTCCTTTTGGAAGACAGTAATAATTCTGACTTTAAATTATCTGTAGAGTCAAGTCACTCATTAAACCAAAAATCCAAAAAGCCGATTCATCCAAGGCTACCCTTCTACAATAAAAGGATCAAAATAAACTAAAGGAACGCATCCTATCACAATGGGCCTATGACGTATTTCAAGACTCTCAGGACCCATTTGATGACATCAATATCAGTGATGATGAATAAATAAAAATAATTTACCTTTGGAAAAATTCCATTGAAGGAATAACTAATAAATCAAGAAATTTGAAACGATAATTCAAATATCATGATGGATCTCCAGTATAATGCAATGCCGATGATGATTTCCCCAACATGAATCAATAATCAAGGACAAAGTCCATGAAAGCAATTATCGAAGGATGGCTTTCCAAAACAACAATTATGAGTTCTCCAACTAAAGCAATAATGAAGACACGAAGTCCAAGATAACAATTATCGAGGAATCTTTGCATTTTGTCTTTTACTATAATTATTGTAGTAGTTATCAAATAATTAGGTAACTATTTGTCATTTTTACTATTTTTGTCAAACGTTGTAATGTCTTTACTTTCGTAGAAAGAATAGTGCATGTTAGTGATAGGTTCTTGGTGAACTCCACCCTCCTTGCCTATAAGTAGACCGTCCTCTTCCATTTGTTCCCCATAACTAGTTTTTTACTCTTAACAATTTTAAGAGAAAACTTGTTTTGAAAATAAAGCATTATTCTTCCTCTTCCTTTGTGTCTTTCTTCTTTCTTCTCAACATTAATTAATGAGCAGGAGCATTAATTAATCATACAAATTAATTTTTTTCAGTAAGTTCTAATCTTACTTCAATACAGTCTTTAAATACTTAAATTATACGTAGTTCTGTCTATTTCGGTATCAGAGCTAAACCTGGTAGGTATTTACTATTTTTAATTACTCTACATAATTATTATTTTTCATCGCTCAAGTGGCTAGTTATTGTTATTATTGTTGTTTACTTAAATAATTATGTTTAATTAATCTGACTCTCCACCCAAGTGGCTAGTTATTTTTATAATCGATCATTTTTCTATAATCTTTGATTTTTTAATATGTAAATATGACGTATCAGTTTCTTATAGGTTTGCTTCATGCATCCTAAGAAGACCTCTTATATCTGTAAATCCTGAGGGTAGGCTAGTTATAGAGGTAAAGGGGAGAAGAGTGACTTCTTAAGAGGTTGTAGTAGTCATAACAAGTTTGAAAGCTAAAATACATGATGGAATTTTTAATCATAAGAATAATTTAGTTATCTTGAGCAATGAGTAGATTATTTAGAAGTTATTCTTCTTATAGCAATAGGTTTACAATAAATATAATACCAGACATAATTAATGAAGAACATTTTAAATATTTAGGAGATGATCATATAGATCATAGGGTAACGAATATACCCAAAATCTCTAGTAAAGAAATCTATAAATCAACATGATTTGTCGCTTCCTTCAAGCCTCAACATCATGTAAAAATAATTGAAAAAATATATGCTCTTGCAAAAGAACATGAAACTTGTCAATTACTTTCTCCTAATGCAATTAAACATCACATTGAAGAAGGATGTAATTTCCTTCCCTTTGGTTTAGTGTAGATTAGTGTTAAACCACTCGCAAGAATAAGCCTTAATACCTTTGTCTTGTTAGCCTTGCATGATGCAAGATTCACAAATTTTAATGATAGTATTTTAGGTTTAATTGAATCTTCACTTTTTAATGGTCCAATCCATTTTGATTGCTTTCTAGTTTTGTCTGTTAGCTTAACATACCCCAACATTCTTAAAGCTTTATAATTGAATATCAAGACTAGTGGTTATCAAATCCTTGAAGGTGTCCATCCCCTAGCTTTGATTTTTAGAATACATTACAAAGTAACCAAAACAAATAGGAATTTTGAAGCAATCAATAGGAGTCCAAAAAATTAAACCCCATTGATACAATCTAGCTAAAGTAATGCTAATATTAGAGTCCCTAAAATCACTAGGTGGTCTGGTATTACTTTACCTACAAAGTGACTTTTAAATAATGAAAGCCAACCCACTCCAATTCAACGTTCAATTGAAGATACCGATTATATCCAGCAGTACATGGATGGTACTGTTAAAATTAGTTTCTGATCTTCAAGTTTTAATCCTCAAACTAGGGAGTTTGGCCAATCTAGCACTCCTAGAAATTCCTTTTCTGAATCCAATGTCAATAATAGTCAAGACCGTAGAATCCATCAATTGGAACAAGAATTAAAAAATAAAAAAATTAAGGCTCAAAGGCATAGCCACAAATTCCTAAGTCAGCCAACGAATATTTGATAATAAGACTAAGCAATCTAATGAAATAGAATTACCAACTGAATCTGATTTCCAAGAATACTTACCCTCTGTCAATCCCTAAGTTTTAGTTTTAAATTTAGGCACCTTAAACCTAGAATACAAATCTGATTGGTAGGGTTTAACCCAACACATGAATGACCCAATCAATCTCAATAGATGTAGTAGGTTCAGAGAGACATACATTATGGATCAAAGATAAATTATCATTGCTGAATGGAAGACGTTCATGCAAGAATTTAGAGTTGATATGTTTTTTCTTGATTATATAGAGGATATTAACAAAAATAATATTAAAGTAATTTTTAAGACCAAATGGGTCAAGGAAGACTCCAGTTGGGTGACTGTTAGCCATCCCCCTCCTGAGAAAATTATAATTAATCATAAAAATTCTGTAGTCACTGCTTCTCCTTTGAAGATTTCAAAGGAGGAACCAAATAAAAAGGTTGTTGAACAACTAGATTACACTAATCAAAATTTAATAACAATATCAAAATAATTAGATAAATTTGAGAATAAGGTTGATGATATTCATGAACCTAAATTTAATGAAT
Organism: Datisca glomerata; assembly: GCA_003255025.1. Taxonomy (NCBI): domain Eukaryota; kingdom Viridiplantae; phylum Streptophyta; class Magnoliopsida; order Cucurbitales; family Datiscaceae; genus Datisca; species Datisca glomerata. The sequence goes on from QANY01006745.1 coordinate 202,752, forward strand.
CTATGAAAGAAACTCCTTTAACAAGTCTTTAAGATAAAACTGCCTTAAATATTGTTTCCCTCAATAACAAAATTGCTAAAATGCTTCAAGAATTGAAGAATAAATCTGTTAAGTCATCCTCTTTTGTTAAGGTAATTAATCAAGATAGTAGTTCTGATTCACAAAGCCATATATCAAATTCCACCTATGAATCATCCATAAGACATGAATATTCAACAATTCAGAATATTGAAGAAAAATTTAAAAATTAATAAATTAATAAATTGGAAAGGAAGTGGCATAAAATGTCTATTTCTCCTGACATCCAAATTACTAAATCATCTTTAGTTGATCAATTTTCTATTTCTACAAAAAAATTATATGAATGAAATATTGATTGTCTTTCAGAATAAGAAGTCGTCAACAAACTACAGCACATGGCTATGGTATCCAACAGTTACATTACCACACACAATTTACCTCACAATGAGATGGTAAAGCTTTTAGTTAGAGGATTCACAGGAATACTTCATTCCAGCTGGGAAAAGCATCTCACTAAAGAATCTAAAAATACCATCCTCACAACAATAAAGATTAATGCTGAAAGAACACCAATTCTTGGAGAGGATCAGGAAACAATGCTTGATGCCATTAATACACTCTTCTACACAATAATTGAACATTTCTTTGGAACGCCAAGTACTGTTACATCGCGTATCCATGACAGATTAATCAATCTTAGATGTCCTACCCTAAGTGAATTTGATTGGTACAAAAATGTATTTTTGTCCAGAGTAATGTCTAGGAATGATAACATTCAACCTTTTTGGAAGGGAAAATTCATAAATGACGTACCAAATTTATTTTTCCACAAAATTAGAACAGTCCTTGGTGATGATCTAAGAAATATAGACTATAATAGTTTCACATATGGTACAATTATCATTACAATACAAAAATAAGGTCTAAGAATGTGTATAGACATGAAATTAAAAAACAAATTAAAAGGAAAATAAAACTGCCAAACACGATTATGCAATTTCTGTGAGCAATATGGATTACCTGCTATTGCTCCTTCCCAAAAGAATTGGAAAAATTCCCATCTTAATCCTAAAATAATTGACATACCTTATAGGAAAAAATTTCACAAAAAAAAAAAATAAAATTTTGACAAATACTTTTCTAAGAATAAAAAATATTCAAGAAGAAAATTCAATAAAACGAATTGTTGATAAAAGTAAAATTAAGTATTTTAAATGTGGCCAGAATGGTCATTTTTCCAACACTTGTCAAGTCAAAAATAAAATTAATCAATTAAAAATCTTTGAAGAAGATAAACAAGAATTGTTTAGAATTATAGAAACCATAAATTATTACAAAAGTAGTAATGAAGATATAAGAGAATTTGAATCTCATGAATCTGACGAATCAAACTCTTCAAGTTCTGATATCGATTCTCCTAACATCTCTATGGGTGCATGGATAGTTGTTGTTAGAAATTTTGTAATGTTTTAAATAAAAATGAAGAGCAAGAAAATCATTTTTTAGATTTAATTAGTAAAATTGAAAATTCTAATAAAACAAGAATACCTTGAAAGACTTAGAAATGTAATTCAAAAGAAAGAAAACACTAAGTCTAATAATAATACTGCAAACCTTTCACAAATTCTTGAAAAATTCAAAGGAAAGGAAAAAGAAGTTACTTTACAAAAAATTCAAAAAAAAATAAAAAATATTTAAAAAGAAATAATAGAATTAAGAGACTCAAATACAGAAATAAAATAGAATTAAATCTTTTAAAAAAAGAGAATTTAATTAAAAATCATGAATCTAGTGAACTAGGAGAACCTAGTAAATCCCCAATTTCTGAAAATAAAGTTGAAAAACCTATTGTCAACATTCAAGATGATGATAACTTTCTTCAAATCTTTAATCACATAAAAATTAAAAAACAGCACATAATGGTCAGAATAATAATCTATTCACTTCAATGACTCTTATTGATTTAGGAGCTGATTTAAATTGTATGCAGGAATGATTCGTTCCTGCTAAGTACTTCAAGAAGATGAAAGAATCTCTGTCCTCTGTAAATGGTACTATATTGCATATTAATTATGAAATCCTTAAAGTTCATATTTACCAAGACAATATATGTTTATAAAACTGTGAATTTAATTTTTTGTAAATAAAAACAATTATGTTTTCTACAAGATGAAATGAAATTCAAAAGAATTGAAGAACAACCTTAAAATCCTTCTCTTCAAAAACTAATTAAAATCGTTGAACAAAAATTTATAAAGAATTATGTGCTGACTTTCCCAATGCTTTATGGTATAGGAAGCATCGTACTGTCAGTCTAACTTACATTAAGAGATTTGACGAAAATAATATCCCAACAAAGGCACGACCAATTCAGATGAATTCTGAAATGCTTGAAAATTGTAAAAAAGAAATTACAGAACTCATTAATAAAAATATTAATAGAAGGAGCAAATCTCATTGGTCTTGCTCGCCCTTTTATGTCCAAAAGGCCAACGGAATTGAATGAGGAATTCCTCGATTGGTAATAAATTACAAGCCCCTTAACAATGTTTTAAAAACAGATATGATATCCTATACAAAATAAAAGGGACTTAATCAACATGCTTGGAGATGCTGTTGTACTCTGTAAGTTTGACATGAAATATGAATTTTGGCAAATCCAGATAAATGAAAATGATAAATATAAAACTGCACTTATAACTCCATTTGACTATTACGAATGGAATGTAATGCATTTTGGTCTTAAAATTGCTCCTAGTAAATTTCAGAATATACTGAATGAAATCTTTAATCAATTTATTGATTTCTCAATTGTTTATATTGATGATGTTATCATTTTCTGTAAATCAATAGATCAACATTTGAAACATTGTGAATTGTTTGCTAGGATAATAAAACAAAATGATTGAGTTATTGCAAGTAAAATTAAATTATTTCAATCTAAGACTGGATTTCTAGGATTTGAAATATATCATTCCATTATTAATCCAATTGATCGAGTCATACAATTTGCTGATAAATTTCTCAATGAAATCTTGGCAAAACTCAATTACAAAGATTTCTAGGATCATTGAATTACATATATAATTTTTACAACAATTTAAGAATTGGTTGCAAGTCTCTTTTTGAAAGGCTTAAGAAAATCCCCCTCCATGTACAAGTGTCCATACTAATTTAATTAAGAAAATTAAAACTCTTTTTAAGACACTTCATTGTCTTTGCATTCCTACTAATAATTTTCTTAAAATTGTTCAAACTGATGTCTCTGAACTTGGACATGAGGATATTTATCTTATTACAAAAAATTTCTCCAGAATCTCTCAAACAAATTGTTAGGTTTACATCTAGAACTAGGACTCAATCTCAAATTAATTATAGTACTATTAAGAAACAAACTTTAGCTATTGTTTTATGTATTCAAACATTCCAAGATGACTTATTAAATCAAAATTTTCTTTTGAAAATTAACTGTAAATTTGCAAAACATGTTTTGGATAAATATGTTAATAATATTGCTTCCAAACAAATTTTTACACAATAGTAGTCCATTCTAAGTATTTTTTATTTTGATATTGAATTTATTCAACACATTAATAATTCAATTCCTCACTTCCTTACTCGTGAATTCTTGTAGGGTTGTCAAGATGGGGTCTAGGCTTCAGGCCTCAAAAGTCAGAATTAAAGGGGATTCTTCGACTCCACAATTGGCTCTTAAGGCCCAAATTAAAGAGGAGTCTTCTACCCCTAAACAAACCCGATTACCAATAAGCTCTATAAACCAATTTGACCCATTCTCAATTACTCAACCTTTTAATGCACAATTAGTTAATCAACCAATTACAAAATATAGAAAATCATCCTCTTATTTTAGAAAAATCCCCGGTAAAAAACATCTTTCATATTGAACTCCTATTTGATCATTTGAAGGATCCTGCTGGAATAACAAAAGCCCATTTTCTTTCAGAATTGCACTTTATCCATGGTCACAAGAACAAAGGTCATAGTTTCTATAGAGATATTCTCTTAGAAACAAAATCCACTAATATTAGCCCAATAAGAAATTCTGAGACTTGAAGGATAGTAACAAAATCCTCTATAGAAATAAAATAATATAATTATTTTGACTATATTGATACTTGACACATAATTTTCTTGCATCAAATTAGTGATTTTTCTCACTCATGGTTTTTAAATTTTGACAAGAATTTCAAAATAACTTTTCCAAATTGGTTCTTAAGATGGTGGTCTGTTCATAGCCATGTTTTAGAATTATTTTCAATCGATTTTCAACAAGCTTTTAATTTATTTCATAAAATATACAAACCCTCATCAATTGAGGTTTTTTTCCCTCAAATTCTTTGCTTTACAAATAAATACAAAATACCCTGGATCTTAAAATGGCAATACTCAGTTGAAGATGGAATCCTCACCAAACAATATTATGTTAAATGGTGCGATAAATTTAATACCCAAAACATCATTACCTCCATTAACCAGGAATTAACAAATATTCAACCTCAATTAAAATTGGAAAAAAATCCCTTTACCCAGTCTCCATTGAAAATTAGTGAGCCCATTAACCCAAATCCAAATTACAGCAAGAGTTAATCCAAAAATGCTTCTCATTTTGAAAAATAATAATAATTCTGACTTTGAATCATCAGTAAAGTCAACAATTAAACCAAATATGCAAAAATCCCAATCATCCAGAAAGATAACCCCTCAGTAATTGAAGGAACAAATTACATAGAAGGGTTGCGTCCTACCACAATGGGCTTATGATGCATTTCAAGACTCTCAGGACCTATTTGATGACATCAATCTCAGTGATGATGAATAAATAAAAATAATTTACCTTTGGCAAAATTCCATTGACGGAATAATCAACAAATCAGGAAAATAATAATTCAAATATCATGATGGCTCTCCAGTATAGTGCAACCACTATGATAATTTCTGCAACATGAATCAACAATCAAGGGACAAACTCCAAGATAGCAATTATCGAAGGATGACTTTTCAAGACAAAAATTATGACTTTCCTAACTAAAGCAATAATGAAAATACGAAGTCCAAGATAACAATTATCGAAGAATTTTTGCATTGACTTTTTTTCTGCAATTATTGTACTAGTTGTCAAATAATTAGGTAACTATTTGTCCTTTTTACTATTTTTAGTCAAAAGTTGTAATGTAAAATATTTTTACTTTTGTAGAAAGAATAGTACAAGTTAGTGATGAGTTCTCGATGAAGTCTACTCTCCTTGCTTATAAATAGTCTGCCCGCTCCCATTTGTTTCTCAGGACTGGTTTTTTGCTCTTAACAATTTTGAGAGAAAACTTGTTTTGAAAACAAAGCGTTCTTCTTGCTCTTCTTTTGTAATCTTTTCTTCTTTCTTCTCAACATTAATTAGTGAGCGGGAGCACTAATTAATCATTACAAATTAATTTTCTTCAATCTTGTAAGTTTTAATATTACCTCATCAAGTTCAATACTTGTAAGTTTACAAACAGTCTTTGAATTCTTGCTTAATACCTTGTCTTTAAATGCTTGACCCTGTCTTTAATTACTTAAATTATATGCAATGCCATTACTTTTGGTATCAGAGCCAAACCTGGTAGGGTATTTACTATTCTTAATTACTCTGTATAATTATTGATCTTCACCGCCCAAGTGACTGCTTATTGTTATTATTGTTGCTTACTTGAATATTTCTTGCTTCTAATACCATGTATTTCAATACTTTAATTATACGCAATTCCACTTCTTTTGGTATTAGAGCCAAACCTGGTAGGGTATTTAACTATTTAATTTAATTACTCTGCATAATTATTGTTCTTCATTGTCGAAGTAGCTGGTTATTATTGCTATTGTTTCTTAATTGCTTACTTGGTATCAGAGCCAAACATGGTAGAGTATTTTACTATTTAAATTAATACCTGCTTAATTGTGGTTCTTCACCGCCCAAGTGGCTGGTATATTGTTGCTAGTGTTGCTTAATTGCTTACTCGAATATTTTTTTTATTTTTAATAGTAATTTAAAGAAATGGTATAGACACAAGTTCAATTATTTATTGAAGTAAGATTAAAACTTACAAGCAGAGAAGAAATTCCTTGCCTATAAATATGTTACACTCTCCCATTTGTTTCTTAAAATTTATTATCACTCTTAACGATTTTAAGAGAAAAACTTATTTCGAAAACAAAGCATTCTTCTTCCTCCTATTCTATAATATTTCTTCTTTTCCCTCAACGTTAATTAGTGAGCGGGAGCACTAATTAATTGTTGTAACATAATTTTCAATACCTATAAGTTTTATTTTTCTTCAATTATTGTGAATTCTTACTTCTAATACCCTGCCTTTAAATACATAAAATATACATAATTTCACCTCTTTTGGTATAAGAGCCAAACCTGGTAGGGTATTTTACTGTTTAATTTAATTACTCTACTTAATTATTATTCTTCACCGCCCAAGTGGCTGGTATATTATTGCTATTGTTGCTTAATTGCTTACATGAATAATTACTTTTATTTAATCTTACTCTCCACCCAAGTGGCTATTTATTTGTATGCTTGATTATTTCTTTATAATATTTGATTTTTTAATCTGTGACTTTGACGTATCAGTTTCTATTTGGTTTGCTTCAAGCACCCGAATAAGACCTCTTAGATATGTAAATCCCAAGGGTAGGGTAGTTGTAGAGGCAAAGGGGAGAAGAGTGACTTCTTAAGAGGTTGTAAAAGTCATTGCAGGTTGAAAATCAAAATACATGATGAAATTTTTAATCATGAGAATAATTTAGTTATCTTGAGTCATGGGTAGATTATTCAGAAGTAATTCTTCTAACAGCAATATGTCTACACTAAATACAATACTAGACATAATTAATGAAGAACATTTTGAATATTTAAGAGATGATCATGTAGATCATAGGGTATGGAATATACCCAAAATCTCAAGTAAGGAAATTTTTAAATCAACATGGTCTAATGCTTCCTTCAAGCCTCAGTATCATGTAAAAACAATTGAAAAAATATATGCTCTTTGGAAAGAGCATGAAACTTGCCAATTACTTTCTCCTAATGTAATTAAACATTACATTAAAGAATAATATAATTCCTTAACTTTGGTTTAGTCCAGATTTGAGTAAAATCACTTACAAGAAGAGGTCTTAATACCTCTGTCATGTTAGCCTTGCGTGATGCCAGATTTACAAATTTTAATGATAATATTTTAGGATTAATTGAATCTTCATTTTGTAATGGTCCAATCATTTTTTTATTATTTCCCACATTTGTCTGTTAGTCTAACAAATTCTTAAATCTTTAACTTGGAATATCAAACCTAGTGGTTACCAAATTCGTGAAGGTGCCCAACCCCCACCGTTGATTCTTAGAATTCATTACAAAGTTATTAAAACCAATATGGATTTCTAAGCCATCAATACGAGTCCAAAAAATAAAAACCTGTTGATTCAATCTAGGAAAAGTAATGCTAATATTAGAGTCCATAAAGCCATTAGGTGGTCTGATATTACTTTGCATACAAATTGGCTTTTGACCAATGAAAGCTAACCCATTCCAATTCAACGCCCAAATGAAGATATTGATTATATCCAGCAGTACATGGATGGTACTGTTAAATTAATTTCCAATCTTCTAGTTCTAATCCTCAAATTTGAGAGTTTACCCGTCTAGCACTCCTAGGAATTCCTTTTCTGAATCCACTACCATTAATAGTCAAGATATTATAATCCATCAATCGGAACAAGAATTAAAAAATAAAAAAATCAAAAATTTAAAGTTAAAGGCATAGCCACAAATTCCAAGGTCAGTCATCCAATCTTTGTTAATAAGGTTGAACAAGCTGACGAAACATAATCACCAACTGAATCTGATTTTCAAGGAACCTATCCTATCAATCCCCAACTTTTAGTTTTAAATTTAGGCACCGTAAACCAAGAATACAAGCCTGATTGGGAGGGTTTAGCCCAATACATCAATGACCCAATCAATCTCAAAAGATGAAATAATTTTAGAGAGACATACAATATGGATCAAGGAAAAATCATCATTACTAAATGAGAGGCGTTCATGCAAGAATTTAGAGTTGATATGTTTTTTCTTGATTATATCGATGATATTTATGAAAATAATATAAAAGTAATATCTAAAACCAAATGGGTCAAAGAAGACTCCAGTTGGGTGACTGCTAGCCATCCCCCACCTAAAAAAATTATAATTAATCATATTTTTTTAATCATTGCTTCTCCTTTAAAGAATTCAAAGGAAGAAGAACCAAATTAAATGGTTGTTGGAAACTTACACTAATCAAAGCTTAATAACAATTGGAAAATAATTAGACAAAATTGAGAATAAGGTTGATGATATTCATGAACCTAAATCTAAAAAATCTATAAAAGAAACTCCTTTAATAAATCTTTTAGATAAAATTACTCTGAATATTTCCCCCCAATAAAAGATTGATAAAATACTTCTAGAATTGAAGAATAAATCTATTGGGTCATCTAATTCTATTAAAGTAATTAACCAAGATGGTAGCTCTGATTCAGAAAGCCATTGGTCAGGTTCCACCTATAAATCATCCATAATTCATGAATATTCAACCATTCACAATATTGTAAAAACATTTAAAAATTTTGAAATTAATAAACTGGAAAGGAGGTGGGGAATAGGAATTATAGTACCATTGGAAGAAGGGGCACCTGTGGGAACTGGCGCAGATGGATCAATCACGCGGTTCTGCAGCGTCCTCCAACTTGCTGTCCGCTGTGTTGAACACTCAAAAAAGCCGTGGCCTTCCGACGAGGTTTTCCACTACAAACTGGTCAAGCATAAAAGGCCTACTCCTTTAGTTTATCAATTTTTTGTCTCTGCAAAAAAAATTATATGAATGGAGTATTAATGGTCTTTCAAAATAGAAAGTTCTTAATAAATTAGAGCACATGGCTATGGTAGCCAAAAATTACATTACTACTCCCAATTTGTCTCACAATAATGTAATAAAGCTTTTAGTAAGAGGATTCACAAGAATGCTTCATTCCTGTTGGGGAAAACATCTCACTGAAGAATCTAAAAATATCATCCTTACAACAATAAAGATTGATGCGGATGGAACCTCAATCCTTAGAGAGGATCAGGAAATAATGCCTGATGCCATTAATACACTCTTCTACACTCTAATTGAACATTTCATTGGAACACCAATTAAAGCTACTTCCCATATCTATGACCAATTAACCGATCTTAGGTGTCCTACCCTAAGTGATTTCGACTAGTACAAAAATATATTTTTGTCCAGAGTAATGTCTAGGGATGATAGTAATTGGCCATTTTGGAAGAAAAAAGTCATAAACGGCTTACCAAATTTGTTTATCCACAAAATTAGAATAGTCCTTAGTGATGACCTAGAAAATATAGACTATAATAGTCTCACCTCTAGTACAGTTATCACTACAATACAAAAATAAGGTCTAAGAATGTGTATAGACATGAAAATTAATAAACAAATTAAAAAAGAAAAGAAAACTGCCAAATACGAATTAAAAAATTTCTGTGAGCAATATGGATTACGCACTATTGCTCCTTCCCATAAGAATAGGAAAAATTCCCATCTTAATCCTAAAAGAATTTACAAACCTTATAGGAAAAATATCCACAAAAACAAAAAAAATTATTTTTTGACAAATACTTTTCTAAGAATAAAAATTATTCAAGAAGAAAAAATTCAATAAAAAAATATGTTGATAAAAGTAAAATTATGTGTTTTAAATGTTGCAAGAATGGTCATTTTTCCAACATTTGCCAAGTAAAAAATAAAATTAACCAATTAAAAATCTCTGACGAAGAAAAAAAGAATGGCTTAGAATTATAGAATCAATAGTTTATTATATATATATATATATATATATNTTTTCAAGCTCTGACAGTGATTCTCCAAACATCTATAGGATGTAAGGATAGTTGTTGACAGAAAATTGTTAATGTTTTAAATAAAATAGAAGAACAAAAAATGCTTTTATTAGATTTAATTAGTAAAGTTGAAAACTGTGAATTAAAATAGAATACCTTGAAAGACTTAGGAAGGTAATTCAAAAGAATGAAAATACTAAGTCTAATAATAATACTGCAAGCATTTCATAAACTCTTGAAAAATTCAACAAAGTTAATGGAAAGGAAAGAGAAGTTACTTTACAAGAACTTCAAAAAGAAATAAAAAATATTAAAAACGAAATAAAAGAATTAAAAGACTCAAATACAGAAATAACAAAAGAATTAAATCTTTTAAAAATAGAGAATTTAATTAAAAATCATGAATCCAATGAACTAGGAGAATCTAGTAAATCACCAATTTCAGGTTATGAGGTTGAAGAACCTATTGTCAACATTCAAGATGATGATAACTTCATTCAAATTCTTATTCACATGAAAATTAAAAAATGGCACATAATGGTCAGAATAATAATCCAAGATTTTGATTTCACTTCAATGACTCTTATTGATTCAGGAGCTGATTTGAATTGTATGCAGGAAGGATTCGTTCCTACCAAGTACTTCAAGAAGACAAAAAATTTTGTCTTCTGCAAATGGTATTAGAATGCATATCAATTAAGAAATACCTCAAGTTCATATTTACCAAGACAATGTATGTTTTAAAACATTATTCGTCTTAGTAAAAAATATGACGGATAAACTTATTTTAGGTTTACCATTCATTTCTCTGAATGTATCATTTTACAATAGAGCATGATGAGATAATTACTTATCTCATGGATAAGCCTACCAAATTCAAATTTCTTTCTTTTTCTCACAATGAGAAATTGTAAACTTTAAGACAAAATTCTATTTATAAAACAATGAATTGAATTTCTTGTAAAGAAAAATAATTATATTTTCTACAAGATCATATAAAATTCAAAATAATTGAAGAACAACTTCAAAATCCTGCTCTTCAAAAATAAATTAAACAAAAAAATTGTAAAGAATTACGTGCTGACATGAAACTAATTTTGGCAAATCCAGATAAATGAGACTGACAAATACAAAACTGCATCTGAAAGTCCATTTGGTCATTACAAATGGAGTGCAGTGCCTTTTGAACTTTAGAATGCTACGAGTGAATTCTCGAAAATAATTTTCAACCAATATATTGATTTCCCAATTGTTCACCTTAATGATGTTCTTACTTTCTGTAAATCTATTGATCAAAGCTGGAAATATCTTGAATTGTTTACCAAGATAATAAAACAAAATAATTTTGTTATCTATGTAAGAAAAATTAAATTATTTCAATCTAAAATTAGATTTCCAGGATTTGAGATTTGTCATTCCATTATTAAAACAATCATACAATTTAATAAAAAATTTCAAGATAATCTATCAAATAAAGAACTTTTCTTTTAAAAATTGATTGCAAATATGCAAAACATGTTTTGACATTGCTTCCAAACAAAGTTTTTCCAGGTAACATTCTATTTCTAGCATTTTTTATTTCAATATTGAATTTATTCAAGATATTAATAATTCAATTCCTGACTTCATTTCTTATGAATTTATGCAGGAAATCATTTCAAAATTCTGCCATGGAGGAATTTGAGAATTTTGGCCTACTATAGTACATAAAGGTAAAACCTAGAATACTTAACCCAAAATTGTTTTAAAATCAAGAAGATCAATGGCAGGGCAACCGTTTTTTGCTCAAGAAATGCATTCATTATGATTATTCTCATTCATTAATTATGGCCATAATGAATTTGAATATCTAAGAAATGCATGGATTAATGAATTGGATAAAATTTAGGAAGAAGTTGGGTTGAAGCATGACATTAACGCAACCTTAATTCAATGTTATGAGAAATGTGAAAAATAGGTTTTCATAAAGATAATGAAATCTGTTATGATGACAGAAATTTTTTAACTGTAAACCTATTGGGACAAGCAATTTTTAAAATTGAATTTTCAGACAAAACAGTCAAACAAATTTTGATGTTGGAAGGAACTTTCTTCGTCATGCCAGAAGGATTTAAAAAAAGTCATAAGCATGCTCTAGAGTCCTTATCTAAAAGAATCTACAGCACTTTTAGAAATCATGTGAGGTTGATGAATGGTTCGATTATAGAAGAGTCTTCGGCTCACTAATTGGACCTTAAGGCCTAACTAAAGAGGGGTCTTCTACTCCTAAATAAACTCAATTAAAAATACTTGGGTCCATCAGACCCAATTACCAATCAGCTCTGATAAACCAATTTGACCAATTCTCAGGTATTCAACCTTTTAATGCACAATGAGTCAATCAACCAATTACAAATTACAGAAAATCATCCTCTTATTTCAGAAAAGCCCCATAAGAAATCTTTCATATTGAGCGCCCATTTGCTCATTTGAAGGATCCCGCTGAAATAGTAAAAGCCCATTTTCTTCCAGAATTCCATTTTGTCCTTGGTCACAAGGACAAAGGTCTCAGTTTATATAAAGATTTTCTCTTAGAAACAAATCCATTAATATTAGCTCAATCAAAAATTCTGAAGGAAAGATCCCCTATCATTCATTCTATATTCTTAAAATTATAACTATGGAGAGTTAGAAAGCCCATCCTTCAGGTCTCAAAACTCTTTTAAATAAAAAATAGTATAATTATTTTGACTATATTAATGCTTGGCACATGATTTTCTTCCATCAAAATAGTGATTTTTCTCACTCTTGGTCTTTACATTTTGAGAAGAATTTCAAAATAAAATTTTTAAATTGGTTCTTAAGATGGTGGTCCTTTCATGACCTTGTCTTGGAATTATTTCTAATCGATTTTAAACAATGTTTTAATTTATTTCTGAAAATATACAAACCCTCATCAATTGAGACTTCTTTTCCTCAAAATCTTTGCTTTACAAATAAATATAAAACACCCTGGATCTTAAAATGAAAATACTCAGTTGAAATCCTGACCAAACAATATTATGTTAAATAGTTGGATAAATTAAATAGCAGAAAAATAATTACCTCCATTAACGAGGAATTTACAAATAACCAACCTCAATTAAAATTAGCAAAAAATCCTTTTTTACCTAGGCTCCATTAAATATTAGTGAGCCCATTAATCCAAATCTACAAATCAAATCATCCAATTCAAACTCATCCAAAGAATCCAAACAAGAATCAAAATCCTCTTCAAAGGGTAAATAAAAAGTCGCAAAGCCCAAATCCAAATCGAAGCAAGAATTAATCCAAAAAAATGCTTCTCCATTTAGAAGACAATAATAATTCTGATTCTGAATAATCTGTAGAGTCAAGTCACCCAATTAAACCAAATATCCAAAAGTCAAATCATCTAGAAAGGCTACCCCTCACCAATTGAAGGACTAAAATACACAGAAGGGTCGCGTCCTACCATAATGGGCCTATGATGCATTTCAAGACTCTCACAATCCTTTTGATGATGTTAATCTTAGTGGTGATGAATAAATAAAAATAATTTACTTTTGGAAAAATACCATTGGTGGAATTATCAAGAAATCAATAAATTTGAAATTGTGAGTTCAAATGTCATGATAGCTCTTCAGCATAATGCAATGACTATGATGATTTTCAGCATTAGTAGTAATAACTTCTGCAACAATCAATAATCAAAGCACAAGAATCCAAGATAAAAATTATCAAGGAATTGCAACAATGACTTTTCAAAACTAAAGCAATAGTTAAGATGCGAAGTCCAAGATTATAATTTTTGAGAAATATTTGTATTTTGTCTTTTTCTACAATTATTATACTAGTTGTCAAATAATTAGGCAATTAATTGTTCTTTTCTCTATTCTTAGTCAAAGTTTGTAATGTAAAATATTTTTACTTTTGTAGAAAAAAATAATGTAGGTAAGTGATGGGTTCTCGGTGAACTACATCAGGATTTACGTATCAAAATATTGTTGCTATTTTTGCTTCTAATACCCTGTCTTTAAATACATAAATTATAGGCAATTCTGCCTCTTTTGGTATCAAAACCAAACCTGATAGGGTTCTTTACTGTTTGGTTTAATGACTATGTATAATTATTGTTCTTCACCGCTCAAGTGGTTGGTTATTATTGATATAGTTGCTTCATTGCTTCCTTGAATAATTATTTTTATTTAATCTGATCTCCGCCCAATTGGCTGGTTATTTTCATGCTTGATTATTTCTCTATAATATTTGATTTTTTAATTTGTGAATCTAACGTATCAGTTTCTATTTGATTTGCTTCAGACTCCCCAATAAGACCTTTTAGATACATAAATCCCAATGATTAGGTAGTTGTAAAGGCAAAAGGGAGAAGAGTGACTTCATAGCAGGTTGCAGAAATCATAGCAGGTTTGATAATCAAAATACATGATAAAATTAATAATCATAAGAATAATTTGGTTATTTTGAGCAATGAATAGATTATTTAGAAGTAATTCTTCTTGTAGCAGTAAGTCTACAATAAATACAATATCAGACATAACTAATGAAGAACATTTTGAATACTTAGCAGATGATCAAGTAGATCATAGGATATGGAATATACCAAAAATACCTAGTAAAGAAATTTATAAATCAATGTGGTCTGTTGCTTTCTTCAAGCCTCATCATTATGTAAAAACAATTAAAAAATTCTATGCTCTTAGGAAAGAGTATGAAACTTGTCAATTACTTTCCCTTAAAATATTTAGGTGGTCTAATATTACCTTACCTACAAATTAGCTTTTAATAAATGAAATCCAACCCACTCCAATTCAAAGGCCAATTGAAGATGTTGATTACATTCAACAGTACATAGACGGTACTGTTAAAATTAATTTTCAATCCAATCCTCAAATTCAAGAGTTTAGCCAGTCTAGCACTCCTAGGAATTCCTTTTCTGAATCCACCGTCAATAATTGTCAAGATCTTAGAATCCATCAATTGGAACAGGAATTAGAAAAAAAAATTAAGATTTAAAGGCATAGCCAGAAATTATCAAGTCAGCCAACCAATCTTTGTTAATAAAACTGAATAATCTAATGAATCTGAATCACCAACTTCCCTTGATTTCCAATGAGCCTTACCTCTTGTCAATCCCTAACTTTTTGTTTTGAATTTAGGCACCTTAAGCCATGGGAGGTTTAGCCCAACACATGCATGATCCAACTAATCTCAATAGACGTAATAGGTTCAGTGAGACATACAATATGGATAAAAAAATTATCCTTGCTGAACGGAAGACGTTCATGCAAGAATTTAGAGTTGATATGTTTTTCCTTGATTATATTGATGATATTTATGAAAATAATAGTAAAGTAATTTCTAAGACCAAATGAGTCAAGAAAGATTCTAGTTGGGTGACTGCTAGCTATTCCCAACCTGAGAAAATTATAATTAATCATAAAAATTCTTTAATCACTACTTTTCCTTTTAAGATTTCAAAGAAAGAAGACACTACTACGAAGTTATTGGAATTAATGACAGGTCTCTTAAACCCGTCATGTAAAAAAGGCTATAGAGTGTAAAAAATTGATGTTTGGCTAACATGACAGGTTTTACATTAACTGTCATAAATATATGACCTAATATGGCACCTATTCCTTTCACTCATTAAATTTTCTTCAATTATAAAATTGCCATTATATATACTCCTCTAAATAACCTTAACCATTTAAATCTCTCAAACTTGCGACGCCATTTCTCTCCCTTCATCCTCATCACCGACCATCATCGCCGGCTATCATCAATCTCTCTCTTCTCTTAGTTCTCTCGTGCTTTTAGCTCTCTCTCTACACGAAACTCTCTTTCTCTCTCTCAAAGGTGATTCTACAACGGCTCGACTCGGTGAGCTCAACCCTGAGCTCCATCGTGCTTAGTCCTAGGGTGAACCACTCCCAATCGAAGAGTCATCTATAAAATTAGGTTGCTAGCTTAGTTTTTAATTTTCTAGGGCTAGAGTTCGATAATGCCCCATGTATTTCACAGTGAGTTTTACTCTGTATACATGTTTGATTTTGGGAATTTGTCTGTGTTTTAGACCTCTGCATGTTTGATTGGGAGTTTTGAATGAGAGATTAGTTCTAATTAAGCTTGTTTGGTCATGAAGATTATGACTTTGAAATTCAGAAGAATACATACACTGCCAAACTTGCTTTGAGAGGTTAGGTTAGCACATTACGATTCTAATATGAATTTGTTTAATGTCTTCACATTTAATTTCTAAGTCTGTATTTTTAATTAAAATATTTGCTTCATATTTGTCCAAATTCTCACGTTTAAAGAATCTTCTCATAAAATTACCGTTTGCTGGCTTTGTATTAGTAACAAAAGTTGGTCTCTGTGTTTTTAAATAGAGTGTAGCGGTTAATGTTGCTTCTGCCCCTTCATAGATGAATGGATTTTTAAATATTGAATCTCGTAATCATTTTAAGTGATATAGATAAAGATTAAAACCACATTATATGACTTCTTAATGAAGTTGTTGGGATCACAATAGCTTTACTTAAGCTTCTTTGCATGACTTAAATATATCATAACTTTCGAGCCTCACTATAAGCGGGCCATAGTTTTAATGCATTTGGAGCAGTTTGAGCTGATGTTGATTTTGTTACTTGTTTTATTATCAAGGTGAAGTTTTCTAAGCAACAAGATTTACTGGCAATGATTGCAAAGAAACTTGGACATGACTTGACAAAGGTGAGGAGTTTTCATTTGCCTTAATGGCTAAAAATATGTCAAAATTAGTGTCTTTTCACGTATCAGTAGCAGGAGATTTAGTACTACATTAGGTTAAGTGGTTATTTTGAAAAAAAATTGACTGCGATTTAGATGAGCCTTGCTTCATCAATGAGATTTATATGATTTTATTTTATCATTTTTGGATTGTGTGGTCAACATCTTATCTCAAAATTACTTGTGGCTCATGCAATGTTATCTCCAGTTATATGTTTTTTTGTTTGTATCCTAACTAATCTTAAAATTTGTAGTACTCACGGTTGCATTTCATAGGAACTTGTAGAAATAGGTATTGAAAGCATTTTCAAAGCCTGCATAATGGATTCAAGTCCATGAGTTCAAATATCAATAATCATGCTAGTTTTGTGAAGATTGCCATTGTACATTGTTGATATGGTACTCCACTCCACCTTATATATTTTATATTTTCACTTAAAAGGATTTTTGCCATAATTTCCTACATATAGTCTAATTTATTATGATTTAAACCCCAATTTTGCTTAAGTTCTTTCCCTAGTTTCCTTAAGATATTGTGTAATTTGATTGGTTATGATCCCCTCCATTAATAATTACTAACATACGTTTAAATAAGGACACCAAGGTTTATGTTTTAAAGTTATTGACTAAAATATTCATTTAAATAGGGATAACAAGGTTTACTTTTTGTCTTTTGCTAATATATTTCAAAGACAGGCACTGAGTCATGTCTAGTACATGTGTATCTAAGAGGTCTAATGGATGCCTTGGTCTATATGAAGAATGAATAGAAAAATTCAAAAATCTACATTACAGAAAATGGTTATCATAAAGCAAACTAAAAAACACAAGCTGTTTTGTCTGCTTGGAGTTCAACCATTATTATTCTGGTAGGAAAACAAGGCCCCTTGGTAGCATTTGCATCTGTTATTCGAGGTGGATCCTTTTCTAGTTGTCATTTTCTGTACTCAATTTATCTGCGTGTTTTAGCTTCGTATTTTCCTGATAATGGATATTCCCCACTTCACATTGATAATGCTTTTGCGCTTGGGTTCATTTCATACCCCACTGTCGACAAGTAATTGTTTTAACAAAAATAAGAAAGAAACTGCACTTTAGCACTTATCGTGTTTGAAATAACCAAATATAGGCATTCTTTTACTTGAGCATGCTTTATTTATCTATTTTGGTAGGTTATTGCATAATGAGGTTAGAGAATGTAGAACAATATGCCAAGGATGGAAGTAGTAAAATTTTGAAAGTGGATTTACTTTCTATAACACAGTGGAACCTGTTTGCCGTCTCTCTCTTTTTATTTGCTCTCGCCACTGGTATGTAGTCTATTATCTTCCTAGGAGTTTCTAAATTTGGCAGTTTCCCTTGATATCTTCTCATCAATTAATATCAGAACATTTATGATATGATTGTGCAATTCTGAAATGTTTTTCATAATAGACTTGTTTGATCTTTACACTTTCATGTCTCCTAAACCATTATTAATTTTCCTTTGGTGTGCCTTTGATGGGCTGTGCTATGGTGCTGCATTTATCGGGTGAGTAATTGCCAATCAGGTAAATAATCATCAAGTTCCTTATTAAGATCGGTCTTGGTTCTATTCATTTTGAAGAATTTTATTTTAGTCTATGTAATGAGATTTTGATGAAATGGACATTTAAGTAATATTTGGAGGATTTTTTCATTCACTGCTGCACATTGTTGGTGAATTCTGTATTTTTACATTTTATGGCTCTTAAGAGTTCATAATTTATACTGTCGAAGGAAATTTAGGCTGAAATTTTGATGAAGTAATCATGGATAAGTGTAGCTTTGTTGATGTCGTAGAACTAGAAGTAGAAGCTCCTGAGAATTTTTAAGAAATAGTAGAAAAGCGACAGAAAAAATATTGGAACATGTTGAAAGGTTGTCATGGGAAGGCATTGCCTTTCCATGACAGTTTTTTTAAAAAAGATTTAGGGTACCTTTAATGATGAAGAATCTCCGTCATCTATTTGATTTTTCCCATCTATGATGATGGGTAATCCCCATCATTTAATTACTTTTTGCGGTACCCTATATTTACGGTTTTTATCCAAAATAACTAAAGATGACAGCCCGTTAGATGACAATCGGTCAGCCATTAATATAGGGTTATAATGATAGTTTTTACCGGTCATCTAAACCCTATTTTGTAGTAGTGAGAACCTAATAAAAAATGTTGAATACCTTAATTATACTAATCAAAGTTTAATAACAATATGAGAACAATTAGATAAAATTGAGAATAAGGTTGATGATCTCCATGAGCCGAAATCTAATGAATATTTGAAGTAAACTCCTTTAATAAATCTATAAGATAAAACTGTCTTAAATATTGTTCCCCTCAATAAAAAGATTGATAAAAGACTTCAAGAATTGAAGAATAAATATGTTAAGTCATCTTCTTTTGTTAAGATAATTAACTAAAAGAATAGTTTTGATTTAGAAAGCCATATGTGGCATTCTACCAATTAATCATCCATAATTCATGAATCTTCAACCATTCATAATATTAAAAAAAATTAAAAATTTAGAAATTAATAAATTGGAAATGAAGTGGCATAAAAGCCTATTCCTCTAGATATTCAAATTACTGAATTTTCTTAAGTTAATCAATTTTCTGTTTCTTTCAAAATATTATATAAATGGAATATTGACGGTCTTTCAGAATATGAAGTTCTCAACAAATTATAATACATGGCTATGGTAGCCAACAGTTACATCACCATACACAATTTTCCTCACAATAAGGTAATAAAGCTTTTAGTCACATGACTCATAGTAATGCCTCATTCCTGGAGGGAAAATCATCTCACTGAATAATCTAAAAATACAATCTTTACAATAATAAAGATTGACACTTAAGGAACCCCAATCTTTGGAGAGGATCAAGAAACAATGCCATTAACACACTATTCTACACAATAATTGAACATTTCATTGGAACGCCAAGTAATGTTACTTCGCCTATCCATAACCAATTAACCAATCTTAGGTGTCATACCCTAAGTAATTTTCACTAGCACAAAAATATATTTTTGTCAAAAGTAATGTCTAGGGATGATAGTAAGCAGCCATTTTGGAAAGAAAAATTCATCATTGGCTTACCAAATTTGATTTCCCACAAAATAAGAATAGTCCTTAGTGATGACCTAGGAAAATAAACTATAATAGTCTCACCTATGTCACAATTATCACTACAATACAAAAGGAAGGACTAAGAATGTGTATATACATGAAAATTAGTAAACAAATTAAAATAAAATTAAAATGCTTCTCTTGAAAAACAATTATGTTTTCTACAAGATGAAATAAAATTCAAAAGAATTAAAGAACAATTTCAAAATCTTGCTCTTAAAAAACAAATTAAAATCTTTGAAGAAAAAATTTGTAAAGAATTATGTGCTCACATTCCCAATACTTTCTTGCAAAGAAAGCACCATACTGTCAGTCTACCCTTACATTAAGGGATTTGATGAAAAGAATATCCTAACAAAGACAAGACTAATTCAAATGAATTTTAAAATTCCTGTAAAATGGAAATTATAGAACTTCTCAATAAAAATATAATTAGAAGGAGCAAATCTCATTGGTCTTGCTCGACCATTTATGTCCAAAAGGCCAGTGAAATTGAACGAGGAGTTCCTCAGTTAATAATTAATTACAAGCCCTTAACAGTGTTTTGGAATGAATAAGATATCCTATACCAAGCAAAATGGACTTAATCAACAGGCTTGAAGATTTTGTTGTACCCTAAGTTTGACATGAAATTTGGATTCTGGAAAATCCAGATAAATGAAAATGATATATAAAAATTTGCATTTGTAACTCCATTTGACCATTACGAATTAAATGTAATGCCTTTTGATCTTAACAATGCTCCTAGTGAATTACAGAATATAATGAATGAAATTTTCAATCAATTTATTGACTTCTCAATTGTTTACATTAATGATGTTCTTATTTTTTCCAAATCAATTGATCAATATTGGAAACACCTTGGATTGTTTGCTAAGATAATAAAGGAAAATGGTTTAGTTATCTCTGCAAGTAAAATCAAATTGTTTCAATCTAAGATTAGATTTCTAGGATTTGAGATCTATCATTCCATTATTAAACCAATTGATCGAGTCATACAATTTGCTAATAAATTTTCTGATGCGATCCTTGACAAAACCCAATTGCTAAGATTTCTAGGATCCTTAAATTACATATATGATTTTTATAATAATTTGAGAATTGATTGCAAGCCTCTTTTTGAATGGCTTAAGAAAAATACTCCTCCTTGGACAATTGTTCACACTAATTTAATTAAGAAAATTAAAACTCAAGTTAAGACACTTCCTTGTCTTGGCTTCCCTACCAATAATGTTTTTATACTTTTACAAACTGATACCTCTAAAGTTGGATATGGAGGTATCTTATTACAAAAAACTTCTCTAGATCACCTAAACAATTTATCAGGTTCACATCTGGGACTTGAACTCAATTGTAAATAAATTATAGTACAATAAAAAAAGAACTTTATTTGTTGTATAATGTATACAAAAATTTCAAGATGGCTTATTAAATCAAAAATTTCTTTTAAAAACTGACTGTAAATCTGCAAAACACGTTTTGGAAAAATATGTTAAAAATATTACTTCAAAACAAAATTTTGCTCAATGCCAGTCCATTCTTAGTATTTTTTATTTTGATATTGAATTTATTCAAGACATTAATAATTCAATTCCTGACTTCCTTACTCGTGAATTCTTGTAGGGTCTTCAAGATGGGGTCGAGGTCCCAGGCCTAAAAAACCTGAACCAAAGGAGAGTCTTCGACTCCACAATTGACCCTTAAGGCCCAAATTAAAGAGGATTTTTATACTCCTAAACAAACCCAATTAACAA
Source organism: Datisca glomerata (assembly GCA_003255025.1). Lineage (NCBI taxonomy): Eukaryota > Viridiplantae > Streptophyta > Magnoliopsida > Cucurbitales > Datiscaceae > Datisca > Datisca glomerata. The sequence goes on from QANY01006745.1 coordinate 224,406, forward strand.
TACTTGGGTCTATCAGACCCAATTACCAACCAGCTCTAGGCTCATTCTCAATTACTCAACCTTTTAATGCACAATTAGTCAATCAACAAATTACAAAATACAGAAAATCATCCTCTTATTTCAGAAAAATCCCCAACAAAATCTATTTCATATTGAGCACCCATTTGCTCATTTGAAATAGAAAAAGCCCATTTTCTTCTAGAATTCCACTTTGTCTTGATTATTGCTTCAATTTAGAGTTGGTCTTTATGGCTTTTGATTTACCATTTGAAAGGATTTTAATTCTGGTTTGGATTCTTTGGATGAGTTTGAATTGGATGATTTGATCCGTGGATTTGGGTTCATGGGCTCACTAATTTTTAATGAAGCCTGGGTAAAAGGATATTTTGCATATTTTACTTGAGGTTGGATATTTGCTAATTCCCGATTAATGGAGGCAATGATTTTTTGGGTATTGAATTTATCCCACCATTTAACATAATACTATCTGGTGAGAATTCTATCTTCACATAGTATTGTCATTTTAAGATCCAAGGTATATTGTATTTATTTGTAAAGCAAACAATTTGAGGAAAAGAAGACTCAATTGATGAGGGTTTGTATATTTTCAAAAATAAATTAAAAGCTTATTGAAAATCAATTAAAATAATTCTAAGACAGGGCCATGAACGGACCACCATCTTAAGAACCAATTTGAAAATTTTATTTTGAAATTCTTCTCAAATTTTAAAAACCAATAGTGAGAAAAATCACTATTTTGATGCAAGAAAATCATGTACCAAGTATCAATATAATCAAAATAATTATATTATTTTTTTATTTTAAAGAATTTTGAGACCCGAAGGATGGGCTTTCCAATCCTCCATGATGGTGATTTGAAGAATATAGAAGGAATGATAGATGATCCTTCCTTCAGAATTTTTTATTGGGCTAATATTAATATATTTTATTTCTAAGAGAATATCTTTATAGAAACTGAAACATTTGTCCTTGTGACCAGGGGCAAAGTGGAATTCTGGAAGAAAATTGGCTTTTGCTATATCAGCATGATCCTTCAATGAGCAAATAGGGGCTCAATATGAAAGAGAGACTTTTGTTGGAGATTTTTCTGAAATTAGAGGATGCTTTTCTGTATTTTGTAATTGGTAGATTACAAGAATTCACGAATAATGAAGTCAGGAATTGAATAATTAATGCCTTGAATAAATTGAATATCAAAATAAAAATACTTAGAATGGACTGCCATCGCAAAAAAATTTGTTCGAAAACAATATTTTTAAAATCTTTTTCAAAACATGTTTTGGAGGTTTACAGTCAATTTTCAAAAGAAATTTTGATTTAATAAGTCATCTTGAAATTTTTTGAATACATAAAATAATAAATAAAATATTTGTCATAATAGTACTATAATTAATTTGATATTTAGTCCAAGTTTCATATGTAAACCTGACAATTTGTTCTAGTGATTCCGGAGAGATTTTTTGTAATAAGATACCTCCATATCTAAGTTCAAAGGCACCCGTTTGGAAAATTTTAAAAGAATTATTAGTTGGGATGCCAAGACAAGGAAGTGTCTTAACATGAGTTTTAATTTTCTTAATTAAATTGGTATGGACAATTGTCCTTGGAGGGGGATTTTCTTAAGCCTTTCAAAAAAAGGCTTGCAATCAATTCTTATCTTGTTGTAAAAATCATATATGTAATTCAATGATTCTAGAAATCTTTGTAATTGGGGTTTGTCAAGGATATTATTGGGAAATTATCAGCAAATTGTATGATTTGATCAATTGGTTTAATAATGGAATGATAGATCTAAAATCCTAGAAATCTAATCTTAGATTGAAATAATTTAATTTTACTTGCAGAGATAATTACACCATTTTGTTTTATTATCCTAGCAAACAATTCAAAGTGTTTCCAATGCTGTTGATCTATTGATTTAGAAAAAATGAGAACATCATCAATATAGACAGTTGAGAAATCAGTAAATTGATTAACTATTTCATTCATTATATTCTGAAATTCACTATGAGCATTTTTAACACCAAAAGGCACTATATTCCTTTCGTAGTGGACAAACGGAGTTACAAATGCAGTTTTGTATTTATCATTTTCATTTATCTGGATTTGTGAGAATCTAAATTTCATGTCAAACTTAGAGAATACAACAACATCTCCAAGCCTGTTGATTAAGTCTCTTTTCTTAGGTATAGGATATCTTATCCATTTTAAAACGTGTTAAGGGGCGCGCATTTTTTATCAAATATTTAAATTTATTTTTGAAGAGTAGGATTTTGAAATTGTTCTTCAATTCTTTTGAAATTTATTTCATCTTGTAGAAAACATAAATATTTTTCTTTACAAGAAATTAAATTCACAGTTTTACAAATAAAATTTTGTTTTAAACTTTTCAAATTCTCATTGTGAGAAAAAAATATTTAAATTTGACAGGTTTATCCATAGTATAAGTAATTATCCCATTATACTCTGTTGTAAAAGGATACGTTAGAGAAATAAATGGTAAACCTAAAATAATTTTGTCTGTCATATTTTTTACACAGACAAATGATGTTTTAAAATATACATTGTCTTGACAGATATGAACTTTAGGATTTCATAATTGATATGCATTCTAGTACCATTTGCAGAGGACAAAGATTCTTTTGTCTTCTTGAAGTACTTGGTAGGAACAAATCCTTCCTGAATATAATTCAAATCAATTCCTGAATCAATAACTGCTATCGAAGTGAAATCAAAATCTTATATTATTATTCTGATTATTATTTAACATTTTTTAAATTTTATGTGATTATGGATTTGAAGAAAATTATCATCATCTTGAATGTTGACAGTAGGTTCTTCAACCTCATTATAAAAAATTGGCGATTTACTAGATTCTCCTAGTTCACTAGATTCATGATTTTTAAAAGATTTAATTCTTTTGTTATTTTTGTATTTGAGTCTTTTAATTATTTCATTATTTCTTTTTGAAGTTCCTATAAAGTAACTTCTTTTTTCTTTCCTTTGAACTTTCAAGAGTGTGTGAAAGGCTTGCAGTATTATTATTAAATTTAGTATTTTCTTTCTTTCTAATTACCTTTCTAAGTCTTTCAAGCTTGTTTTAATTCAGGATTTTCAATCTTACATTAAATCTAACAAAAGATTTTCTTGTTCTTCATTTTTATTTAAAACATTAACAATTACAGTATAACTTGAAGAGTTTGATTCGTCAGATTCAGGGAATTCAAATTATCCTAAATCTTCATTACTACTTTCATAATAATTTGTGGGTTCTATAATTCTAAGAAATTCTTGTTTATCTTCTTCAAAGATTTTTAATTGATTAATTTTATTTTTGACTTGACAAGTATTGTAAAAATGACCATTCATGCCACATTTAAAACACTTAATTTTATATTTATGAACATATTTTTTATTGAATTTTCTTCTTGAATAATTTTTATTCTTATAAAAGTATTTGTCAAAATTTTGATTTTGTTTTTGTAAAATTTTTCAATTACTATGTAAAAGAGCGTATTAATGGCATCAAGTATTGTTTCCTGATCCTCTCCAAGAATTGGTGTTCTTTTAGCATCAGTCTTCATTGTTGTAAGGATGATATTCTTAGATTCTTCAGTGAGATATTTTTCCCACTAGGAATGAAGCATTCCTCAGAATCTTGTGACTAACAGCTTTATTGTCTCATTGTGAGGCAAATTGTGTGTGGTAATGTAACTGTTGGCTACCATAGTCATGTGCTATAATTTGTTGAGGACTTCCTATTCTGAAAGCCCATCAATACTACATTCATATAATTTTCTTACAGAGATAGAAAATTGACTAACTAAAGTACATTCAGAAATTTGAATATTTGAAGGAAGAGGCTTTTTATGGCACTTCCTTTCGAGCTTATTGGTTTCTATTGTTTTAAAATTTTCTTCAATATTGTGAATGTTTGAAGATTCATGGATTATGAATGATCATAGTTGGAATCTGGCCTATGGATTTCTGAATAAGAACTACTGCCTTGGTTAATTACGTTGAAGAGGATGACTCAACATATTTATTCTTCAATTCTTAAAGCATTTTATCAATCTTTTTATTGATGGGAACATTATTTAAGGCATTTTTATCTAAAAGACTTATTAAAACAGTTTCTTTCAAAGATTCATTAGGTTTAGGCTCATGAAGATCATCAACCTTATTATCATTTTATCTAATTATTTTCCTATTGTTATAAAACTTTGATTGGTATAATTAAGTTGTTCAACAAATTTTTTATTGGGTTCTTCTTCTTTTGAAATTTTAAAAGGAGAAGCAATGATTAACCCAACTAAAGTCTTTCTTGACCTATTTGGTCTTAGAAATTACTTTAATATTCTTTTCGTAAATTTTCTCGGTACAATCAAGGAAAAACATATAAGCTTTAAATTCATGCATGAACGCCTTCCATTCAGTAATGATAATATTTCTTTGATCCATATTATATGTCTCTATGGACATATTTCATCTATTGAGATTGGCGTAGTTATTCATGTGTTGGGTTAAACCCTCCCAATCAGGTTTGTATTCTTTACTTAAGGTACCTAAATTTAAAATTAAGAGTTGGGGATTGTCAGAAGGTAAGGCTCCTTGAAAATCAGGGGCAGTTGGTGATTAATATTCATCAGATTAATTAGTCTTATTATCAAAGATTGGCTGACTGACTTGAGAATTTGTGGCTATGCCTTTAAATCTTAATTTTTTATATTTTTTTAATCCTTGTTCCAATTGATGAATTATAAGATCTTAACTATTATTGATAGTGGATTCAGAAAAGAAATTCCTAGGAGTCCTAGACTGGCTAAACTCCCTAATTTGAGGATGGGAGTGAAAATTAATTTTAACAGTATCATCCATGTACTGCTAAATGTAATCAACATCTTCAATTGGTCTTTGAATTGTAGTGGGTTGCTTTCATTTGTTAAAAGTCAATTTGTAGGTAAGGTAATATCATACCACCGAATTATTTTAGGGAAAAGTAATTGACAAGTTTCATGCTCTTTTCCAAGAGCATATATTTTTCAATTATTTTTATATGATGCTGAGATTTGAAGGAAGCATTAGACCATGTTGATTTATAAATTTATTTACTTGGGATTTTGAATATATTCTATACCCTATGATCTACATGATCATCTCTTAAATATTCAAAATGTTCTTCATTTTGATTTCACGTGAATGGCTTTGATTGATTCATGAGTTGATTTGTATTGTATGCAGGAATGATTTGTTCCTGCCAAATATTTCAAGAAGATAAAAGAATCTTTGTGCTCTACAAATGGTACTAGAACGCATATCAATTATGAAATCCTTAAAGTTCATATTTGCCAAAATAATGTATGTTTTAAAACATCATTTCTCTGTGTAAAAAATATGGCAACCAAAATTATTTTGCGTTTACTATTTATTTAACTGACGTATCCTTTTTACAATAGAGTATGATGGGATAATTACTTATCCCAGGAATAAATCTGTCAAATTCAATTTTTTTCTTTTTCTCACAATGAGAAATTGAAAACTTAAAATCCTGCTCGTACCATTGAATAAAATTATGTTTTTTACAAGAAAAACAATTATGTTTTTTACAAGATGAAATAAAATTCAAAAGAATTGAAGAACAACTTCAAAATCCTACTCTTCAAAAGTAAATTAAAATCTTTGAACAAAAAATTTGCAAAGAATTATGTGCCGACATTCCCTATGCTTTCTGGCACAAGAAGCACCATACCGTCAGTTTGCCTTACATTAAGGGATTTAATGAAAAGAATATCCCAACAAGGCACGACCAATTCAGATGAATTCTGAATACTGTAAAAAGAAAATTACAGAACTTCTCAATAAAAATATTATTAGAAGGAGCAAATCTCCTTGGCCTTGCTCGACCTTTTATGTCCAAAAGGCCATCGAAATTGAGTGAGGAATTCCTCGATTGGTAATAAATTACAAGCCCCTTAATAATGTTTTGGAATGGATAATATATCCTACACAAAAAAGGGACTTAATTAACAAGCTTGGAGACGCTGTTGTATTATCTAAGTTTGACGTGAAATATGGATTCTGGCAAATCTAGATAAATGAGAATGAAAAATAGAAAACTGCATTTGTAACTCCATTCTATCATTACAATTGGAATGTAATGCCTTTTGGACTTAAGAATTGTCCGAGTGAATTCCCAAAAAAAATGTTCAACCAATATACGGATTTCCCAATCGTTCAAATTAATAGTGTTCTTATTTTCTCTAAATCTACTGATCAAAGCTAGAAATATCTTGAATTGTTTTCCAAGATTATGAAACAAAATAGTTGAGCTATCTCGGCAAAAAAATCAAATTGTTTCGATCTAAAATTAGATTTCTACGATTTGAGATCTGTCATTCCATTATTAAAGCAATCATACAATTTAATAATAAAATTCAAGATAATTGATTGTAAATTTGCAAAACATGTTTTGACATCACTTCCAAACAAAGTTTTGCCAGGTAACAATCTAGTTTTTGCATTTTTTATTTCAATATTGAATTTATTATTCAAGACATTAATAATTCAATTTCTAACTTCCAATCTCATGAATTTATGTAAGAAATCATTTCAAAATTCTACCATGGAGAAATTTGAGAATTCGACCTACTAGAATACGAAAGGGTAAAACCTAGAATACTCAACCAAAATTCTTTTAAAATCAAAAGGCTCAACGGCATGGAAGCTTTTTGCTCAAAATTTCCATTCATTCATTATGGCCATAATGGATTTGAATATCCAAGAAATTCATGGATTGATGAATTGGATAAAATTTTGGAAGAAATTGGGTTGAAGCATGACTTTAATGCAACAATAATTCAATGGTACGAGAAAGGCGGAAAAATAGGTTTTCACAAAGACAATGAAATCTGTTATGATAATAAAAAAATTTTGACTGCGAACCTTTTGGGACAATCAATTTTTAAAATTGAATTTTCAGACAAAATAGTCAAAGATTTTTTATACTTGATGGAACTTTTTTCATCATGCCAGGCGAATTTCAAAAATGTCATAGGCATGTAGTGGAGTCATTAACTAAAAGAATCAATATCATTTTCAGAAATCATATAATATTGATGAATGGTTCAAATATAGAAGAGTCTTTGACTCAACAATTGGCCCTCAAGGCCTAAATTAAAGAGGAGTCTTCTACTCCTGACCAATCCCAATTAATAATACTTGGGTCCATCAGACCCAATTATCAATTAGCCCTGGTAAACCAATTTGAGCCCTTCTCAATTAGTCAACCCTTTGATGCCCAATCGCTTGACCAACCAATTACAAAATATAGAAAATCGTCCTCTTATTTTCAAAAGATGCTTAGCAAAAATCTCTTTCATATTCAGTCTCAATTTACTCATTTGAAGGATCCTACCCAAATTGCCAAAGCCCATTTCATTCATGATTTCCATTATGTCCCTGGACATAAGGACAAAAATCTCAGTTTCTATATAGAAATAAAATCCATAAATATTAGCAAAAATCAAAAGTTCTGAAAGAAAGATCATCTATCATTGTTTCTACATTCTCATAATCATAACCATGGGAGATTGGAAAGTCCATCCTTCATATTTAAAAATACTTTTAAATAAAAAATAATATAATTATTTTGACTAATTGATGATGCTTGGCACATGATTTTTCTGCATCAAAATAGTAGTTATTACCACTCGTGTTTTTTAAATTTTGATAAAAATTTTAGAACAAAATTTTCAATTGATTTACAACAATATTTCAATTTATTCTCAAAGATTCACAAGCCCTCATCAATTGAGGCCTCTTTTCCCCAGATAATTTAATTTTTAGATAAATATGAAATATATTGAATCCTAAAGTGGCATTACTCAATTGAATACAGAATCCTCACTAGACAATATTATGTTTAATGTGTGGGATAAATTCAATGCCCAGAAATTTATTACCTCAATTAACCATTAATTTAGAAATATCCACCCTCAATTAAGTTTAGCAAATCCTTCTACCCAGGGTCCACTGAATATTAATGAGCCCATTAACCCAAGTCCAGAACCCAAACAATCCAGTTCAAATTTATCCAAAGAATCCAAACCCGAATCAAAACCCTCTTCAAAGGGAAAATCAAAGTCATAAAAATGAAATCTAAATTGGAGTAAGAAATAATCCAAAAATGCTTCTCCTCCTAGAATATAATAATATTTGTGACTCTGAATCATCTATAGAGTCAAGTCACCCAATTAAACCAAGTATCCGAAAAGCCCAATCATCCAGAAAGGTTATACCTCAGCAATTGAAGGATAAAAAACCAAAAGGTCACTTCCTACTACAATGGGCCTATGACTCATTTCAAGACTCTCAGGACCCGTTTGAAAACATCAATCTCAATAATGATGAGTAAATAAAAATAATTTACTTTTGGCAGAATGCCATTGGTGGAATAATCAAGAAATTTGAAATAGTAAGTTCAAATGTCATGATGGCTCTCCAACATAATGCAACGACTACAATGATTTTCAACTTTCGTAATAATAACTTCTCTGACAATCAATAATCAAAGGACAAAATCTAAGATAACAAGTATCAAAGGATGACAACAATGACTCTCCATTATACAAAAATAGTGACAATGACTTTTCAAGACAATAATTATGACTTCCAAGAATGAAGACACAAAGACCAAGATAACAATTATTGATGAATCTTTGTAGTTTGTCTTTTTTATGCAATTATTGTACTAGTTGTCAGAAAATTAGGCAACTATTAGTCTTTTTTACTCTTTTGAGTCAAAATGTTGTAATAAATTTTTTTACTTTTGTAGAAAATAATAGTGGAGGTAAGTGATGGGTTTCGAGTGAACTCCACTCTCCTTGTCGATATACAGGCTGCCCTCTCCCATTTGTTTCCCAGAACTTGTTTTCACGCTTAACGTTTTTGAGAAAAAAAACTTGTTTTGAAAGCAAAGCATTCTTCTTCCTCCTCTTTTGTAATATTTTCTTCTTTCTTCTCAATATTAATTAGTGAGTGGAAACACTAATTAATCATTGCAAATTAATCTTTTCAATACTTGTAAGTTTTAATCTTACTTTAATAAACAATTTTACTCAGATTAAATAAAAAAAATTATTTAAGTAAACAAGTAAGCAACAATAATAACAATAAACAACCACTTGGGCTATGAGTTAGATTAAATAAAAATTATTATTCAAGTAAGCAATTAAGCAACAACAACCAGCCACTTGAGTGGTGAAGAATAATAATTATGCAAAGTAATTAAATTAAACAGTAAAATATCCTACCAGGTTTGACTTTGATAGCAAAAGAGGCTGATAATTTATGTATTTAAAGATAGTGTATTAGAAGCGAGACTTCACAATAAATTATTCAAGGAAAATAAAACTTACAGGTATTGAAATTGTTTTACAACAATTAATCAGTCCTCTCACTCACTAATTAACGTTGAAGTAAAAGAAGATTAAAAAAGAGGAGGAAGAAGAATGCTTTGTTTTCAAAACAAGTTTCTCTCAAAATCGTTAAGAGTGAAAACAAATTTAGAGGAAGAAATGGGAGAGGGTAGCTTATTTATAGGCAAGGAGAATGGAGTTCACTGGAAACCAACAGTAACCTGCACTATTCTTTCTACAAAAGTAAAAACATTTTATGTTACAACTTTTGATAAAAATAGTAAAACAGAAAAATAGTTGCCTAATTATTTGACAACTAGTTCAATAATTGCAGAAAAAGATAAAATGAAAATATTCCTCGATAATTATTATCTTGGACTTCGTGTCTTCATTATTGTTTTAGTTGGGAAGTCGTAATTGTTGTCTTGAAAAGTCATCCTTTGATAATTGTCATATTGGACTTTGTGCCTTGACTATTGATTCATGTTGGAGAAATCATCATAGCCGTTGCATTATGCAGGAGAGCCATCATGATATTTGAACTATTATTTTAAATTTCTTGATTTATTGATTATTCTGTCAATTGCATTTTGCCAATGGTAAACTATTTTTATTTATTCATCAACACTGAGATTGATGTCATCAAATGGATCTTAAGAGTCTTGAAATGCGTCATAGGCCCATTACCGTAGGACGCGACCTTTCTGTATATTTTGATCCTGCAATTGCTGAGGGGTTACCTTTCTGGATGATTGGGCTTTTTGGATATTTTGTTTAATTAGGTGACTTGACTCTACAGATGATTCAGAGTCAATTTATTATTGTCTTCCAAAATGAGAAGCATTTTTTGGATTAATTCTTACTTCAATTTGGATTTGGGCTTTGTGACTTTTGATTTACCCTTTGAAGAGGGTTTGATTCTAGTTTGAAATATTTTAATTTTACTTGTAGAGATAACTAAACCAATTTGTTTTATTATCCTAGCAAACAATTCAAGGTGTTTCCAATGTTGATCTATTGATTTAGAGAAAATGAGAACATCATCAATATAAAGAATTGAAAAATCAGTAAATTGATTTTAGATTTCATTCATTATAGTTTGAAATTCACTAGGAGCATGTTTAAGATAAAAAAACATTACATTCCAGTCGTAATGGCCAAATGGATTTGCCAGAATCCAGATTTCATGCCAAACTTAGAGAATACAACATCAACAAACCTGTTGATTAAGACCCTTTTGTTTCGTCTAGGATATCTTATCCATACCAATCGAGGAATTCCTCATTCAATTTCACTACCTTTTGGACATGAAAAGCCGAGCAAGAGCAAAGAGATTTGCTCATTCTAATAAATATTTTATTGAGAAGTTTTGTAATTTCCTTATTACAGTATTCAAACATTTCTGAATTCATCTGAATTGGTTGTGCCTTTGTTGAGATATTCTTTTCATCAAATCCCTTAATGTAAGGCAGAGTGATAGTATGGTGCTTCATATGCCAGAAAGCTATAGGAATGTTAGCACATAATTCTTTACAAAATTGTTGTTCAAAGATTTTAATTTGTTTTTGAAGATCAAGATTTTGAAGCTATTCTTCAATTCTTTTGATTTTTATTTCATCTTGTAGAAAACATAATTACTTTTCTTTATAAGAAATTAAATTCACAGTTATATAAATAGAAACTTGTTTTAGATTTTTCAATTTCTCATTGTGAGAAAAAGAAAGAAATTCAAATTTGACAGGTTTATCCATAGGATAAGAAATTATCCCATCATGCTCTGTTGTAAAGATACAGCAGAGTTATAAATGGTAAACCCAAATAATTTTGTCTGTCATATTTTTAACTAAGACAAATTATGTTTTAAAACATTCATTGTCTTAGGTACTATGAAATTTAGAGATTTCATAACTGATATGCATTCTAGTACTATTTGCAGAGGACAAAGATTCTTTTGTCTTCTTTAAGTACTTAGTAGGAACGAATCATTTCTGCATACAATTCAAATCATCTCCTGAATCAATAAGAGCCATTAAAGTGAAAACAAAATCTTGGATTATTATTATGACCATTATGTGCTATTTTTTCATTTTTATGTGATTAAGGATTTGAAGATAGTTATCATCATCTTGAATGTTGACAATAGGTTCTTCCCCATGTATACATCTAAAACTCAGTTCCATCCCTAGATGGGACTCAAACTAAGAAAGTTGAATATTCAATTAATCAACTCTTTCTCTTACTGAATGAACATTTAGAAACCCTATAGATTTACGCCACAAATTCCAATTCATTCCACCTCTTTCTTTTCTCTAAACTTGAATTGTTCTGCCTTTGTTGGGATATTATTTTCATCAAATCCCTCAATGTACGGCATGCTGACAATATGGTGCTTCCTGTGCTAGAAAGCATTGGAAATGTTAGCACAAAATTCCTTACAATTTTTTGTTCAAAGATTTTAATTCGTTTTTGAAGAGCAGGATTTTAAAGATGTTCTTTAATTATTTTGAATTTTATTTCATCTTGTAGAATACATAATTGTTTTTCTTTACAAGAAATTAAATTCACAATTTTATAAATAAAATTTTGTTTTAAAGTTTTCAATTTCTCATTATGAGAAAAATAAAGATATTTGAATTTGACAAGTTTATCCAAGGGATAAATAATTATCCCATCATGCTCGTAAAAGAACACAACAGATAAATAAATGGTATACCCATTTTTACTAAGACAAATGATGTTTTAAAACATACATTGTCTTGTCAATATATGAACTTTAGGGATTTCATAATTGATATGCATTCTGATGCCATTTGTAGAGGACACAAATTCTTTTGTCTTCCTGAAGTACTTGGTAGGAGCGAATATTTCTTGCATACAATTCAAATCAGCTCCTGAATCAATAAGAGCCATTGTAGTGAAAACAAAATATTGGATTATTATTCTGACCATTATGTGCTATTTTTTAATTTTTATGTGATTAAGGATTTGAAGAAAGTTATCATCATCTTGAATGTTGACAATATGTTCTTCAACCTCATTACCAGAAATTGTGGATTTGCTAGGTTCTCCTAGTTCACTGGATTCATATTTTTAATTAATTTCTCTATTTTTAAAAGATTTAATTCTTTTGTTATTTATGTATTTGAGTCTTTTAATTATTTTATTTCTTTTTTAATATTTTTTATTTCTTTTTGAAGTTTCTGTAAAGTAACTTCTTTGTCCTTTTCTTTAAATTTTTCAAAAGTTTGTGAAAGGCTTGCAGTATTATTATTAGACTTACTATTTTCTTTCTTTGAATTAACTTTCTGAGTCTTTTAAGGTATTCATGTTTTAATTTAGGATTTTTTATTTTACTAATTAAATCTAACAAAAGATTTTCTTATTCTTCATTTTTGTTTAAAACATTAACAATTTTTTGACAATAGCTATCCCTGCACCCCACAGAGATATTAGGAGAATCAGTGTCAGAACTTGAAGAGTTTGATTCATCAGATTCAAGAGATTGAAATTATCCAAAATCTTCATGACTACTTAAGCAATAATTTATAGTTTCTATAATTTTGAGCAATTCTTGTTTATCTTCTTCTGAGATTTTTAATTGATTAATTTTATTTTTGACTTGACAAGTGTTGGAAAAACGATAATTCTGGCCACATTTAAAACACTTAATTTTACTTTTATCTACAAAATTTCTTCTTGAATAATTTTTATTCTTAGAAAAGTTTTTGTCAAAATTTTTAATTCTGTTTTTATGAAATGTTTTCCTCAAAGGTTTGTAATTCTTTAAGGATTAAGATGAGAATTTTTCCTATTCTTTTCGAAAGGAGCAATTGTAGGTAATCCATATTGCTCACAGAAATTGGTTAATTTGTATTTGACAGTTTTGTTTTCTTTTTTGTTTTGTTTATTAATTTTCATGTCTATACACATTCTTAGGCCTTCTTTTTGTATTGTGGTCATAATTTTACTATAGGTGAGACTATTATAGTCTATATTTCCTAGGTCATTAGTAAGGATTGTTCTAATTTTGTGGGCAAACAAATTTGGTAAGTCATTTATGAATTTTTCTTTATAAAAGGCTGATTGCTATCATCCCTAGACATTAATCTGGACAAAAATATGTTTTGTACTAGTCAAAGACACTTAGTGTAGGACGCCTAAGATTAGTTAATTGGTCATGGATACGTGAAGTAACATTACTTGGCGTTCCAATGAAATGTTCAATTATTGTGTAGAATAGTGTATCAATGGCATCATGCATTGTTTCATGATCCTCTCCAAGGATTGGGGTTCCTTCAGCATAATTCTTTATTATTGTAAGGATGATACTCTTAGATTCTTTAGTGAGATGTTTCTCCTACCAGGAATAAAGCATTCCTGTGATTCTGTAACTAAAAGTTTTTTTTACCTCATTGTGAGGCAAATTATATGTGGTGATGTAACTGTTGGCAACCATAGTCATGTGCTATAATTTGTTGAGTACTTCCTATTCTAAAAGCCTATCAATATTCCACTCATATAATTGATTAACTAAAAACTATTCAGTAATTTGTATATCTAGAGGAACATGCCTTTTATTCCTCCTTCTTTCCAGTTTATTAAATTCTAAATTTTTAAAATTTTCTTCAATATTGTGGATGTTTGAAGATTCATGAATTATGGAGCCTTCCTTGACCCATTTGGTCTTAGAAATTATATTAAAATTATTTTCGTAAATATCATTGATATAATCAAAGAAAAACATATCAACTCTAAATTCTTGCATGAACGTCTTCCATTCAGCAATGATGATTTTTCTTTGATATATATTGTATGTATCTCTTAACTATTGTGTCTATTGAGATTGACTGGGTCATTCATGTATTAGGTTAAACCCTCCCAATCAAGTTTGTATTCTTGACTTAAGGTACCTAAGTTTAAAACTAAGATTTGGGGATTGAAAGGAGGTAAGGCTCCTTGAAAATCTGATTCGGTTGGTAATTCTATTTCGTCATATTGTGATTTAGTATTCAGTCCTTTTGGAAAGAAAAATTCATAAATGGCTTACTAATTTTATTTGCCTTCAAAATTAGAACAGTCCTTAGTAATGACCTAGAAAAAGGTCTAAAAATGTGTATAGACATGAAATTTAATAAACAAATTCAAAAGGAAATGAAAATTGCCAAATACGAATTAGGAAATTTCTTTGAGCTATATGGATTACCTGTCATTGCCCATTCCAAAAAGAATAGGAAAAATTCACATCTAAATCCTGAAAGAATTTACAAACCCTATAGGAAACAATTTCACAAAAACAAAAATAAAAATTTTGACAAATACTTTTCTAAGAATAAAATTTTTTAAGAAGAAAATTCAATAAAAAAATTAGTGGTAAAAGTAAATTAAGTGTATTAAATGTGGTCAGAATTGTCATTTTCCAACACTTGCCAAGAAACAAATAAATTTAATCAATTAAAAATCTCCGACGAAGAAAAACAAGAATTGTTTAGAATTATTGAATCAATAGATTACTATGACAGTGATTCTCTAAACATCTCTATGGGATGTAAAGATTGCTATTGTTAGAAAATTGTTAATATTTTAAATAAAGACGAAGATCAAGAAAATATTTTATTAGATATAATTATTAAAATGAAAATCCTGAATTAAAACAAGAATATCTTGAAAGATTTAGGAAGATAGTTCAAAAGAGAGAGAATACTAAATCTAATAATAATACTGTAAACCTTTCACAAACCCTTGAGAAATTCAACAAAATTAAGGGAAAGAAAAAAGAAGTTGCTCTTCAGGAACTTCCAAAAGAAATAAAAAATGTTAAAAATGAAATAAAATAATTAAAAGATTCAAACATAGAATAACAAAAGAATTAAATCTTTTAAAAATAGAAAATTTAATTAAAAATCATGAATCCAGTGAACTGGGAGAACTTAGTAAATCTCCAAATTCTGATAATGATGAAGAACTGTTGTCAAAATCCAAGATGATAAAAACGTCCTTCAAATCCTTAACATATCAAAATTAAAAAAATGACACATAATGATTAGAATTATAATTCAAGATTTTGATTTCACCTCAATGGCTCTTATTGATTCATGAGCTGATATGAATTGTATGCAACAAAGATTTCTTCCTACCAAATACTTTAATAAGACAAAAAAAATCTTTGTCCCCTGCTAATGGTTTAAGAATGCATATCAATTATGAAATCTCTAAAGTTCATATTTGTCAAGACAATGTATGTTTTAAAACATCATCTATCTTAGTAAAAAATATGACATACAAAATTATTTTAGGTTTACCATTCACTTCTTTGTTGTATCATTTTATAACAGAGCATGATGAGATAATTACTTATCTCATGGATAAACCTGTCAAATTCAAATTTCTTTCTCTCTCACATAATGGGAAATTGAAAACTTAAAAAAACTTATTTATATAACTGTGAATTTAATTTCTTGTAAATAAAAAAAATTATATTTTCTACAAGATGAAATAAAATTCAAAAGAATTGAAGAACATCTTCAAAATCCCGCCCTTAAGAAACAAATTAAAATCTTTAATTTTTTTTTTGTAAAATATTGTGTAGTGACACTCCTAATACATTTTGACAAATTCAAAAAAATGGAATTGATAAACACATTCCTGATCCAAGTAAATTTTAGAATACAATGAATGAATTTTTCAACCAATTCAGTAATTTCTCGATTGTTTGCATTAGTCATATTCTTATTTTCTCTAAAATTTTTAACCAACATTGGAATTACCTTGAATTTTTTGTAAATGAAATAAATAAGATAGTTTAGTTATCTTCACAAGAAATATCAATATTAAAGAAATTAATCATATCATACAATTTTCTTTATTAAATCAAGAATTTCTTTTAAAAATTGATTGCAATTCTGCAAAACATGTTTTAAAAAAAGATGTAAAGACATTGTTTACAACAGTACAATTTTATCAATTTTGATTTCAATATTGAATTTATTCAACGTATTAATAATTAAATTCTTGACTTTCTAACTTGTAATTTTTTGCAGGAAATTATTTCAAGATTCTGCCATACTAGAATTTAAAATTTTTGACCTACTAGAATATGAGAAGGTAAAACACAGAATACTCAATCAAAATTCATTTAAAAAAAATCAATGGTAGGGCACCTACTTTTTGCTCAAAATTCTCATTCATTAATTATGCTCATAATGGATTTGAATATCCAAAAAAATGCATGGACTGATGAATTAGTTAAAATTTAGGAAAACGTTGGAATGAAGTATGAATTCAATGCAACAGTAACTCAATGGTATGAGAAAAGTGAAAAAATAGATTTTCACAAAGATAATGAAATCTGATATGATAATAGAAAATTTTTAACTGTGAACCTATTTGGACAAATAATTTTTAAAATTGAATTTTTGGACAAAATAGTCAAAGAATTTTTTATATTGAAAAGAACTTTATTCGTCATGTCTGACGGATTTCAAAAAAGTCATAGGCATGCTATGGAGTTCCTAACTAAAAGAATCAGTATGACTTTAAAAATCGTGTGAGGTTGATGAATGGTTCGATTATAGGAGAGTCTTTAACTCCACAAATGTCCCTTAAGGTACAAATTAAAGAGGAGTCTTCTACTCATAACCAAGTCCAATTAAAAATACGCGAGTCCATCAGACCAAATTACCAATCCGCTCTGGTAAACTAATTTGACCTATTCTCAATTACTCAGCCTTTTAATGCCCAATCATTCAATCAACCAATTACAAAATATAAAAAAATCATTTTCTTGTTTCAGAAAAATTCCCAGCAAAAATCTCTTTCATATTGAGCTCCCATTCGCTCATTTAAAAGATATTACTAAAATAGAAAAAGCTCATTTTCTTCCTGATTTCCACTTTTTCCCTACTCACAAGGACTAGAATCTCAGTTTCTACAAATATATTCTCTTAGAAACAAATTCCATTAATATTAGCCTAATAAAAAAATTCTGACGGAAGGATCCTCTATCATTCCTTTTATATTCTCAAAATCATAACCGTGGAGGATTGGAAAGGAAAGTTCATCCATTAGGTCTCAAAATTCTTTCAAATAAAAATAATATAATTATTTTGACTATATTGATGCTTGGCACATGATTTTCCGGCACCAAAATAGTAATTTTTCCCACTCTTGGTTTTTAAATTTTGATAAAAATTTCAAATTAGTTTTCCAAATTGGCTCTTAAGATGGTAGTCCATTAATGGTTCTGTCTTAGAACTTTTTCCAATTGATTTTCAACAATATTTCAATTTTTTTTAAAGCTTTACATGCCCTCGCCAATTGAGGCCTCATTTCTCAAAATACTTTACTTTTCAAATAAATACAAAATACCTTAGATATTAAAGTGGCGATACTCAATTGAAAATGGAATCCTCACCGGAGAATATTATGTTAAATGGTGGGACAAATTCAATACCCAAAAGATCCATTAAAAAATAATGAGTCCATTAACCCAAATCCATAAATTAAACCATCCAGTTCAAATTCATCAAAAGAATCCATACCCACTTCAAAGGGTCAATAAAAAGTCACAAAATTTAAATCCAAATTGAAGTAAGTATTAATCCAGAAAATGATTCTCTTTATAGACAATAATAATTTTGACTATGAATCATCTGAAGATTCAAGTTACCCAACTAAACCAAAATCCAAAAGCCTTATCATTTAGAAAAGCTAGCCCTTAACAGTTGAAGGACCAAAATACTCAAAAGGGTCGAATTTTACCTTAATGGACTTATGATTCGTCTCACGAATCACAAGACCCATTTGATATTATCAATCTCAATAATGATGAATAAATTCAGATCAATCAGTGAGTGAATAATAGAATTTGTTCTTGGCAAAATGCCAATGTGGAAATAATCAAGAAATCCAAAATCAAGATATATCATGATGAATCTCCAACATAATGCAACAATAATGCTGACTTTCAAAATAAGCAATTATGACTTCTCCGACAATGAATCAATAATCGAGACACAAAAGTCTAAGATAACAATTATCAAGGAATGACAACAATGAATTCTCCAAAATGAAACAATAATCAAGACACTCAGTCCAAGATATATATTATGAAGAAATATTTATATTTTATCTTTTTCAGTAATAATTGTACTAGCTGTCAAATAATTAGGCAACTAGTTGTCGTTTTTACTATTCTTAGTCAAAAGTTGTAATGTAAACTATTTTTACTTTTGTAGAAAAGAATAGTGTAGGTAAGTGATGAGTTCCGGGTGAAATCCACTCTCCTTGCCTATAAATAGGGTGCCCTCTCCCATTTGATCCCCAGAACTTTTTTTCTACTCTTGAAAATAAAGCATTATTCTTCCTACTATTTTGTAATCTTTCTTCTTTTTTCTCAACGTTAATTAGTGAGCGGAAGCACTAATTAATTGTTGTAAAATAATTTTCAATGCATGTAGGTTTTATTTTCCTTCAACAAATTTATTGTGAATTCTTGCTTCTAGTACCTTACCTCTTTTGGTATCAAAATCAAACCTAGTAGGGTATTTTACAATTTAAATTAATATCTGCTTAATTATTATTCTTCACCACCCAAGTTGCTGGTATTGTTGTTGTTGTTGCTTAATTGCTTACTTGAATAATTCTTTTTATTTAATTTGATTCTCCGCCCAAGTGGCTGGTTATTTTTATGCTTGATTATTTCTCTGTAAACTTTGATTTTCTGATCAGTGAATCTGATGTATCATTTTCTAATAGGTTTTCTTCGGACACCCCAATAAGACCTCTTAGATACATAAATCCTGAGGGTAGGGTAGTTGTAGAGGCAAAGGGGAGAAGAGTGACTTTTTAGGAGGTAGTGGATGTCATAGTAGGTTTGAAAATCAAAATACATGATGAAATTTTTAATCATAAGAATAACTTAGTTATCTTGAATCATGAGTAGATTATTTAGAAGTAATTCTTCTTGTAGCAATATGTCTACAATAAATACAATACCGAACATAATTAATAAATAACGTTTTGAATACCTAGAAGATGATCAAGTAGATCATAGGATATGGAATATACCAAAAATCCCTAATAAAGAAATTTATAAATCGACATGGTCTGTAGCTTCCTTCAAGCCT
This sequence comes from Datisca glomerata, assembly GCA_003255025.1. Classification (NCBI taxonomy): domain Eukaryota; kingdom Viridiplantae; phylum Streptophyta; class Magnoliopsida; order Cucurbitales; family Datiscaceae; genus Datisca; species Datisca glomerata. Next base: position 243,967 of record QANY01006745.1, read on the forward strand.
CAACATCATGTAAAGATAATTGAAAAAAATATATGCTCTTGGGAAAGAGCATGGAACTTGTCAATTATTTTCCCCTAAAACAATTAAGTGGTCTGATATTACCTGACCTACAAATTGACTTTTAACAATGAAAGCCAACCCACTTCAATTCAAAGAACGATTGAAGATATTGACTATATCCAGTAGTACGTGGCTGTTAAAATTAAGTTCTAATCTTTCAATTTTAATCCTCAAAATAAGGAGTTTATCTAGTCTAACACTCCTAGGAATTCCTTTCCTGAATCTACTATCAGTAATAATCAAGATCATAGAATCCATCCATTGGAACAAGAATTAAAAAATTAAAAAAACTAAAAATTTCAGATTCAAAAGCATAGCCACAAATTCCCAAGTCAATCATCCAATCTTTGATAATAAGATAGAACAATTTAACGAAATAGAATCACCATCTGATTATGATCTCCAAGGAGCCTTACCTCTTGTCAATCCCCAACTTTTAGTTTTAAATTTAGGCACCTTAAGTCAAGAATACAAACCTGATTGGAGGGTTTAACCCAACACATGAATGACCCAGTCAATCTCAATAGACACAATAAGTTTAGAGAGATATATAATATGGTTCAAAGAAAAATCATCATTTCTGAATGGAAGGCGTTCATGCAAGAATTTAGAGTTGATATGTTTTTACTTGATTATATTGAGGACATTTATGAAAATAATATTAAAGTAATTTCTAAGACCAAATGGGTCAAGGAAGACTCCAATTGGGTGACTGCTAGCCATCCCCCACCTGAGAAAATTATATTTAATCATAAAAATTCTTTAATCATTGCTTCTCCTTTTAATATTTCAAAGGAAGAAGAACTCAATAAAAAGTTGTTGAACAACTTCATTATACTAATCGAAGTTTAATAACAATAGGAAAACAATTAGATAAAACTGAGAATATGATTTATGATCTCCATGAGCTAAAATCTAATGAATCTATGAATGAAACTCCGTTAATAAATCTTTCAGATAAAACTATCTTAAATATTGTTCCGCTCAATAAACAGATTGATAAAATACTTTAAAACTTTAAGAATAAATTTGTTGAGTCATCTTCTTCTGTTATGGTAATTAACAAAAATAGTAGTTCTGATTCAGAAAGGCATATGTGACATTCCACCAATTAATCATCCATAATTCATGAATCTTCAACCATTCATAATATTGAAGAAAAAATTAAAAATTTAGAAATTAATAAATTGGAAAGGAAATGGCATAAAAAGTATATTCTTTCCAATTTACTGAACTTCTTTAGTTAATCAATTTTCCGTTTCTGCTTAAAAATTATATGAATAGAATATTGATGGTCTTTCAGAACAAGAAGTCCTCAATAAATTACAACACATGGTTATGGTAGCCAATAGTTACATTACCACGAATAATTTACCTCACAATGATGTAATAAAGCTTTTCGTCACAGGGTTCATATGGATGCTTCATTATTGGTGGGAAAAACATCTCATTGAAGAATCTAAAAATATCATCCTTACAACAATAAAGATTGATGCTGAAGGAACCCCAATCCTTGGAGAGGATCAAGAAACAATGCCTGATGCCATTAATACACTCTTCTACACAATAAATTGAACATTTCATTGGAATGCCAAGTAATGTTACTTCGTGTATTCATGACCAATTAACTAATCTTAGGTGTCCTACCCTTCTACAAAGTAATTGAACATTTCATTGGAACACCAGGTAATGTTACTTCACATATCCATGACCAATCTTAGGTGTCCTACCCTAAGTGATTTTCACTGGTATAAAAATGTATTTTTGTTCAGAGTAATGTCTAGGGATTATAGTAATCAACCATTTTGGAAATAAAAATTCACAAATGGCATACCTAATTCGGTTTCCCAAAAAATTAGAACAAACCTTAGTGATGACCTAGGAAATATAGACTTCAATAGTCTCACCTACGGAAGGTCTATGAATGTGTATAGACATGAAAACTAATAAATAAAAAAAGTAAAAGAAAGCTTCCAAAGATGAATTAGATAATTTCTATGAGTAATATGGATTACCTGCTACTGCTCCTTCCCAAAAGAATATGAAAAATTTCTATTTAAATCCTAGAAGAATTTACAAACCTTATAGAAAAAAATACCACAAACAGAAAAATAAAAATTTTGATAAATACTTTTCTAAGAATAAAAATTATCTAAAAGGAAAATTCAATAAAACATTTATTGATAAAAGTAAAATCTAGTGTTTCAAGTGTGGCCCGAATGGTCATTTTTTCAACACTTTTCAAGTCGAAAATAAAATTAACCCAATTAAAACTCTGTGAAGAAGATAAACAAGAATTTTTTAGAATTCTAGAATTAATAGATTAATATGAAAGTAGTAATGAAGATTTAGAAGAATTTGAATCCTCAAAATCCGAAGAATTATACTCTTCAAGCTCTGATAGTGATTCTTCGAACATCTCGATGGGATGTAAGAATACTTGTTCTCAGAAAATTATTAATGTTTTAAAATTGAAAATCTCTTCTCAGATTTAATGAGTAAAATTGAAAATTCTGAATTAAAACAAGAATACATTGAAAGACTTAGGAATCTAATTCAAAAGAAAGAAAATGCTAAGTCTAATAATAATACTCCAAGTCTTGCGCAAACTCTTGAAAAATTCAACAAAGTTAAAGGAAAGGAAAAAGAAGTTACTTTTCAGGAACTTCAAAAATAAATAAAAAGATATGAAAACTGAAATAAAAGAATTAAAAAAATTCAAATACAGAAATAACAAAAGAATTAAATCTTTTAAAAAATAGAGAATTTAAATAAAAATCATGAATCTAGTAGACTAGGAGAACATATTGTCAACATTCAAGATGATGATAACTTCTTCAAATCCTTAATCACCTATAAATTAAAAAATGGCACATAATGATCATAATAATAATCCAAGATTTTGATTTCACTTCAATGGCTCTTATTAATTGAGGAGCTAATTTGAATTGTATGCATGAAGGATTTGTTCCTACCAAGTACTTCAAGAAGATAAAAGAATCTTTTTTTTCTACAAACGATATTAGAATGCATATTAATTATTAAATTCCTAAAGTTCATAATTGCCAAAATAATGTATGTTTTAAAACATCATTTGTCTTAATAAAAAATATGACAGACAAAAAATATTTTGGGTTTGCCATTCATTTTTCTACTGTATCATTTTACAACAGAGCATGATGGGATAAACCTACCAAATTCAAATTGCTTTCTTTTTCTCACAATGAGAAATTGAAAACTTTAAACAAAAGTATGTTTATAAAACTGTAAATTTAATTTCTTGTAAAGAAAAATAATTATGTTTTCTACAAAAAGAAATACAATTCAAAACAATTGAAGAACAATTTCAAAACCCTACTCTTCAAAAACAAATTGGAATCTTTGAGCAAGGAGTTCCTCGATTAATAAATAATTACAAGTCCCTTAATATTGTTTTGGAATAGATAATATATCCTATACCAAATAAAAGTCACTTAATCAACAAACTTAGAGATGCTACTGTGTTCTCTAAGTTTGACACGAAATCTGAATTTTGACAAATCCAGATAAATGAAAATGATAAATATAAAACTGTATTTGTAACTCAATTTGGTCATTATGAGTGGAATGTAACGCTTTTTGGACTTAAGAATGCTCCAAGTGAATTTCAGAATATAATACATCTGGAACTTGGACTCAATATCAAATTAATTATAATACTATTAAGAAAGAACTTTTAGCTGTTGTTTTATGTATTCAAAAATTTCAAGATGACTTATAAAATAAAAAAATTCTTTTGAAAATTGATTGTAAATCTGTAAAACATATTTTGGAAAATAATGTTAAAAATATTACTTCCAAACAAATTTTTGCTCGATGACAGTCCATTCTTAGTATTTTTTATTTTGATATTAAATTTATTCAAGGCATTAGTAATTCAATTCCAGACTTTCTTACTTGTGAATTCTTGCAGGGCCATCAAGATGGGGTCCAGGCCTCAAAAGCTGGAATCAAAGGGGAGTATTCGACTCCACAATTAGCCCTTAAGGCCCAAATTAAAGAGGAGTTTTCTACTCCTAAATAAATTGAATTAACAATACTTGGGTCCATCAGACCCAATTATCAATCAGGTCTAGTCAACCAATTTCATCCATTCTCAATTACTCAACCTTTTAATGTACAATTAGTGAACTAACCAATTACCAATACTGGAAAATCTAACCAGTTACAAAATACTGGAAAATCATTCTCTTATCTTAGAAAAAACCCAAGAAAAATCTCTTTCATATTAAGCCCCCATTTGCTCATTTGAAGGATCACGCTAAAATAGCAAAAGCCCATTTTCTTCTAGAATTCCACTTTGTCCCTAGTCACAAGGATAAATGTCTCAGTTTCTATAGAGATATTGTCTTAGAAACAAAATCCATTTATTTTAGCCCATAAAAAATTCTAAAGGAAGGATCCTCTATCATTCCTTCTATATTCTTAAAATCATAACCATGGAGGATTGAAAAGCCCATTCTTCAGGTCTCAAAATTCTTTTAAATAAAAAATAGTATAATTTTTTACTATATTGATGATTGACACATGATTTTCTTGCACCAAAATAGTGATTTTTCGTATTCTTGGTTTTTAATTTTTGTCAAGAATTTAAAAATAAATTTTTCAAATTGGTTCTTAAGATGGTAGTCCATTCATGGTCCTATCTTAGAATTATTTCCAATCGATTTTCAACATGCTTTTAATTTATTGCTGAAAATATACAAACCCTTATTAATTGAGGTGTCTATTCCTCAAATTATTTGCTTAACAAATAAATACAAAATACCCTAGATCTTGAAATGGCAATACTAAGTTGAAGATGGAATCCTCACCAGACAATATTATTTTAAATGGAGGGATAAATTCAATACCTAAAAAATCATTGACTCCATTAACCAGTAATTTATAAATATCCAACCTCAATTAAAATTGGCAAAAAATCATTTTTCCCAGGCTCCATTAAAAATTAGTGAGCCCATTAACCCAAATCCACAGATCAAATCATCCAATTCAAACTCATCCAAGGAATCCAAACTATAATCAGAACACTCAAATCAAAAGTCACAAAGACAAAATCCAAATTGAAGTAATAATTAATTCAAAAAATGCTTCTCCTTTTGGAGGACAATAATAATTTTGACTCTGAATCATCTGTAGAGTCGAGTCACTGAATTAAACAAAATACCCAAAAAGCCCAACCAACCAGAAAGGTTATCCCTTAGCAATTGAAGGATCAAAATACACAGAAGGGTGGCATCCTACCACAATGGGGCTATGACACATCTCAAGACTCTCAGGATCTATTTGATGATGTTAAATTGAGTGATGATGAATAAATTAAAATAATTTACCGTTTGGCAAAATGCCATTGATAGAATAATCAAGAAATTTGAAAAATAGTAAGTTCAAATGTCATGATCGCTCTACAGCATAATGCAACATCTATGATGATTTTCAATATTTGTAATAATGACTTCTCCAAAATGAATCAATAATCAAAGCACAATATCTAAGATAGAAATTATCAAAGGATGACAACAATGACTCTCCATTATATAGCAATAGTCACAATAAGTTTTTAGGACAACAATTATGACTTTCAAGAATGAAGACACGAAGACCAAGATAACATTTATCAAGGGACTTTTGTAGTTTGTCTTTTTCTGTAATTATTGTACTAGTTGTCAAATAATTAGGCAACTATTTGTCCTTTTTACTATCCTTAGTCAAAAGTTGTAATGTAAAATGTTTGTACTATTGTAGAAATGAATAGCGCAGGTAAGTGATGGCTTCCCGGTGAACTCTACTCTCCTTACCTATAAATAGGCCCATTTGTTTCTCATAACTTATTTTCACTCTTAACAATTTTGAGAGAAAACCTTATTTTGAAATCAAAGCATTCTTATCCCTCCTCTTTTCTTTTTTCTTCTTAACATTAATTAGAGAGCACTAACTAATCATTGAAAATTTATTTCTTCAATACTTATAAGTTTTAATCTTACTCGAATACACAATTCTGCCTCTTTTAGTATCAAGGCCAAACTTGGTAGGGTATTTTACTGTTTAATTTAATAACTCTGCGTAATTATTGTTGTTCACCTCCCAAGTGGCTGATATATTGTTACTACTGTTGCTTAATTTCTTAATCAAATCCTAGTTTAGAACATTGAATTACAGTAAAGAACATTCTTTTAAAAATTATTTTAGGATTAAGATGGAAATTTTTTTTATTCTTTTGGGAAGGAGCAATAGCAGGTAATCTATATTGCTCACAATTGCCTAATTCGTATTTGGCAATTTTTTTTCCTTTTTAATCTTTTTATTAATTTTCATGTCCATACACATTCTTAGACCTTTTTGTATTGTAGTGATAATTGTACCGTAGGTGAGGCTATTATTGTCCATATTTCTTAGGTCATCAGTAAGGGCTTTTCTAATTTTGTGGACAAACAAATTTGGAAAGCAATTTATGAATTTTTCCTTCCAAAAGGGTTGATCGTTGTCATCCCTAGACAATTCTCTGGACAAAAATACATTTTTGTAACAGTGAAAGTCACTTAGGGTGGGACACCTAAGATTCGTTAATTGGTCATGGATACGTGAAGTAACATTACTTGGCGTTCCAATGAAATGCTCAATTATTGTGTAGAAGAGTGTATTAATGGCATCAGGCATTGTTTCCTGATCCTCTCCAAACCTAGTTTGTTGTAAAAATTTCTAAAAAAGATTCCATTGGACCTTGGACTAAGAAGGGGAAGGAAGAAGGCAAGTTAGTATGCTAATCCCTCATCCTCAAATCAGTCATTCCCATAGGTTATTGTACTAACGAATAAGTAACTGTAGGAGTGAAAGCTTTATATAATTCGAAAAAGAAAGAGCAGCAAATCCAAGGAAATAAAAGCAAATAAGAAAAAAAATACGTAGTTTTTTAAGGATTAAACAAAAGGATTCGCAAACAAAAGTGCTAATGCTACAACCAGTCCATAAATTGTTAAAGCTTCCATAAAAGCCAGACTAAGCAATAAAGTACCTCATATTTTTCCCCTCTGCCTCGGGTTGTCTCGTAATCCCTTCTACAGCTTGGCCAGTAGCAGTAACTTGACCAACCCCAGGTCTAATAGAAGCAAGTCTGACGGCCAACCCAGCAGCAATAATGGACATCAATCGTTATTGTTGTAAGGATTGTGTTTTTTCCACCAGGAATTAAGTATTCATGTGAATCTTGTGACTAAAGGCTTCATTACATCATTGTGAGGAAAATTATGTGTGATAAGGTAATTGTTGGCTATCATAGTCATGTGCTGTAATTTTTTGAGGAATTCCTATTCTAAAATCCCATTATTATTCCATTCATATAATTTTTCTGCAGAGACAAAAAATTGATTAACTAAAGAAGATTCAATAATGTGAATATCTGGAGGATTATGCTTTTTATGCCACTTCCTTTCTAGTTTATTTGATTTCTAAATTTTTAATTTTTTCTTCAATATTGTTAATGTTTGAAGATTCACAAATTGTGGATGATTAAAGAATTTTTATGTTTAATTATAATTTTCTCAGGTGGGGGATGGCTAGTAGTCACCAAATTGGAGCCTTCCTTAACCCATTTAATCTTAGAAATTACTTTAACATTATTTTCATAAATATCATTGATATAATCAAGGAAAAACATATCAGCTCTAAATTCTTGCTTGAACTTCTTCCATTCAGCAAGGATAATTTTTCTTTGATATATATTGTATGTCTCACGTCTAGATTGGCTAGGTCATTCATGTGTTGGGATAAACCCTCCCAATCAGGTTTGTATTCTTGAATTAAGGCACCTAAATTTAAAACTAAGAGTTGGGGATTGACAGGAGGTAAAGCTCATTGAAAATCAGATTCAGTTGATGATTATGATTCGTTAGATTGTTCAATCTTATTATCAAAGTTTAGCTGACTGACTTGGGAATTAGTGGCTATGCCTTTAAGTTATAAATTTTTTAATTTTTATTTTTTTTTAATTCTTTTTCCAATTGATGGATTCTAAGATCTTGACTATTATTGGTAGTATATTCAGAAAAAGAATTCCTAGGAGTGCTAAATTGGATCAATTCTGTAATTTGGGGATTAGAACTTGAAAGCCTTCCATTCAGTAAGGATAATTTTTCTTTGATCTATATTATATGTTTCTCTGAACCTATTACGTATATTGAGATTGGCTGGGTCATTCATGTGTTGGGTTAAACCCTCTCAATCAGGTTTGTATTCTTGACTTAAGGTACCTAAATTTAAAACTAAGAGTTGGGAATTGACAGGTGGTAAGGATCATTGAAAATCAAATTCAGTTGGTGATTTCTGATTCATCAGATTGTTCAGTCTTATTATTAAAGATTGGCTAACTGACATGGAAATTTGTGGCTATGCCTTTAAGTTATAAATTTTATTTTTAAATTTTTTAAATTCTTGTTCCAATTGATGGATTCTAAGATCTTGACTATTATTGGTAGTGGATTAAGAAAAGAAATTCCTAGGAGTTCTAGACTGGCTAAACTCTCTAATTTGATGATTGGAACTAGAAGATTGAAAATTAATTTTAACAATACCATCCATATACTGCTAGATATAATCAATATCTTCAATTGAGTGTTGAATTGGAAGGGTTGGCTTTCATTTGTTAAAAGTCAATTTGTAGGTACAGTAATATCTGGTCATCTAATGGTTTTAGGGACTCTAATATTAGCATGACTTTGGCCAGATTGTATTAACATGGTTTGATATTTTGGATTCATATTGATGGCTTGGAAATTCATATTGGTTTTGGTTATTTTGTAATGTATTCTAAAAATCAAAGCCAGGAGCTGGACACCTTCAAGGATTTGATAACTATTAGTCTTAATACACAGGGTTAAAGCTTTAAGAATGCGGGGGTCTTTTAAGCTAACAGATAAATCTGAAAAGCAATTAAAATGGATTGGATCATTATAAAGTGAAGATTCAATTAAACCTAAAATACTATCATTAAAATTTGTGAATCTTGCACCATGCAAGGCTAACAAGACAAAGGTATTAAGACCTCTTTTTGGTAGCGGTTTAACTCTAATTTGGACTAAACCAAAGTCAAGGAAATTATATCATTCTTCAATGTGATGTTTAATTGTATTAGAAGAAAGTAACTGAAAAGTTTCATACTCTTTCACAATAGTATAGATTTTTTTAATTATTTTTACATGATGTTGAGGCTTGAAGGAAGCAATAAAACACATTGATTTATAGATTTATTTACTAGGGATTTTGTGTATATTCCATATCCTATGATCTACATGATCATCTCCAAGATATTTGAAATGTTCTTCATTAATTATGTCTAGTATTATATTTATTGTAGACCTATTACTACAAGAAGACTTACTTATAAATAATCTACTCATTGCTCAAGATAACTAAATTATTCTTATGATTAAAAATTTCATCATATATTTTGATTTTCAAACCTACTATGACTTCTACAGCCTCCTAAGAAGTCACTCTTCTCCCATTTGCCACTAAAACTACCCTACCAGCAGGATTTCTGATTCTAAGATGTCTTTTTGGGGTGCCTGAAGCAAACCTATTAGAAATTGATACGTCAAGAAGAAAATGACTCAACAGATTTATTCTTAAATTTTTGAAGTGTTTTATCAATCTTTTTGTTGAGCGGAACAATATTTAAGGTAGTTTTATCTGAAAGATTTATGAACGGAGTTTCATTCATAGATTCATTAGATTTAGGCTCATGGAGATCATCAATCATATCCTCAGTTTTATCTAATTGTTTTCCTATTGTTATTAAACTTCGATTAGTATAATTAAGTTGTTCAACAACTTTTTATTGAGTTCTTTTTCCTTTGAAATCTTAAAAAGAGAAGCAATGATTAAAGGTTTTTATGATTAAATATAATTTTCTCAGGTGGGGGATGACTAGCAGTCACCCAATTAGAGTCTTCCTTGACCCATTTGGTCTTAGAAATTACTTTAGTATTATATTCATAAATATCCTCAATATAATCAAGTAAAAATATATCAACTCTAAATTCTTGCATGAACGCCTTCCACTCAGCAATGATGATTTTTCTTTGATCCATATTATATGTCTCTCTAAACCTATTGCGTCTATTGGGATTGACTGGGTCATTCATGTTTTGGGTTAAATCCTCCCAATCAGGTTTATATTCTTGGGTTAAGGTGCCTAAATTTAAAACTAAAAGTTGAGGATTGACAAGAGGTAAGGATCCTTGGAAATCAAAACCAGATGGTGATTCTGTTTCATCAAGTTCTGTCTTATTATCAAAGATTGGATGACTGACTTGAGAATTTGTGGCTATGCCTTTGAATCTTAAATTTTTTATTTTTTTATTTTTTAATTCTTGTTCCAATTGATGGATTCTGTGATCTTGACTTTTATTGATAGTAGATTCATAAAAGGAATTCCTAGGAGTGTTAGACTAGATAAACTCCCTATTTTGAGGATTAGAACTGGAAGATTAGAATTTAATTTTAACAATACCATCCACGTACTGCTGGATATAGTCAATATCTTCAATCAGTCTTTGAATTGAAGTGGATTGGCTTTCATTGTTAAAAGTCAATTTGTAAGTAAGGTAATATCAGACCACCTAATTGTTTTAGGGGAAAATAATTGACAAGTTCCATGCTCTTTCCCAAGAGCATATATTTTTTTCAATTATCTTTACATGATGTTGAGGCTTGAAGGAAGCTACAGACCATGTCGATTTATAAATTTCTTTATTAGGGATTTTTGGTATATTCCATATCCTATGATCTACTTGATCATCTTCTAGGTATTCAAAACGTTATTTATTAATTATGTTCGGTATTGTATTTATTGTAGACATATTGCTACAAGAAGAATTACTTCTAAATAATCTACTCATGATTCAAGATAACTAAGTTATTCTTATGATTAAAAATTTCATCATGTATTTTGATTTTCAAACCTACTATGACATCCACTACCTCCTAAAAAGTCACTCTTCTCCCCTTTGCCTCTACAACTACCCTACCCTCAGGATTTATGTATCTAAGAGGTCTTATTGGGGTGTCCGAAGAAAACCTATTAGAAAATGATACATCAGATTCACTGATCAGAAAATCAAAGTTTACAGAGAAATAATCAAGCATAAAAATAACCAGCCACTTGGGCGGAGAATCAAATTAAATAAAAAGAATTATTCAAGTAAGCGATTAAGCAAAGACAACAACAATACCAGCATCTTGGGTGGTGAAGAATAATAATTAAGCAGGTAATAATTTAAATAGTAAAATACCTTACCAGGTTTGATTCTGATACCAAAAGAGGTAAGGTACTAGAAGCAAGAATTCACAATAAATTTGTTGAAGGAAAATAAAACTTACAGGTATAGAAAATTATTTTACAACAATTAATTAGTGCTTCCGCTCACTAATTAACGTTGAGAAAAATTAAAAAAAAATTACTAAATAGTAGGAAGAATAATGCTTTGTTTTTAAGAGTAGAAAACAAGTTCTGGGGATCAAATGGGAGAGGGCACCCTATTTATAGGGAAGGAGAGTGGATTTCACCCGGAACTCATCACTTACCTACACTATTATTTTCTACAAAAGTAAAAATAGTTTACATTACAACTTTTGACTAAGAATAGTAAAAATGACAACTAGTTGCCTAATTATTTGACTAGTACAATGATTACTGAAAAAGACAAAATATAAATATTTCTTCATAATATATATCTTGGACTGAGTGTCTTGATTTCATTTTGGAGAATTCATTGTCGTCATTCCTTGATAATTGTTATCTTAGACTTTTGTGTCTCCATTATTGATTCATTGTCGGAGAAGTCATAATTTCTTATTTTGAAAGTCATCATTATTGTTGCATTATGCTGGAGATTCATCATGATATATCTTGATTTTAGATTTCTTGATTATTTCAACATTGGCATTTTACCAAGGACAAATTCTATTATTCACTCACTGATTGATCTGAATTTATTCACCATTATTGAGATTGATAATATCAAATGGGTCTTGTGATTCTTGAGATGGGTCGTAAGTCCATTAAGGTGAAATTCGACCCTTTTAAGTACTTTGGTCCTTCAATTGTTAAGGGCTAGCTTTTCTGGATGATAAGGTTTTTTGGATTTTTGGTTTAGTTGGATAACTTGAATCTTCAGACGATTCATAGTCAAAATTATTATTGTCTGAAAAGAGAAGCATTTTCTGGATTAATACTTACTTTAATTTGGATTTAGTGACCTTTTATTAACCCTTTGAAGTGGGTATGGATTCTTTGGATGAATTTGAAGTGGATGGTTTAATTTATGGATTTGGGTTAATGGACTCATTATTTTTTAATGGATCATTAGCAAGAGGATTTATCAATTTCATATTAGGATGGATGTGTGCAAATTCGTCGTGGATGGAAGCAATTATTTTTTGGGTATGGAATTTGTCCCACCATTTAACATAATATTCTCTGGCGACGATTCCATCTTCAATTGACTATCGCCAGTTTAAAATCTAAGGTATTTTGTATTTATTTGAAAAGTAAAGTATTTAGAGAAATGATGCCTCAATTGGTGAGGGCATGTAAAGTTTTAAAAATAAATTAAAATATTATTGAAAATCAATTGGAAAAAGTTGTAAGACAGAACCATGAATGGACCACCATCTTAAGAACCAATTTGAAAAACTAATTTTGAAATTTCTATCAAAATTTAAAAACCAAGAGTGGGAAAAATCACTATTTTGGTGTAGGAAAATTATGTGCCAAGCATCAATATAATCAAAATAATTATATTATTTTTATTTGAAAGAATTTTGAGACCTAAAGGATGGACTTTCCAATCCTCTACGGTTATGATTTTGAGAATATAAAAGGAATGATAGAGGATCCTTCCATTAGAATTTTTTATTAGGCTAATATTAATGAATTTTATTTCTAAGAGAACATCTTTGTAGAAACTGAGATTCTAGTCATTGTGAGCAGGGAAATAGAGGAAATCATGAAGAAAATGAGCTTTTGCTATTTTAGTAGTATCTTTCAAATAGAGCGAATGGGAGCTCAATATGAAAGAGTTTTTTGCTGGGAATTTTTGTGAAATAAGAAGATGATTTTTTTTGTATTTTGTAATTGGTTGATTGAATGATTGGGCATTAAAAGGTTGAGTAATTGAGAATAGGTAAAATTAGTTTACCAGAGCGGATTGGTAATTTGGTCTGATGGACCCGAGTATTGTTAATTGGGATGTGTCAGCAGTAGAAGACTCCTCTTTAATTTGTACCTTAAAGGACATTTACGGAGTTAAAGACTCTCCTATAATCGAACTATTCATCAACCTCACATGACTTTTAAAGTCATACTGATTCTTTTAGTTGGGGACTCCATAGCATGCCTATGACTTTTTTAAAATCCGTCAGACATGACGAATAAAGTTCTTTCCAATATAAAAAATTCTTTGACTGTTTTTATCCAAAAATTCAATTTTAAAAATTATTTGTCCCAGTAGGTTCACAGTTAACATTTTTCTATTATCATGAAAAATTTCATTATCTTTGTGAAAACCTATTTTTCCACTTTTCTCAAAGCATTGAGTTACTGCAGCATTGAAGTCATGCTTCATTCCAACTTCTTCCTAAATTTTAATTAATTCATTAGTCCATGCATTTCTTGAATATTCAAATCCATTATGAGCATAATTAATGAATGAGAATTTTGAGCAAAAAGCAGGCGCCCTACCATGGAATTTTTTTTAAATGAATTTTGATTGAGTGTTCTGTGTTTTACCTTCACATATTCTAGTAGGTCAAAATTTTTAAATTCTGGTATGGCAGAATCTTGAAAAAATTTCCTGCAAAAAATTACAAGTTAGGAAGTCAGGAATTAAATTATTAATGCCTTGAATAAATACAATATTGAAATAAAAATTGATAAAATTGTACTATTGTAAACAACGTCTTTTTATCTTTTTTTACAACATGTTTTGCAAAATTGCAATCAATTTTTAAAAGAGATTCTTGATTTAATAAAGCAAATTGTATGATTTGATTAATTGCTTTACTAATGGAATAATAAATTTCAAATCCTGAAAATTTAATTTTAGATTTAGACAATTTGATTTTTCTTGTAGAGATAACTAAACTATCTTATTTATTACATTTACAAAAAATTTAAGGTCCTTCCAGTGTTGTTCAAATTTTTTTTGAGAAAATAGGAATATGACTAATGCAAACAATCGAAAAATTACTGAATTGGTTGAAAATTTCATTCATTGTATTCTAAAATTTACATGGATCGGGAATGTGTTTATCAATTCCATTTTTCTGAATTTGTCAAAATTTATTAGGAATGTGACTACATAATATTTTACAAAAAAAAAAAAAAGATTTTAATTTGTTTTTTAAGGGCGGGATTTTGAAGATGTTCTTCATTTTTTTTGAATTTTATTTCATCTTGTAGAAAACATAATTATTTTTCTTTACAAGAAATTAAATTCACAGTTATATAAATATTTTTTTTTAAGTTTTCAATTTCCCATTATGCGAAAGAGAAAGAAATTTGAATTTGACAGATTTATCCATGGGATAAGTAATTATCTCATAATGCTCTGTTGTAAAATGATACAACAAAGAAATGAATAGTAAATCTAAAATAATTTTGTATGTCATATTTTTTACTAAGACAAATGATGTTTTAAAACAGACATTGTCTTGACAAATATGAACTTTAGAGATTTCATAATTGATATATATTCTTAAACTATTAGCAGAGGACAAAGATTTTTTTGCCTTCTTAAAGTATTTGGTAGGAACAAATCCTTCCTGCATACAATTCATATCAGCTCATGAATCAATAAGA